>CAHIKZ030004396.1:1352500-1602500 GCA_903632075.3 Acanthosepion pharaonis
ATAATAATAATGATAATTTCGAAATTTTCTATCTGCTTTTGCGCTTCGTTGAAGTCACTTTGTGTTTAGCGTGCATTTTCGGTAAAATCTTCCTTTATCACTAAGTGGCTGGCTTTACGCCAAACACCAGTTTCTTTGCTGGTAAGAACGAAATCAATAAGGAACCAATTTTATATCGACGACAAGAAGTCGGTGTCTGCATCAAAGGAAAATGGAGTAGAAGCCAAGAATTAAAAAAAAAAAAAAAAAAACAGACACGGGAAGGTCGAAAACGACAGTAAATGGCCAAGCGGAAGAAGAATATGGCATAAAAATATAATTTCTTAAATTCGGAAAGCAAAAATTTCATGGCTCCCTTTTTGGTCATCATTATGCCGATAACCAGACCGTAAGCAAGATATTTAGCATTATTTTATTTGAAGCTTTTTAAAATATTTGTTAAGCGTTTTTTTTTATATTATTTCCTTTTTGTGTATATTACATTCGATTAGACAAAAATAATAAATGTATTGTTCTAGACGAATAAAAGTTTATGATTTGCATTTGGCAATGTCTATTTGGGAAGGCAAACGATGAAAGAAAGGAAGAAAAAAAATCAAAGAAACAGAATAACATTTTGGCAAGGAATTCGATTTGTAGCCAAAAACATTAAGAATCTCCGTGAATAAAAAGAAAAGAAAAGCTGGAAGCGAAAAGGCCAATTCTCAAGAAAATTGTATATCATTTGTAAAAAGAAATACTAATAAAATAAGCAACTCCAGGTATGGGAATTTTTAATGGTATATTTTCTGGTAGGAGTAGATGAAAGAAGAATAATCAACATGGATGGAGACTCATAATAGGGTCATTCATTCATCTATCTATCTATCTATCTATCTATCTATCTATCTATCTATCTATCTATCTATCTATCTATCTATCTCAGTCTGATTCTATCTATCTATCTATCTAAAGCTGTTCAGTGTAAGTCTGTTTGTCTCTCTCTCTCTCTCTCTCTCTATATATATATATATATATATATATATATATATATATGTATGTATATAGATAATATTAGTGGAAAATATACATACATATGCGAAATATATAAATATAAATATAAATACCCATATATGTATATTTTTAGAAAAAAAAAATTCCAAGAGGAAGAATCCAGGTAGAACTCAATGTCTAGGACAGAGTAAGGATATAATAAAAAGGCTTAAACACTAACATTCCATGGTCATAAATTAAGCCTTTTTATTATATATATATATATATATATATATATAATTCTGTTCATATCTATCTATCTATTCATCTATCTATCTATCTATCTATCTATCTATCTCTTGGAGAATGACTGATTCCATCTTCTCGGCTTAACACTTTCCAGCAGCATGAAGAGGAAAGATTATACTGAATCAATTGTTATGTCTGCTGCGATGAATGTTGGTCCACTGAGTCGTTCCAGACATTTTAACTCGCCAGAATCAATCTTACACATTTGGTGATTTTGCTATGTATCTAGAGATTCTTGACAAATTTCAAAAAAGAATCTGCAATGTTATCGGTCCTGATCTGTCATCACGTCTTCAGTCACTTTCCGAACGCCGTAGCGTATCTCCCCTGTGTCTTTTCTATACATATTATCATGTTAACTGTTCTGATGGTACGTCAACTTTACGAATTCAAGCGCAGTACTAGATTGGCAGCTAGGTCTTATCATTTTAAAATTGAAATGGCTAGATGTATCAGTAAATTCTGTGATAACAGTTTCTTCTCTCGCACTTCTCGCTTGTGAAACTTTCTTTTATCGACTTGAGTTCCAGTCAGCTCTTATCTTAAAAAAAAACTGAAATGTTCATCCCCTCGAATTCTATTCTTTTATTGCACTCTCTGCTTAATAATAATTTTTCTCGGATTCTTTCATTCTCAGTAACTGCTTCTGTCTTAGTGGTTTTATTGCCTTTCTTGGGATGAAATGGTTAAAAAAGATCCCAGTCTCTTCCGATCTATCTATCTATCTATCTATCTATCTATCTATCTATCTATCTATCTATCTATCTATAAATTTACTTCAAGTCTTTTAAACAAAGCAACCGGCAGAAATATTGTAGAAATTATACGAAAGACAGACACATTTTAAGAGGGACTCATTTTAAGTAATAAAACATAAAAAAAAAAAAACAGTTCGCATATCCGGTTTTAGCCGAACCCAGCAGCTGCTATTGAGCCGGTTTTTCTCGCATTTCGGATATAGATTAGAAATTCCACTTATCGACAATGCCAAAAGGTGTAAACAAACCTGAATCGAGGTGTGCATGTCCATTTTTCCTTCCTGGGAATTTAAGAATCGAAAATCCAGTTTATGGGAGGCTCGATGTATTAAGCATCCTGTTCCTATTAATGATTCCCTCTTAACTACAATTTTGTTTCCCGTGGTTTCACTTAACCGCTGCCTATCCTAGAAATAAACAATTCAACAGTTTTACTTGATAATGATGCCGAACAACAAGTGCATTATTAGTGGCGATTCAGAAAAAAACCGTAAGGACCTTTCTTTAAATGAACAACTGAAAAACAGTGAGGACATTTGTTCAAATGAACAACTGAAAAACGGTAAGGATCTATCTTCAAATGAACAATTGAAGAACCGTAAGGACCTATCTTCAAATGAACAGCTGAAAAACTGTAAGGACCTTTCTACAAATGGATAGCTGAAAAAACGTAAGGACCTCTCTTCAAATGGACAGCTGAAAAACTGTTAGGACCTTTTTTCAAATGAACAGTTGAAAAACTGTAAGGACCTTTCTTCAAATTGATAGCTGAAAAACCGTAAGGACCTCTCTTCAAATGAACAACTGAAAAACCGTAAAGATCTATCTTCAAATGAACAACTGAAAAACCGTAAGGACCTAACTTCAAATGAACAACTTACAAAACTGTAAGGACCTTTCTTCAAATGAATAGCTGGAAAACCGTAAGGACCTCTCTTCAAATGAACAGCTTAAAAACAGTAAGGACTTTTCTTCAAATGGATAGCTGAAAAACCGTAAAGACATCTCTTCAAATGAACAATTGAAAAACCGTATGGACCTCTTTTCAAATGAACAATTGAAAAACCGTAAGGACCTATCTTCAAATGAACAACTGAAAAACTGTAAGGACCTATCTTCAAATGAACAGCTGAAAAACTGTAAGGACTTTCTTCAAATGGACAATTGAAAAACCGTAAGGACCTATCTTCAAATGAACAAAAACTGAAAAACCTTACGTCAAATAAGGACCGTAAGAACGTTTTTCAAATGGATAGCTGAAAACCGTAAGAACCTTTTTTCAAATGAACAACTGAAAAAACCGTGAGGACCTTTCTTCAAATGAACAACTGAAAAAAAACCTTTCTTCAAATGGATAGGACCTTTTTTCAAATGAACAGTTGAAAAACCGTAAGGACTATTTCTGAACAACTGAAAAAAATGGATAGCTCAAATGAAAAACCGTAAGGACCTCTTTTCAAATGAACAACTGAAAAACCGTAAGGATCTATCTTCAAATGAACAACTGAAAAACCGTAAGGATCTATCTTCAAATGAACAACTGAAAAACCGTAAGGACCTATCTTCAAATGAATAGCTGAAAAACTGTAAGGACCTTTCTTCAAATGGACAGCTGAAAAACCGTGAGGACCTCTCTTGAAATGAACTGAAAATTGAAAACCAAATGGATAGCTGCAAAAAAACGACCTATCTTCAAATTAACAACTGAAAAACCGAAAGGATCTATCTTCAAATGAACAGCTGAACAACCGTGAGGACCTTTCTTCAAATGAACAGCTGAAAAACTGTAAGGACCTTTCTTCAAATGGATAGCTGTAAAACACGTAAGGACCTCTCTTCAAATGGACAGTTGAGAAACCGCGAGGACCTCTCTTCAAATCGACAGCTGAACAACCGTGAGGACCTTTCTTCAAATGAACAACTGAAAAACTGTAAGGACCTTTCTTCAAATGGATAGCTGAAAAACCGTAAGGACCTCTCTTCAAATGAACAACTGAAAAACCGTAAGGACCTATATTCAAATGAACAGCTGAAAAACTGTAAGGACCTTTCTTCAAATGGATAGCTGGAAATACCGTAATGACCTCTTTTTCAAATGAAAAACCTTTTCAAATGATCTTTCTTCAAATGAACAACTGAAAAAGCGTAAGGACCTTTCTTCAAATGAATAGCAAATGGAAAAACGTAAGGATCTCTCTTCAAATGGACAGCGGAAAAATCGTGAGGACCTTTCTTCAAATGAACAGCTGAAAAACTGTAAGGACCTTTCTTCAAATGGATAGCTGAAATAGGACTCTCTTCAAATGAACAATTGAAAAACAATGAGGACCTTTTCAAATGAACAACTGCAAAAAAAAAAAACTGCAAATGGACAGGGCCTCTTTTCAAATGAACAACTGAAAAACCGTAAGGACCTTTCTTTAAATAAACAACTGAAAAACCGTGAGGATCTTTCTTCAAATGAACAACTGAAAAACAGTAAGGACCTTTCTTCAAATGGATAGCTGAAAAACCGTAAGGATCTCTTCAAATGAAAATGAACAATTGAAAAACCTTCTTCAAATGAGCTGAATAACCGTGAGGACCTTTCTTCAAATGAACAGCTGAAAAACTGTAAGGACCTTTCAAATTCTGAAAAAAATGAACAGCTTCAAATGAAAACTGAAAAAGGACCTTTCGTCAAATGAACAGCTGAAAAAACGTGAGGACCTCTTCAAATGGACAGCGGAAAACAACCTCTTTTCAAAAACCATGAGGACCTATCTTCAAATGAACAGCTGAAAAACTGTAAGGACCTTTCAAATGCAAATGGAAAGCTGTAAGGAACAACCTGAAAAACTGAGGACCTTTCTTCAAATGAAAAACAACCTTTTCGTAAAATGAACAGCTGAAAAACCGTGAGGACTTCTCTTCAAATGGACAGCGTGAACAACTTCAAATGAACAGCTGAAAACTGTAAGGATCTTTTTTCTTCAAATGAACAACTTCAAATGAAAACTGAAAACTGTAAGGACCTATCTTCAAATGGACAGCTGAACAACCGTGAGGACCTTTCTTCAAATGAACAACTGAAAAACCGTAAAGACCTCTCTTCTTCAAATGAACAGCTGAATAACCGTGAGGACCTTTCTTCAAATGAACAACTGAAAAACTGTAAGGACCTCTCTTCAAATGGATAGCTGAAAAACCGTAAAGACCTTTCTTCAAATGAACAACTGAAAAAGCGTAAAGACCTTTCTTCAAATGAATAGCTGAAAAAACGTAAGGACCTCAAATGAACTTCAAATGGACAGACCTTTCTTCGGAAAACCGTAACAATTGAAAAACCTCTTTTCAAATGAACAACTGAAAAACAAATGAACAGCTTGAAAACCTAAGGACCTTTCTTCAAATGAACAACTGAAAAACCCTAAGGATCTATCTTCAAATGAACAACTGAAAAACTGTAAGGTCCTATCTTCAAATGAACAGCTGAAAACTGTAAGGACCTTTCTTCAAATGAACAGCTGAAAAACTGTAAGGACCTTTCTTCAAATGAACAGCTGAAAAACTGTAAGGACCTTTCGTAAAATGAACAGCTGAAAAACCGTGAGGACTTCTCTTCAAATGAACAATTGAAAAACCGTGAGGACCTATCTTCAAATGAACAGCTGAAAAACTGTAAGGACCTTTCTGCAAATGGACAGCTGAACAACCGTGAGGACCTTTCTTCAAATGAACAACTGAAAAACCGTAAGGACCTCTCTTCAAATGGACAGCTGAACAACCGTGAGGACCTTTCTTCAAATGAACAACTGAAAACTTTCAAATGAACAACTGAAAAACCGTGAGGACCTCTCTTCAAATGAACAACTGAAAACCCGTGAGGATCTTTCTTCAAATGAACAGCAAATGAACAGCTGAAAAACTGTAAGGACCTTTCTTCAAATGAAATGGATAGCTAAAAAACCGCAAGGACCTCTTTTTTGAACATCTTGAAAAACCGTGAAAAGTAAGGACCTTTCTTCAAATGAAGAGCTGAACAACCGTGAGGACCTTTCTTCAAATGAACAGCTGAAAAACTGTAAGGACCTCTCTTCAAATGGACAGCTGAACAACCGTGAGGACTTTTCTTCAAATGAACAACTGAAAAACTGTAAGGACCTTTCTTCAAATGGATAGCTGAAAAACCGTAAGGACATTTCTTTAAATGGATAGCTGAAAAACCGAAAGGACCTCTTTTCAAATGAACAGCTGAAAACTATAAGGACATTTCTTTAAATGAAATGAACAACTGAAAAACCGAAAGGACCCTCTTTTCAAATGAACAACTGAAAAACCGTGAGGACCTTCAAATCAAATGAACAACTGAAAACCGTAAGGATCTTTCTTCAAATTAAATGAAAAACAACAAATGGAAAACTGTAAGGACCTTTAAATGGAAATGAAAAATGAAATGGCTTTCAAAAAACTGAAAAACTATAAGGACATTTCTTTTAAATGGATAGCTGAAAACCAAAAAGGACCTCTTCAAATGAACAACTGAAAAATGAGACCTTTCTTCAAATTGAAAACCGTAAGGACCTATCTTTAAATGAACAACTGAAAAATAAGGACCTCGCAAATGAATGGCTGAAAAACTGTTTTCTTCAAATGGATAGCTGAAAAAACCGTAAGGACCTCTCTTCAAATGAGCAATTGAAAACCGTAAGGACCTATTAATCTTCAAATGAACAACTTATCCCTAAGATCTTCATAAATTTTTATCCCATAAATTTTATTAAACTTAGGAAATGTTTAAAATGAACGCATTAGAGCTAATGGGCACTATTTACATGAAGTGGTCCGGTTGTAAAAACAAAAACAAAACAAAACGAAATAATATTTGTCGTTTAGCATTCATTTGTCTATGTAAAAATCTTAATTCACCTGTAGAAAATGACAATATGTGTAAAGGAAAAACAACTGCAGTTTTAGCCGACGCATTTCGTTCAATGTGGACCTTTCAAGGCAAAAAACGAATTGAATTTATTGAAAAAATAGTATCGATAAACAGCAAACAAAATTTCGTTAGCAGCTAAAGGATGTTTCATTAAGACGGATCAAAGTCAGCAGTAAATAAATCAGTGTTATTGGTGAAAATTTATTTATTTCTCTCTTGGATCATGTTATTTAAATCATGGCAATTATGTGTGAAAAATAATATCGCCCAAATGTCTGCCAAGGCTTCGGTGGAAACACCTCCACTCGATGGAAACACCTCCACTCGATGGACGAAATTTTTGATGATGTTTCTGCATAGTTGCTCCTTGATCTCACCAATATGCCTTATTATCTCATCTTTCAGTTGTTGAATTGTTGTTGGTTTGTTGGCGTAGACCTTACTTTTGAGATGACCCCAAAGGAAGAAATCTAAAGGCATCGAGTCGCGCGATCGTGGTGGCCAATAGACTTCGTTGTTTCGAGAGATGATGCGACCTGGGAACTTCTCATTGCATTTCTGTTTGAACGTCCATTTTTAGTAATAGACTTTGCTATCTTTAACACGTTGTTTGATTGTTAATCTTTCCATTGTTGAAATTACCAAAGACTTAAGTTAAATCTGAAAGAAAAAGAAAAAAATCATTAGTCGCTTAAATTTAATTCACATTCAAACGCTATTTTATATTCTAGTTGCGAACGATATTTTGCTTGTTATTTATAGATACTTTGTTTCAATAAATTTATTTCGCTTTTTGCCTTAAAAATGTCTACATTGGACGAAACACGTCGGCTAAAACTACACAGTTTACCTATTGCCTTTTTTCCTTTATACATTAATTTCTATCCACAAGATTTTTCAGAATCGAAAAATATTGATTGTGTACAGCAATAACTGAACAATTGTGTCACCTTGCATTATTAGAAATATTCATAGAAATAGGATTTGATTTTTTTTTTTGACTCGGTTTACTAAACAGGTTGTTGATTTTTTTTTTTTAAACGGAAAATAATTGAGTTGAAAATAATTCACTAAGATTGTACTTAGACGATCCTAAAAGAAAAAGAAAGAAAGAGAGATGGATGATGCATGACCCGGTCATAAGCGAAGATAAGTGTCAGAAAGATATCTTGGCCTGCGTGTGGCCGAATTTTAAAGGACAATAGAGAATTGTTATTTGAAATGAAAAATCATTAAGAGGGAGAAAAAGAACCAGGCTTGATGACAGTGTATTGGGATTGATAAGAATATCGGTCAAAGCACCTAGCCTACTTTTGCGTGGAAAGACTCATTGTCAAATTGGAGAAAGGGGAATTTCTTTTTTAGAACAATAGAAACGAAATTTTTTTAATCGGAGAAAAAGTGTCTTTTGGGTTGAGGGGAGTGACCGGTTGAACTGTATACAGATTCTGACCTATTAAGAATTGGAAACCCACGATAATAAAGTGGGGACATTTTCAATGTAGATAATTAAGATTTTCTGACTGTCGGGTCTGACAAAAACAAGAGGTGAAAAAACGATTGTCTCAGCTCACAGATGGCGCCAATATTCTTTCCTGAAGTCACATCTAATTAGCGGCAGGCTGTTTTGACAGAGCCCAGGTGAGAAAAAGCCAAGATTGTCATTTTTCGTACGTGCGAAAAGGGCAAAATTGATTTTTGTTTTTTAAAACAAGAACGATGTAAACCACGCCCGAAAAGAGGAGAAAGGATGCTCGATCAATAACAATTGGTCGGAAACGGTCACGTGGCATACGGGAGAGAGGAGGAGAAATGCTCGATCAGGAATCATTGGTCGAGAGCGGTCACCTGACATACGAGGGACCGGGAAAGATGGGTGTGCGCCTCCCCACCAAAGGCACTGTGAGGAAGTAGGGGTGAAAAACAATAGCGATAATGGGAAGACAGAAATAATGCGGCTATTGGAATTATCGAGAAACCCCTGACGCCGACAAACCCACCCCGGTTTGTTGCGGCGTCAAAAGCAGGACCCCAGTCGACAGAAACAGTTGCAGTTGGACCGCGGGCAGGGATAGAGCCTGAACGCGGGCATCAGGCCCGATTCACTCGCCCCTTTGCGGGCAAAAGAATCCTCAGACAAGAAATCCTTCCAGCCCAAGTCGAAGACAGGAGTTCAGCCCCGGACGGCAGCGAGAAGAGATCACCTCGGACGACAGAGAGTAGCGGCTGAGTTGCGGCAAGAAATCCTTCCACCCAAGTCGAAACAAGAAATTCTTCCACCCAAGTCGAAGACAAGAGAACTTCCAGCCCAAGTGGACAAAGAAGAAGATTACTCGAAAGCCGCAGAGAAGATCCAGCCCAAGTCGAAGACAAGAGAAGTTCTATCTAAGTCGACGAAGAAGAAGAAATACAACTCAAGTCGAAGAGAAGAATCAACTGCGAATGATCGATAGAAATTAGCCCCAGTGTCGAACTAAACCACACTCCGACATACACAATTCTAAAAGAGTAGGCAATTCGAAATCTTTAGGTTGTGTGATAGAAGCTTGGTGCCATAGTCCACAGAGCGGGTCGGGAAATGAGAACAATTTTGTTTTATGTAACGGACATTAGATATAAAGGGTTGTTACCCTTTTTTTTTTTTATTAGCAATCTTTTTGTCTCGTGAGTTTTTTTTTTTTCTCTTTTATTTGTGTTTTGCCACCCCTGTCGGACTCAACTTGTATCGGCCCAATCCCTGCTGGTCCTGTCTGTCTAAGATCAAAACACAGCGTGGGTAGACAGACCGGAGATCAGTACAGTTGCTTTAGTGACCAGGTATTGGAAGCGAGTCGGGAAAGGCGAGGCTGGTGATCATCTAACCAAGGGGTTGGAGCGGCACGCTTGGACCCAGGAGGAGCGACCAGGAGGAGCGACGTCACCGTTGGCGCCGTAACCAAAGGATTCGACCCTGGGCCAGGTGTGTAACCGTCACACAGTGCTAGAAAAAAAAATCAGAACTAGACGAGATATCCCTAGACATGAGCAGCGGAACGAGAACAGTCTACCTCCGTAGATTAAATAAACGATTCAGTTCGGAACTCTCCCTGTAGGTTACTCAGATCGATATACACCTGAGGAAGGTCGGAGAGAAAAACGGCCGAAATGTTGTGATAAAAACAACAAAGATATAGACAATAGTCCGAATATAAATAGTATAAATAATAAAAGACAATTCAAGCTAAAATGACAGAATTAAGGGCAAAATTTGTGAAGTGAGCCAGGCTGAGAAATTTTCAGCACACTTGTATTCCAACATTGCTTGCGATATTGGTTCAACTGTATTGATTATTTTATTTTTATTTTTAATTAACCTCTTTTGTAAGTAGATTTCGTTTGCAGTGAAACAAATCTTTGGTCCTATTTTGTTTACTATTTTTTATACTAATGAAAAGATTGAGGAGAATTCTATAATCGGGTTAGTTTACATGCAAATGCAATTATAAAGAAAAACTAAGACGATATCCCTAGATACGAACAGTCTACCCATGTAGATTAAATAAATGGTTAAGTTCGGAATTCCCTGTAGGTTATCCAGATCGACATGAAGAAGGCTGGAGGACACAACGGCTGAAACGTTGTAATAAAAACAACAAAAATGAGATTTAGTTTGTTTTACGGCATATCAACCTCAATGGGTTTACTTAATGCCAATAAATTTTTTCCAGGTAATATTTTGTTTTGTCAAAAATCTATTTCTGGTAATATTTTTTTCCAAAGTATATTACTGGTAATAGTTTTTTTTTCCTTCAAAAATTTATTTCTGGTAATAATTTTTTTACAAAAATTTCTGGTATTAAAACCTATTTTTAGACTTTTATAGTATTTTGACCCAGTCTAGGGGTTAACTATTTGCCCATAGCTGGGACCCTAACAGGTGTTTCCACACCGGGTCAGTGTGGACCTGGGAACAACAGCAATTAAGAGGTTGTTCCACGCTCCTCAAAGTCTTCTGATCAGAGGCCTTGTTGCTAAACGTAGTTTATCGTCTTACCCAGGACGCGGATGTAGTTTATCGTCATACCCAGGACGGAAAAAATGAGAACAATAGTCCGAATATAAATAGTAAAAATAATAACACCTAATCCTCATAAATATTTAATTGGTTTTATCAATTGAGAAGGATGTCCTGTTTATGATATGAATACAATGTCAAATCAATCCCTGGCTTCATAAAGAATACTGTACGCTACTGAAGTTGTCCCTTTCCCCAATTCGTAATTGTTTTTAGTGACGTAAGCCCAAACGCAAACTTGACAGTTGGTAAGGCTAATGGAAAGATAACTCTTTATGAAGTCAGGGATCTATTTGACATTGTATTTATATTATAAATAGGACTCCCATTTCGAAAATGAAAAAAATCAATATTTTTCACTTCTGGCAAATCCAAAGAAAGTAAAATTAAAGGGGTTCCAGTAGATTATATTGGAGGTGAAACATATTGTTTATATCATCGTAACATCAAGGGTTTTGATAAATATCATTAATCAAATCTGCGGTCAATCTTTGGTATCAAACCACTGAGAGACAGAGGCAGCAATAAACAAGTACGTGAACACATCAATCAAATAAATATTGAAACTGATATCAAACAAGATAATCTTCGGTAGACAAGAGATTTTTCTGAATAAAGAACAAAAGACTCGCAAATCCTTTAAGCTGAATTCAGAAAAGGAACGAGAATAAGATGTTATCAAAAACAATTTTTTTCCTTGATTTATTCGACATATCAACTTTTGTTCAGTTATTTAATATTGAATATAAGTTTTTAATTGGACAAAAATAATAGTGAAATTAACAGAAAGGTAAGCATCGGTCCGGGTTTATAATTGAGTCAAAAAGTAGATAATGGTCTTGCATATACTCAAGCGTGCAAGTATCCACTTGTAAGTGGTTTTGTTTTAGTGGTTGGGATGTAGTCTTTTTAGTCCCACCAACTGCGTAAAAAGGTGTAAACATATATTGAGATTCAACCGTCCATTTGACCAATATTTGCTTAGCGATCGGTCATCTTGGAGCACAATTCATCATGCTAGAAGGAAGGAGTTAGATTCGAATCGAAATGCAGAAATTAAATGAAGCACATGCAGGCAACGATAACAAGAACGATTCCCTAACATCATTAGACAGTTTTCTTGTTCTGTGTATGGAAGAGGATACCTTTCCAAAATAAGAGATCAAAGCTATGAAAGAGAATATCTCACACCTGTAATTACTACTCTCGCTGATGATCTAAGAATATTCAAATAATAAAATGTTGAAAATAAAATTTACAAAGTTCTAGCACCTCACAAAAAGCTAAGAAAATAATAAATTTACATATGATTCTATAGTAACACAACACTCAATATCACTTTTTAGATATACATTTTTAATAATGGGCACCTCGAGGTGGTGTAATGGTTAGCAAGTTTGGCTCGCTAGAACAATTACGACTGAGTAGTGAGTTCGATCCTCACTGAGTGATCCCTAATTTTGGCCTTGTGCCACATCTAAGCTACGCTTAGAAAACACTATACCTATTTAATATTCTCTAAAAATTCCAGATTTATCTTATACGTTGTCTAACATTTTGATTATTATAAAAAGCCGTTGTATGTTGATTTCGTTTATAATTGAATTGTTTAATTATCCAAATAATAATTTGTAACTGGTGACTATGTTAGCATTTAGAGCACAGTTTGGGAGTAAAGTAAGGTATGTATCATTAGAAGACAGCATTGTTGACCTGTTTTAACAGTGTTTTTTCTTTTATCTGCCAAATCTAAATTTCATTTATGTAATATATTTTTACGTTTTGTTTACGAAAACAATTACATAATTTTTAGTAATGGATTTTTTGTTTCATTTTCATGGAATTTATTTAAATAAAAATACAAACATCTTTAAAACAAACAAACAATACCATTTGTGCTTCAATATCATATATTGAAACAAGCGAATAGCAACATTTTTAAATCAATCAATTTTATTTAAGACAATTTCGTTAATACTATTTTACGGCAGTTAAAAATGTAAATAATAAAGAAAGGGGCTTGGTCAGTGCAATGTTGAATAAGTTTTGTTAATAAATGGAAAAACAACAACATGCAAATGGATTTGGTGCCTGTCAGGGTTGAAAATGGACATATCAGATTCTTATTGGGGCACCTCGAGGTGGTGTAATGGTTAGCAAACTTGACTCGCTAGAACAATTACGATTGAGTAGTGAGTTCGATCCTCACTGGATGCCCCCTAATTTCGGCCTTGTACCACATTTAAGTTACTCTTGGAAAACACTATATCAGATTCTTACTGTTTGTGTTGTAATTTGTAGCTTGCAACAAGTGAATATATCTTCAAAATATTTGAGAAAGGGACGTAACTCAGGGATGTATGTACTTGCCAGCACTTAAAAGCCTCTGATTATTGCTTT
The DNA here is from genome assembly GCA_903632075.3 of Acanthosepion pharaonis. Classification (NCBI taxonomy): domain Eukaryota; kingdom Metazoa; phylum Mollusca; class Cephalopoda; order Sepiida; family Sepiidae; genus Acanthosepion; species Acanthosepion pharaonis. The sequence continues at coordinate 1,365,915 of CAHIKZ030004396.1, forward strand.
AGTTTTGATAAATAACACGTGACTTGCTATGTTTTTTTCTTCTATGTCCCAAGCCCCTTCAGGACGTGGGCGATTATGGCGCCGCACAATTTCCCATCCGTGGTATCTCTTAGAAGTATTTATCTTTTTACTATCCCTCTCATTCTCTACTTTGCCATCTATTTACACAAGTTCGTTAGGTAGTTTTGTTGCTCTTTTCTTCTGTCCTTTCTTGCCTTTCCAAATGTCTAAATGAGTGTCAAATGACTCAGGCATTCATTTCTCATTATTGATCTGAGGAAATTAAAATAATTTTGTATGCATAAAGAATGAAATAAACTGTAAATGCTGTAAAGAATTTGTAATTCAAGGGAAATAACTGAAGTATTTAATTCAAGGAGTTATCCCCCTTGAAAATCTCAGCTAGGTGAACCCGAAAATGTGATTAACCTGTTTTCTATCCCTAAGGTAGTGAATGAAGCAACATATGAAATGAATCTCGTCTTGAATCGATCAAATGTAAGATATTGATTTAATGAATCGATCGGATGAGCTATAGAAAATCATTTTGCAATTAATTAGTTGATAAATTTAATGTATGTTTTCAGTCTGTTTTTGCAGTAATAAATACCTTATTAACAAGGATTTAAATCCTTGGAATTATGTCTATCTTTAAAACGAATATTAATCTCACATCTGTCTTGATTCTGTAGTTGAGATAGTTACATATTTCGTTACGACATTCGTCGTCCTGACTTAAATCAAGAATATCGAAAACTTATTTTCAAGACAGTCAAAACCTCACACAGTAAAATACAAACAGAACCATATCTCTCTACATTGAAGTATAATGACAATAACATGGGCTATATATTTGTCTGTTACTCCGCCTACTTACAAAATGAATTTAATCGGATTCTGTGTCTGATTATCATTCGCTACGATGGCCATTTTGGTCGAAACTAGTCGAGGAATCTAAATGAAATAATAATAATAAAAACGAAAGAATATTAATCTCCAACCCAGTGTGTCTGAAGATTTTAATTTTTTAATATTTTTATTTTTTCAATATATATATATATATATATATATATATATATATATATATATATATATATATATATATATATATATATATATATATATATATATATATATATATATATATATATATATATATATATATATATATATATATATATATATATGCATCTGGATGTGCTGCAATGGTTAGCAAGCTTGTCTTGCTAGAACAGTTACGATTGAGTAGTAAGATCGAATGTCACCGGGTGCCCTATACTTTCGACCTTGTGCCGCATTTAAGCCACGCGTAGAAAATCACTATATATATATATATATATATATATATATATATATATATATATATATATATATATCATTTACATAGATTTTATATGCGCAGTACTTAGTGGAAAGTGCTCAATATCAGTGATAGAGCTAACATATTCATTTGTATGGATATTACTTTGTGACTCTGGATCTCAAGCCTTTGCGATCATCAGCTCTTCAGTTTTGCTCTTTCCAAAACATATATTCAACTGTCAATAAATAGCATCATTTAAAAAAGACTTCTTTCGGTTCTAAACATATTTCGTCTCCGCGCTTGCCTATTCATAAGAAAAAATTGCGGCCTGAAGATGACAATTTGAAATTGTCGAAAATACTTGGTCTTCCATCTGACAACAACTCGAATATAAGGATCTTATTATTCAAGGAATTGATAGTAACTTAATGTCTTATTAAGTCTTGTTAGCGAAGGGATTTCTCCGTTAATCACATTAACATTGCTATTTAATTCTTTGTATAAATTGTTTCTTCATATATATATATATATATATATATATATATATATATATATATATTTTATATATATATATATTAAAAAGAAGCCGCAAACGTTTTTGGTTATAATGTGGATTTGTTTTAGTGTATATCTTATATTTTATTTTTCATATTTTTGCTATAAGTGTTTCCGGTCTCGTGACTTTCTTCAGGCAAATTAAAGGAATCAATTTTTAAAGGAATAGATTTTACTTACCTTCATTTAATGTTTCATTGTTCATTTTCTGTATTTCTGGTGAGCCTTGATCTCATTTCTCATTAATTTTGGTCTGAGTGGTGGTGATGATGTGCTCCAGAATCTTCACAGGGTTAAGCGGATGTTGCTGTGGTAGGTCATCCTTGTGTACCACCATATGCCTCTTCAATCCAGATATCGATTCACATACCTCTCTGCAGATCACACATGTAGTATCACTGTGGAGGTAACACAGAGTGAGGTCGTCTCTCATGTGATTTCAGATGATTAACATACCCAGCTTTTGACAGTAGGATACGACCACATGTCTCGTATTTCCAGCTTGCAGTGCTGTCATCCAAGCTCCTGATAATACCTTTCCTCAAATCCCTTTTCAGAGATGCATGGGCTAAATATCAAAGCGCGTGTTACGCTTAATGGGGAATTGTCAGATGAAATAGCCATTAACAATGGGTATTAAGCAGGGAGATATTCCCGTGCCTACCTTATTCTCTATTTACTTTGCTGTGGCTCTCCCATATGCGTTTCATGATTGCAACATTGGAAGTGGTCTTCGATTTCGAACGACCAGTAAGTTATTCAATCTCTGAAGGTTTAACGCCAACTCCAAGATATCTTGTTTTAAATTATACATCTTTCTCTTCTTGGAACAAGTATAAACTTTTCCTGTATTTTTATATATATATATATATATATATATATATATATATATATATATATATATATATATATATATATATATAAGGTAACCAAAAAGTTCTGTCCGTTTTTAAAGGAAAAAAAAAGAAAAGGCTTCACTGTGTGTAACTTATATTTAGTCTTCGAAGTAATCGCCATCAGCATCCAGCATCATCTGCCAACGTGTCTCCAGCTGTTCAATGCCCTTGCGGTAGAACTCGGGGGGTTTTGACGCAAAGAAGTTCGTGAGGGCTTTGCGCAAGTCTGCTTCATTGGTGAAGGATTTCCCACAAAAATGATTATCCAGGGAGTGGAAGAGGTGGTAATCGGATGGCGCAAGGTCAGGTGAATAAGGTGGATGGCACAAATCTCCCACCCAAGTTGCTGTATGGTATCCCCGAACAATTGCGCGACATGCGACCTGTCTTTGTCATGGAGGAAAAGCACACCTTTGCGATTCACCAGTGCTGGCTCCTTCTGGCGCAATGTCTGTTGCACACGTTTCAATTGCTGCGAGTATAGGTCTCCAGTGACCGTTTGGCCCGTTGATAGCAGTTCATAATGAACCACTTGACGACCTGTCCACCAGACACAAAGCATAATCTTGCGTGGGTGCATAGGCGGTTTTGCGGTGTGAGGGACAGCATCCTGAGGAGACAACCAATGTCTGGAACGCTTGGGAGTTTCATACAGAACCCACTTTCCATCACTGGTAAGCACTCGATTGAATAAAGATGCGGTATGATGGCGAGAATGCAGTAATACGCAGGCTGACACTCGTTGTCCCTTGTGGACCTCCAACAGCGTTTACGGAACCCACTGGCTCAGTTTGTACGTCTTACCTACGCGGTGCAGGTGAAGTCTAACTGTTTCATCGGAAAGGTTGAACTGTCTTGCAAGTTCACCACACGTTAGACTACTGTCCTCTTCAATGGCCGCCTTCAGGACTCCGTCATTCAAGACCTGTGGTCGTCCACTGCGAGGCTCATCATAGAGAGACAAATCTTCCGACTTGAATTTTTGAAACCAACGCCTTGCAGTACGTTCATCCACAGCACTATCCCCAAACGCTTGACATATGCGGCGACTTGATGCAGCTGTTGATAAACCTATTTTGAAGTCGTAAAGCAAACAGCCACGAACGAGATCTCTAGACGCTTCCATCCTTCTCACAGCTGTCCGGGCATGGTGCGCTATTTTTTTATAACGTCTGATGTTCCTACTTTTGCTGTCCGAATTTGAAATTCGTATTTATTTCAACTTCATTCAATGACTAATCAAAAAACGGACAGAACTTTTTGGTTACCTTTTATCTCTCTCTCTCTCTCTCTCTCTCTATATATATATATATATATATATATATATATATAATATAAAAGACTCAAACACTAATATTCCATGGTTATAATTTATTACATCGTAATCCCGATCCAATTCATTAGACCTACAAAAAATAAAAAAAAAACAAATTCTATTCTCTTGGGAATTTATGTATATATATATATGTATATATATATATATATATATATTGAGCACAAATAATATCTATCTATCTATCTATCTATCTATCTATCTCTATCTATCTCTCTCTCTCTCTCTCTCTCTCTCTCTCTCTCTCTCTCTCATGACATGAAAAATACTAACAAAAAGTTCCTAGTGTTTACAAAATGGAACTCATTAGTTATACTCATTAGGAATTTACTGATTATTTTATTGTCGGTTGTTATTACAATTTCTTGTTTCATTCTTTTTATGAAGTTTTCTATAAAATTTTCGATGAAGCATATGTAAATATAATTTATATTTATATACGAATCATTCAAAATATAGTCGTTACCGCACACCAAAATAACCATGACAACAATACAATACATGACCCACAATGCATCACTGACCTGTATATATAAATAGTCGAGGAAAAACACAACGCATATAGCCTGACTATTCTATTCAAGTAAGAAAGAGACTGTCAACTTATTTATATTTATATGCGTACTTCTGTCTGATATTGAACACTAAGCCATTATAGCATACCTTAAAACTATATTCTATCATATATATATATATATAGTCTTAAGATGTGCTATATTTATGGGATAAAGTGCTCAATATCAGAGATTGAGCGTGTGTAAATATAAAAGAGAACATAGAAGTCAACACTTGTTGCTATTTTTCTCGGCTATTTATATATACGGGTCAGTGGTGCATTGTGGGTAGTCTATTTTGGCGGTTATTTTACCAGAAGTCGTTTATTTGTTTATTTATTCATTTAGGTTAAATTATTTTGCTTGTTATTATTTTTTTTATTTTTTATTTTTATTTTTTTTATTATCTTATATATTTATTTATTTTTATTTTTTATTTTAATCGGTGTTTTTATTAACGTAGTAAAAATTTGTTTATATCGCTTATTTAATAGTTTTGTTTTGGCTTGGGAAGATAATTAAAGCTATTTATTCAATTTTGGGGTTGATTGTTGCAATTTATTCTATTATTTTTGGGGGAACAGTTTTTAATTTGTTTATTACTTCATGTATCTATTTGGATTAATTATCTTTATTTCTTTTTTCTAACGGTTAGTTTATCAGGATCGGTTTGTTTATTTATTTGGATGAATTTAAGTCAATTTATTTTACTTGTTATTATTTATTTGTTATAATGTATATTTTCTCTTTTCGGTTTTTAAGTAACGTAGTATTTTTTCTTTTATCGTTATATAACAGTCATAGCTATTTTTTTCGTCGGATTTTTGGTTTGATTTTTATAGTCTAACTAATATTTTGGTCATAATGGTTTGCTAATTTGTTTATTATTTGGGTTCATTGATTTTGTTTCTTACTTTTTATTCTATTTCGTATATTCTAACAGGTGTGATTTGGTAATTTGTTTGGGTTAATTTATTTTGCTTATGTTATTGTCATTTTGTTTATTTATTTATTTTTATTTTATTTTTTCAGTTTTCGATTTTTAAGTAACATAGTAAAAAATTGTTTTCATGTCTGCATTTTGAGATGAGTTCAGATCGTTTATTTAATAATTTATTTTGGACTGGGAAAGTAATAATAGCTATTTTTTCCTTCAAGCAAAGTTTGTAAGTTTTTGATTGTTTGTTATAGGCTGATGATCTTTTCCTTATTTTCCAAGATATTTTTGGTGTGATGTGCGTTTTGTTTTTAATTTCCCAGATATACTTAGAAAGCATTGTGCTGTTCGCATATTTACTATTTGTGAAAGATGTTTTGCGTGCATAATTTTTTTTGCTTCCAGGGTCCTTCAGTTACTCCTATGTATACTTTTTCTTCATTATCTGGTGATTTTATCGTGGCTTGGTATATTACGTTGTTTTGTAAGCAATTACCGTTTCAGGGACATTCGTTCTTTCTTCTGTAGTTGCACGTGGGTTTTATTTGTTTGTGTGGTTTGTTGATAATTTTCCTGTTGTGCTTTTTTATTATTTGTGCCATGTTCTCGGTGCAACTGTCGCTGATTTATATATATATATATATATATATATATATATATATATATATATATATATATATGTTTGCCTTGATGTGAAATGTGTACGTACACACACACGCACACATACACACACACATATATATATACATATGCAATTTATTATATATATTATTTATATATTATATATGCGCGGTGGTTATTGGAAAGCGCTCAATATCATATTGTGTTGGATTGGGGTGAGTTTGTGGCGCTGGGTTTCACGCTCTTGATAATATTCCCGACTCTGATCAATATTTGAGAATATATATATATAACTGATATATATATACCACCCCCCATCCTAAAATCTCATATAATATGCTCCCTCTCTCTCCCTCCCTCCATCTCCCTTCCTTTCTCTTTCGCTCTCTCTCTTTCTCTCTCACGTGCACGTTTGTCATTGCGATAGAATAGCGATAGGCTTGCAAGAATGTATCTCTGGGGAAAGACTCAGGAGAGTGGAAAATTTTTTCCCTCGCAAGACAGCGTAGTCGATTTTGAACTCTCACAAGGCAGGTAAGTGAGGATTGCGTAACTTCAGCCCAGAATATGACAACAAATGATTCAGGTTTGGGTTTATCCAAACTCATGTAAAGATGAAACGTGACAGAAGGCGTCGGATATCTTAAGAATAACGCAAACATTTTTCTAGCATCTTTAGCAATTGATCGGATTTATGCTTTCCCTTTTAGGTCTAGGGTGAAATTCGAGCTTCAAAACATCTAGCCTCATTAAGAGTGCTACCATTCAACGTGGGAGGAGGAGGAAACACAGATTCAAATGGTGATGATGAACAATACTAGCTTGGCTTGGAAGTTACAAGTGAAGTCAATAATATTTTGTCGCTCAGGACGTTATTCCTTTTGAGTTGATCAAATATTTTGTTGTTTATAATCGAAACAAGAGTTTGCTAATGACACGGAGATTAATGGGTCGATATTGCCACTGGGATAAATGCTCACTAAGAGTTAAATCAGCTGACACTGGTTTAATAATGAAAATACTTTATTTATATAACATAATTATATAAGATTTATTTATGTAAGAATATAAATCTATAATAAAAATTGAAAATTATCCCAATTTGATGTTTGGAAATTTGAGTTAGCCTAAAAAAGCGTCATAAAAAGGGATGAGAAACAGGACCCCCCGCCAAAAAGATCCCTGAAGTAGACGAGAGATTAATATTTTGAACTAAATGAAAAAGATAAAACAGATCAAGGAATAGCAAAGAATATAAGACGTTCAGCAAAAGCATTAGAATTCAATGCAAGCAAGCAAAAGATAATTGACTCAACGAAAACTATGCCGAAATAGAAACACTGCAGAAAATATACATAGCTGGCGTGCATAAATAAATAAAAAGAAATAGCAAGGCAGGAAACATGCCTTTCGACAGGATGCATAAAGTTTAAAAAGAGAACACTCATAATAAAAAAAAAAAGATACTACAAAAATCGAACGGATACTTTGGAGAGTTCTTTCATGACAGCGTAGACGAGAAAACATAAAATATCTAAAAACATGAAAAATATCTGTAGTACTAAAATCTGATGTAAGATTGGCTCTGGCCAAAATTAACAGAAGCAGGACCAGATAAGATTATAATTGATGTGGACCCAAAGTCGGGACCATGGAAGGAAAACATGGAACACGGATTAGAGGTAAGAAAGATATATTAAACAAGAAGGTTACAAAGATAGTGTAAGTTTAAGCGGAGCTTACTATGTGCTAGTGTCCAATATTGAAAGTCGTACGCGGCTGATACTACGGTATTAGAATACTCACTCTCTCTCTTTCCTCCTCTTCTGTTATATCGCATACTTTATATAGTCCTGGAAGAGTCCATGTTGTGGGTATGTTACGGTCTCACAACAATAATAAAGATCTTAGACAATTTGGAGATCGATAAGATTACTGAATTAGTAAATTAATTATACGACAACGGAGAAATTCTGGAAGACCTTAGAACTATCTTCATATTTTTGATTAATAAGCCAGGTAAAAATGAATGAGAAACCCAAGCCACATACTTAAACATATAATCAAGATTGAATTGAGCTTGTAGTAGAATTAGACGTGAACATTGTGGATTTATTCAGTGATACCTTGATGATTAGAATGTTATCAGGACGAACATAATTACAGAAAAATCTATTGTTGTGCTTCATAGATTACACAAAGTTATCTAATGAAGTACAGCAGAAAGACCTACAGCAACTGTTAAGTAAGCTTTATTTTGATGGGAAATATAGTAGAATATGTTATAAACTTTACTGGGAACAAATAGCCTGCATGCGGATAGAAAACGAGTTTAGTGGTCACACAAAGATAGAAAGAAGATTAAGACAAAGATGCGTTTACTCATAGGATATATTCTATTCTATCAAGGGAGACTATCCCAAGAAACTAGAAGCTCTATTTGCATTTATTTTTGATCCGGATAATGTTAACAACATAAGATACGCGAATATTGCCGTATTGATGACAAACTCTCAAGGTAAACTGAAGGCAAAGGAAAGGTAAGGCGAAAGGACTAACTAAAGGGACAATTCAAGGTCCTAACTACGTTCAAATTAATCATGTACAGAAATCACCTGGATTGTTTGATGTGAAGAAGATATTCATCAGGTTCGGGTAACTTGAGTCAGCGTCTAACTAGCTAACCATTATAGTACTAAGGAATCCTTCGAATTTCATTCTAATCAACTGCGATTCAAGTTTTCACTTGTTACTCTACGTAGACAAGAACTACAGCTACTTACATATGCCGTTCATATAAATACTTGAATTTCAAATAAACGGGTGGGGTGCAATAGAAAGGATGGTTGGAATATCTTATAATCTTTAAATATAACCTTTACTTTTTTTAAATTTCAGTTATTTAGATTTGTCCTGGAATGCTCGTAACCGGAATTAAAAAGTGAGAGGAAATATCCTGCAAATTTAATAAAGGGTGGCGGCGCTGGAATTCCGCGGTTAGATTTTTCTTACAAAAATAATAGTCGTCGCCTTCCGTCTGTTTGAAACTGAAAGGTACTTTCATGTTACATACACAGAATCAAATACAGCGCATTGCTATATAAATATATTTCGTTCATTGTATGTGTATAAATAAAATCTGGCTGAATGGAAAGAACAGATCTATAAATAAGAAACAAATAGGAGAATAAAAAGAAAGAAAGATGGTAAACAAATAGCGATCTTTGTGATGCCATCAATTAACCTAATAATTCCTGCCAGTCTTACAAGACCAATAATGGTTCTACTAGTAAAAGTACCAATGCGGAGGTAGTCGTGGTTTGTATTTGTTCCGTGCTCGTAGACTAGACGAACCCCGCGATTCAAACATTATTATTATGTTTCTTTCTTTTTTTTTTATCGGTCATTAAGTCTGGTTGCAAATCGCTGTCTTCTATGTCAGGCAACATATATTGATAAAAGAAATTCTTTTCCATTGGCTTGTTGCCCCTTCTCTACGTTTTTAAAAACAAAAGTCAGCCAACTAAATTTAGATCAAATACAATGTATCTTTTTCCTATATCTACACGTGGCCATGTTCTGCTTTAGATGCTAAAATATTCCATTAATATTCAATAACATTTAAATTATATGTAGATGTGGATGCGCAGGAGGTGTAAAGAATAGCGGTTTCGAGAGCCGAGTTTGAATTTCAGTCGAATTCATTACAGTCAATTGTAAATAGACTAGGGAAAGCAATGATTCCATCTCTTTTCCCTTCAGTTATGGATTAAATAGCAAGGCAGACGTAGCTATCTTGCCATGGTTGGCAACCAGTCTAGGAGGAATTTTGTGAGGAATTTGTGAGAAATTACATATAAAGAATGTAAAGCGTCCTACAATATTAGCGCTCTTTTGTGCCAAAAACAATTGAATCTTCTCTTTCACCAATATCAATTTCATCACATTTATTATATGAGATTATATAATATCAATCAGCTAAGTGACACATTTTATTTGTATCAATCCTATATATATATATATATATATATATATATATATCAAAGCAAATAATCACCAAGAAACTCTACACTACTTAACTGATAACACAACACACACAGTAAGTGAAAAATCACACATCCATACAAAGATATCAAATTACATCAAACCATACATAAATACAAAAAAAAATGAAGAGTGAAAGAACATTACTGCAAGGTTCCCATGAAACGTCGAAGTTTGGCATGACTGAACCAACACCACTCAGGTAAGTGACAAATCTCTCCACATTATATATATATATATATATATATATATATATATATATATATATATATACAATACACTGAGCTCTCTTCGTGGATCAATCTTTTCAATATTTTATCTTAAGAAGACCTACTTGGATTATCCTTTCCACTTACAGATTTTGATATTATCTATCTATCTATCTATCTATCTATCTATCTATCTATCTATCTATCATATATATATCAGCATTTGGATCATATTTATTATCCTTTTTTATTTACTTATTAATTATGTCTTTTATGCCAGAAGATGTTTTTGTGACGCTTTCAATTCTGAGGTGTTTGAGATTATCAGCAATTATCCGACTTGATGGATTCCTGCGTAAATATAGAAATCTAGAATATTCAACAGATTTTTCATGATTATCATTGACGTGTATTTGACTTTTATATCTTTATTTAGTGCACGTGTTTATTTAGAGTTTTTTTTTTAAAGTTACTATGAACTAATTAGGGTATTGTAGTATTTTGAAGTCTATCTCTGTTGTTCGTCTAGATCGGGAGTCGATAGACAAGGCTACCGGGCCACATTCGTCCCGCGAAGGATTTTTGTCCGTCTTTCCAATTTAACCGTAATTCAACTAAATTACAGTGCTCTTTTTGTTTCTTTCCTTTCCAGAAATATTTTTTATCTGAGCAAAAACAAACACACGAAAACTAAGAAAAGGAAAGTTGATTTTGAGTGCTGATATTTTAATGGAGCCTGGGATCTTAGCTATTTTTTTCATTGAGCACTTCGGAAAACGGGTTTGCTTAATTTGTCAAGAAACCGTTGCTGTGAAGAAAATTTCAAATATTAAACGACACCATGAAACTCATCATAATCATGATAAGAATTTCATTAGAAAGGCACGAAAAGTCGCAGTTGCACGGCTGTGAAAAGACTTAACAAAACAGTCATCGTTTTTCACTAGAAAGCTTGAAGATTATGACAGAAACACTTGTGCTAGCTACGAGGTGACAAAACTAATTGTAGAAAGGATGAAAGCTTTTAGTGATGGAGAGTTCTTCAAAAAATGCATGTTGGAGGTAGTGGATATTGTTTGTCGAGAAAAAATGGAATTATTTGATGACAGCAAATGTCAGAAGTTGTTTTACAAAATCTGAAGTATTATTCCATTGCTATTGATGAAACCACAGACATGAAGGATACTTGTCAGTTTGCAGTGTTTATGAGAGGAGCTAACACCAGCACTGGATATATGGGAAGAATATGTACAATTCCCATGAAGGATACTATATCACTGGAGCAGATATTTTTGAAACCGTGATGAAATCGATAACCAAAAGGAATCTGGATCCATCAAAGCTTATTGTATTAACAAAAAGACAGATCCCCAGCGATGGTCGGAGAGAAAAAGGGGTTTGTCGCATTGCACCAGGATCATATTTGCATTTGATCACAAACTAATCAAATTCATTACATTATCCATCAGGATGCATTATGCGTAAAGTCATTGAATGTTAAGGACATCCTGAAAGCGTTTGTGAAATCAGTGAATTTTATATTGTCAATAGGATTGCATCATCGCCTGTTTGAAGAATTTCTAAAACAAATTGAAGCAGATTATGGCAGCCTTACATAACAATGACCAAGACAATTCTTACTTTTACGATCCAGAGTGTATTATCCAGTTTGCATTTTTATTGGACATCACGACCGACAAGAACACTTTGAATTTTGAGCTTCAACAAAAGAACAAGCTTAAATTTGTGATATTTTGGTCAAATTACAACTGTGGGAATCACAACTTCAGAAAGAAAATTACTCTGATTTTCCAAATCTCCAGAAACACAAGAGATACAATATCAAACATCTTTGTGAGCTCCTCAGGATTTGAGAAGCGAGTTTTTCTCCGGTTTCACTGATTTCTGGCAATATAGAAATCAATTTAAATTGTTTTGAAACGGATGTAGAACAAGTGGCAGAAAAATATCAGTTGGAATTGATCGACTTACAATGAAACGATTTTTTTAATGAAAATTTAATTTTGAATCCATTGCTGGTTCTACAAGAAATATGCTTTGCCCAGCAGAAAATCTAAAAGGTGATTGAATAATGTGAAAATAATGGCATGTTTATTTGAAAGTACATACGCTTGTGAAAAACCTTTCACGAAAATGAAATCTACTAAAAGTCGTTTAAGAACAAATTTGAATGATGTTCTGCTCCTGTCATCGACAAATATTTCACATGATATGGAGAAGTTATCGAATAAAAAACAGAAACAAGTGTCTCATAAAATAATTTGCTATTTCTTACTGTGTTTTGTTTGTAGGAAGGAATTTGCCCTTTTTGTTGATTATGTTAGTTGCCATCCTGTTAAACCTGCAGTAAAATAAGGAAACTTGTTTAAATATAGCAATTAACTTATTAGATTTAACACATTTAACATTAATCTATCTATCTATCTATCTATCTATCTATGCATTTTGTCTTTGAGATTGGAATACACCAAAATCCACTTGTAGGGGTAAGAATAAGGGGTTTCTCTTAAGCAACATATCTCCGATTGCACTAATAGTGAAAGAGTTGATGCCAGGCTTACCCCAAAAGAGAAGTGGATAATGTTTCTTAACTATCTCCACCATTGGCTTAAAACCCATTCTTATACCATATTTCTTTTAAGTGGGTACGCGGACTACACAAACATGCGCATATCAACATAAACATATGCATACACACACATATATATATATATATATATATATATCCAGAATAATCGTCAACAGAATGCAGAAAGCACTGGACGGCCGTTTCGTCCTATCTGGTGGACTCATCAGCATTGCATCCACTACCGAGAATCGAACCCGAACCGTTTCGATACAACGCAAACGTCATACCAACTGTACCAACAGTCCTCGGTGACGAAGAAGACACAAACTAGACTCAATATAGCGCTGCTACTCACTCAGTTCCGCAGCGATACTCATCAAAGTATTCAGATAACCTCGAAACAGTGCCCAAGAGCCACAACTGCTTTTTGACCCTTAGCCGCTCCATTGCAGAGCATTAGCTGGGTCTAGCAAGGATATACAGGCGATTAATTTGGTTATTTAGGCTAATCATATAGATATTCGTCGAGTCCAGAATAATTATCCACAGAATGCAGAAAGCATTGGACGGCCGTTTTGTCCTATCTGAGACACATCAGCAGTGCGCATCCACACACACACACACACAGACACACACACACACACACACACACATACATATATATATATATATATATATATATATATGGCGACATATGCAATTAAAGGATTGTCCTACCGTCGTAATGTAGCTTTCCTGTGTCTTTCTCTATACAATTTACTTTCATGATAATTATTCTTATGACCTTTCCTTTATGTTACCTAGTTTTATAAATTTAAACGCAGTAGGAGATTGGCGGAAAATTCTCGTCATTTTGCAGTTAGAATGACTCAATGCAACCGTAAGTTCTATGTTAACAGTTTCTTTTCTCACACTTCTCGCTTGTGGAACTCTCTTCCGGCTTCAAGCTTTCCGGCCAACTTTGATCTTCAAGAATTGAAATGCAATGTCAATCGTTATCGTCTGTATTCATAATTATTGTCCTTTTATTGTCCTCTATCCTTAATAGTATATTTTTCTCATATTCTTTAAGACTTGCATCTTAGTGGCTTTATTACCTTGCTTGAGTGAAATGATTACACACATACACACACACATATATATGTGTATATGGGTGTGTGTGTATGAGATAAGTACCTACCTATTTATATACTATTGTCTTTTCCTTCCTTGAGCTATGCTTCATGTGATTCTTATACAAATGTATAGAAAGTACTGGGTGTAAAATTATGCATTGTGTATATTTGATATTACCGTTTGATACATTTGCACTACAATCGATTTTATAATTGTTTTATTAATTTTCTGAGTCTTGATCAACTTAGACCAAGACAGAAATATTTGTACTCGTTGCTCTTAGCATATACAACAAGCTTATATATATATTAATTAATTACAAACAAAAAGAGAAAGGCATACCTATATATTTAGGAAAATTGAAGGAAAAGAGAAAAGAGTAAAAACATAAAGAGCAGGCTATATTATTCTCTGATCAACCCCAGAGTAATTTATGTCAGTGGAACCAGGACGCTGACAAAAAGTAGACATCCAATGGCAGTCACTCTTAAAAATGTTAGGTTAGGAAAATATCAGAAACAGAATCAAAATGTCTGCCATAGGAAAACTGATAGATTTGAAGACTGACATCATTAAACTTATTAGAAAAAAAGGTTAACCAGCTTTGGCTCTTTAATCAAAAGACGAGAACGAAGCTTTGCGTATAGATATAACAAAGACAACTTCCCGTGTTGTAGACCACTTAATAGATGGAAAAACAAAACCAGAGAAGACGCTGGAATACCACTTCTGACACTTGAAAGATTTCTAAGTACACAAGAGTCTTTGTGATGATGCCACTGAATAAAGAATATTCCAGAGAAGATAATATCTTTGAGACGTGAAAGCATTACTGCAATATGCTCACGAAACTTCGAAGTCGGCATGAGTGAACCAAAACCACTCAGTTAAGTGATAAGTTTCTCCATATTAATTCTCTCTCTCTCTGTATATATATATATATATATATATATATATATATATATATATATATATATATACACATAGATAGATAGATAGATATATAAACGTCTGATACCATAAAACTTAGAGTTTTAAACAAATGAAAGCGCATATTTTCCTTATATTGTCTCACCAGAAGAATCGTTGGAGATTAACATAATAGAACGATAATCATCGGAAATAAACAAACAGGGAGGAGAGGAGGAACTACGATTAAAATACATTTTCATATTAAAAAGAAGGAAAAAGATTGAATGGTACCCCCCCAAAAAAAAAAAAAAAAAAAAAAAACAAAAAAACAAAAAAAACAAAAAACAAACAAAAAAAAAACAGGATAAAGTGTTCCAGTGAGTTTTAAATAGGAAAATATAAACTCACAAGCCACCCAGTAGAAAAAGGGAAATGTCTCCTGTCGGCACAAAGGCGGTTGATGCAATTTAATAACTACTGCTTCTAAGATATGTAGATGATTAACTGAACGTGCTTTACCCAAAATGGAAAACCATGAGTCACTGTATTTATACGCAGACTCTGGATGATCCAAAAGGTACTGACCTATGGCAGAGTCTTTCGCCGTCTATGTAAGGCGTGAATTACGGGTACTCACACATGTCTGATTATTGCCAGGAACATGTTGTGAAGCACACTTTTCAAGGCGCTGATTGGTTCGCCCTATGCAGCCAGCATCGTATTGACATGTAAATTCATACACGACCACATTATTTTGTAGATAGGGCAGACCGTCTTTAGCAAACGAAGAAAACGCGGGGTCAAAACAACACGTGTCCTGACGACAGGAAAACACAACTTGACACAAGCAGACACTCTATTAGGCAGAATATGGCTGCTCTTCCCCAACTACGGCAGTTTCAGATACATTGGATTCAAACCGGGACCAAACATAGCTGGGGACTTAAAACTCTTGACCCTTCGCTCAATCGTATATTATATTTTTCGGGTAACTATTGTACCGGAAAATACTATGAATGTATTCCATTTCCCAATCAAGCTTACAAGGAGAACATTTCAGCGCACGATCGGCCAATGTAGAAATTAATTTTAACTTCCGGGATTTGGGAATAAAAGTATTAGTGTATAGTTCAGTAAATGTTGGTTTACAGTAAACACACGTAATGAAAGAAAAATTCTTCCGCTCAACAAGCACATCCAAGAAAGACGAATCATATTCTTTTTACCTAATAAACCGAAGAGACGGGTGGAGAGAATTAAGTTACAGGGAAACACTTCAGCCTCTTCAATGGAACTGAAGACAGAAAAAGTATCATCAACATAGCGATAATAAACTTCTTGTGACATTTTTCAAACAGAAGGTTTTCATAATGACCAATAATAATATTAACTAAAACGGGACCCCAAGGGGACTGCCCAACGAAACCCCGTCAATCTGGACCTACATAATGTCATTAAAACTGAATTTCACCCTCTCAGTAACAAAATGTATGAATTCCAAGAATAAATTCTCAGGAATATAGGGGAACTCAGGTGACCACTATAAAGGGTATCCATACATATCTGTAAAGTATCCCGAAGAGTCACGTTTGAACATAGTTCAGCGTCTTAAAATTAAATAAGAGAACCGGAACGAATCTGCCATAGAAACAGAAGAACACAAATCTGAAATAGGCTGATATGAAACAGCCATTCACTTAGCCATTTGATGTTGGACAGAACCCACCATTGACAAGATGGGTTTCAGAGGAATGCCTTCTTTATGAATAGATACCGGGATTTATTATATTAATGGCTACAATGTAGAAAAAATTATATTGGCTTAACATATCGTAATCTAAAAGCCTACATCTATGAACATAAGAGACACCTACGTTAAAACATCTGTAGTTAGTTTCTTTTGGCTCGTAATAAATGTCCGGAATTCGTTTTCTTTTATCAACAGAGTAACGGGATGAACTTCGGTGAAGCAATCCAATAACACGTGTCTCCCGTTCTCTACGCGTAAAGATATATATATATATATTATATATATATATATATATATATATATATATCCATATCCATTAACTCTCTCTCTCTCTCTCTCTCTCTCTCTATATATATATATATATATATATATATATATATATATATATATATAGATAGATAGATAGATAGATAGATAGATAGAGGTGGGTAATGGATATCGGCTTGGATTGAGGAATCGCAGAGCCGAGTCCGAATCCAGGTTGAATCCATTACGTTCACTTACGTGCTAATACCCTTTGGAAAGGTGTGAATCCTCTTCTCCCTCCAGCTATGGGTAAAATAGCAGGACAGACTGGGTTCTATAGCCTTGGATGGCAACTGGTCTAGGAAAAGAACAACTCTGAATTCCAAACCTGAGGGGGTTGTTTGGGGACCTTGTGGCACGTAGTGCACCAGGTCTCTGTATTCAGCCCTTCAAAAAGTGTGGATGGTCCTGCACGAAACCTTCACCACTATAATCGAATCTCATGTGCCGGTGTCGGGCTGTCAGTTTCAGGAAACTGATCTGCTTGACCCTCATACGTCGAACCCGACGGGAGAATCTATCTATCTATATATATATATATATATATATATATATATATATATATATATATATATATATGTATATATATGTGTGTGTGTGTGTGTGTGTGTGTGTGTGTGTGTGGAGGTGTAATGAGAATCTGGTCGGAGTGGGCGAATTTCAAGTTATGCAGAAATTGGCGAATTTAATACAGAAAAGAAATCTGGCCTTTTTCTTTCTTTACGACTGAAAGATGCCGAACTAAGAAACAAGCATCATCGGCTTTGTTACAAAAAATCACACAGTTTTCTTCTTTTATTCCAACTGGAAGACGCCAGCCTAACAAACAGATATTAACGATTTAACGATTAAAGAACACACGCGAACACAGACACACACGCACGCGCACGCAATTCTTTCAATTTGATACGAAGAAGCCTATCTAATGAATGCGAAATGCGTCGTCAATAAAACAGTTATCCCCTTTTTTGAATTCTCATATATATATATATATATATATATATATATATATATATATATATATATATATCAGAGTTAACCTGTAGAAAAATAAATAATCCTATCTAAATAATCTTAAAATAGTCACAAACAGTTCCAAAACCATTATGGATATTCTCAGACCTCAAACACTAATAGCAATAATATTTCTGAAGCAGGCATTTATAAAATAAACTGACAAAACTGTTCCTCCCATTATATTAGAGAAAAAAGCAGAAAGTTAACAAAACGCATTTATGAGAACAAAAGAGACATCTCAAAAAGAAACAAAACAAAAACAAAAAAAAAAAACAAAAAACAACTTAACTAATCCACTAGTCATACATAGAAATAAATTCAACCACAATTTTGACTTTTAAAAATACCACACTCATAAAAAAGAAAATAACTCGCTCAGAAGGAAAATCCTCGAGAGTGCCGCCATTGAATATTATCCAAATATTAATCTACGCCCAGAACTTCTCCCTATTTCACCTTTCCTAACCGAATTACTACTGTCCAAAGCAAACGTTCACAACTGTATCAAGAAATAAAAAACAAATGGTCAACACAACAATAAAAACAATATTTCAACACGTAACAGTACTTGACGTAATTTTCATTTGACAATATAAATATAATAGCGTTTTCTAAATTTTTCCAGTTGCTAAGGACATTTTGTTTTGTTATTATTAGTTACTTTGTTTTAATAAACTCATTTCAGTTTGCCTTGAAAAAGTCGACATTGGACGAAACGCTTGGCTAATATTACAGTTTTCCTATTGTCTTTTTACACACATATATATATATATATATATATATATATATATATATATATAGATAGATAGATAGATAGAGAGAGAGAGAGAGAGAGAGATGAACATATGTATCAGAATTACATATTTTGGAGAGAGAGAGAAAAAGAGAGAAAAAGAGAGAGAGAGAGAGCGAGAGAGAGAGCGAAAGAATGAGAATGAGTGGGTGACTGAGTTTTTTTTAAAATTTTGACTAGAAACTGAGTTTTTTTTTATTTGCACTGGTTTAAATTTGAAATTCTAATCCCTCGACAGAACAACAACAGTTATCTGACGTCGCAAACAAAATTCCAGACACTGTTGCTTCCAGAACTGTGCTCCGGAAAAACAGCACAGTATGAAATGTGCATATGAATATTCTGAAGAAATAAAAATGTTACTAGGTGGGTACTTTCACGAAATTCTCATCTACACAATACCTATCTACCTACCTACCTACCTACCTATATAGTTCTATATTTTGGCAGCAGTCTCTTTCTAAAACATGTTTCGTTAAAAGTTACTGACAAGGTGCCTTTGTTAAGATTTTTATTGTATTTATTTAAATTAAAAAAAATCTCTTATGTTCTAATTTTGAATCACAGAAATTACGCTAACGTTTGAAGAATTAAACACACACTCACACACACAGACGACACGTTAATTTTTCGTGCAGTGTCACGCACTGCACGAAAAATTAACACATGCTCATATACTAACGTCATAATCAATTCACGTGACTCCTACAACAGCCAAGGAAAAGAAAACAATAGGGAATTCAAAAATTGAAAAACTCTCCATGATTACACTTCTAAATTTCCGATGTCGTTAAATAAATAGCGTAATATTTTAAATTCATAAAGATTTTCAAACATGTTACATATTTAATTATTTTTCGGGTTTTATATTTATTTATATTTATCTTCAATTTACACGCGCACGCACACGCAGACACACACACACACACACAAACACAAACACACACACACATATATATATATATATATATATATATATATATATATATATATATCCATCCAAGTAAAATGAGAACAAAAGTATAATTCCACTATACGCAACATCGTTCACTTGCCAGTAATTTATCATCGCCCGAGGAGACACATTTGTAGTGTTGAAACACGATCGCTATTTTGTAGGCGACTTTTAACATGTTTTGTTTTCATCTTGTATTATATATATATATATATATATATATATATATATATATATATATATATATATATAGTGTAAACAAAGTTAATGGATGAAAAATTAATACAGAGCTCGCTCCTTAATAACATTTGTTTTCTAATTCTTCTACACCCAGTAACCCTTGACTCTTAGTGGCTTTACTGCCTTGCTTGGAGTGAACTCGATTAAAAAATATGGAAATTATATATATCATAAAAGAATAAATTATTTTAATAAATAGTGTATAGATTGAAGACATAAGAATAATTTAAACCTACATTTTTAAGTGACGATATCTTCTGCTTTATTAATCATAGTAGAAGTTTTTGAGACTTGACTAAATCCAACAACGGAAACCAAGAAGAATTTCTATAGATGAAATATATTTCAAAACCTCCAAAGAAATGTGATAGCTAATTTTTGAAAAGATTTTAACAAAAGAAAAATATTTCCTGAAGCTTTTATTTTAGTTCTAATTTCAAGCTAATAGATTAAATTTAATATTTCCAGTAAGCAAAATATTTTGCCCTATTTGAAAAACTAATTTAAATTGACTGAAATGGCTGATTTTAATCATATTTACAATTCTCTCAGCACAACGTAATTCTCTTTACTAAAATCTTTTAAAAACAAAATATATTTTTTCTGAAACTTAATTTGAGGAAATTAGCTGATTAAATTTTACATCAGCGGATTTTAAACAAATATTACTTTAAAAATATCGCAGAAAAGAATTTTTAACATGAAGGTGGCTGGTTTTATGAGGTGCTGACAACTGTCTCGATAGACTTATGTTCAGGATTTTTTTTTTACTACGGGTGATATATCAGTAAAAATTACTTGACGGATATAACGTGAATGGCTTTTGTATGTAAATTTTAACCTTAAAATTTAGGAAAATATTAAATGCCTGATATCGCGTTCCTTGTTCCAGTGTCTTTAACGAACCCGCACTTCTCTTGTCCTATCTCTGGCCTGATTCTGTTGCGCGTTCATTATGATAAGTTTTGTCACGTGGCTCATTAGGCTTATTGTTCGGTGGAGTTCGCATTCGTTTGCGCCTGTTTTATTAGGCATAGATACGAAGATAGATCTGCTGAGGTCTTCCGGTATATCTCCGCTGCTGTAGATTTCAGTTGTCATTTCGGTGATTTTGTGTATACCAAAGTCATCTAAGGCTGTCAGTATTTCCGTTACGATTCCGTCTGGCCCTGTCGCCTTGTTTCTGTTCAATTTGGCCAGTGCAGCTTCTACTTCGGTTTTTAGGATTTCAGGTCCGTCGGTAGTTCTGTGAATTGCTGGTTGTTCTCTTTTGTCTTGGAAGAGTTCGCCAATATATTCGCTCCAGCCCTGAAGAATTATTTCCTTCTCTAATATGAGTTAATGGTATGAATCCTCTTCTTCCCCCCCTCCAGCTATGGGTAAATAGCTGGGTTCTATAGCCGGGTTCTATAGCCTTGGATGGTCTACCACAGAAAGAAATGGAAACCTACCGCGGGAAAAAAATCTGCATCGTCAGTCCTGTATCGAAAGATACATGATTGCCTAAGCGTGTATCACGCATGGCGATCATGTCTCATTGGCACAAAATAGACTGATTGACTTATGCTAGATACTATATTTAGGTGGGAGAATTCCCTTTTCTAGTTTGCTAAGTTGACTCTTGATCACCTTGCCAATAAAAAAAAAGAATTGAAAGACATCCAATTAATGGGATGACATTTCAGTCACTTCAGATATTAATCCGAGCAAAAGATTGGGGTCTATCATTAACAGAAGTGTTTACACGAGAGTCGGAAATCATTTTCAAACAATAAAAACTACTAGACGTAATGTTAAATTTAAAATAGTAGGAAAGTTAACAAAATCAGTGGTTAAAATATTGATGAAGGTTATACGATGTTAACGAGATCATATTAACATTCAAAATAATTTATTATTATATATATATATATATATATATATATATATATATATATATATATATATATATATGAATCATTCATACAAAAAACAGATTAGTGAAGTTAATCATATAAAGGGCGAGAATACATCTTCGCAAACAAATTTAAAAAAATTACATTAACCCACGAACCTCTAGATGAATGTTATGATTCCTGTTTTTAATAAATTCAACTTGTATAAGATCTATTTTTCCTAGAACTTTCATCTGTTCATACAGGCATCATCAGACATGGAAATTGATTTGTTTTTTTTTAATACATCCAGGTAATAATAAGACCTGAAAGATTAGATGTGAATCGAAATATGTTTTTTTAGAAATGTGTTATTGTTAACTGTAAGAAATTTTGGAAATTATATATATATATATATATATTAATATATATTAATTATAATTTTTGGAAATTATATATAATCAACAAATTGTGCAAATCAACAATTGTGTTTTCTTTTGTATCTATCTATCTATCTATCTATCTATCTATCTATCTATCTATCTATGTATAATTGCATAATTGCATAATAAAATCTGATAGATGAGAAACAAATTGAATATTTCTGTTCTTCTGGTGCTCCTGCTATATATCTCGAGATTCTTTACAAAATGCAAAGAAGGGTTTGCAATGTTATCGGTCCTGATCTGGCATATCGACTTCTGTCCTTTTTCCACCACTGTAATGTAGCTACCCTCTGTCTTTTCTGTAAATGTTTACATGGTATTTTTTTTTCATCTAATGAACTCTCCTCCTTGGCACTTTGACCGCATAAATATAAGCCTACTACTAAATTGGTAACTAGGTCGCATCTTTTTACTACTCATGAATCAACTAGGTATAACCGTAAATTTTATTCTAATAGTTTCTTTAATCGCACTTCTCACCTGTGGGACACTCTTCCAGTTACTTGCTTCCCTGACACCTACAATCTTCAAAATTTAAAAGCAACGCCAATCTTCTGTCTTCCTGAAATCTGTTCTTTTATTGTCCTTTCTCCTCGCAAGTCTTATGATTCCCTTTCATTTCAATTAACTTTCTTGCGTCTTAATGGCATCATCACCTTGCTTGGGGTGAAATGATTAAAAATGTTTAAAAATGCATATATAGATATTGTTAAGTAAAACTTACTGGCGATATATTATTGGTGATACAAATATGATTATATCTCGAAAATTTTACTAACTTTAGTAACACACACAGGTATATATACAGGGTGCGATGGGTAAATTGTCGCCATTATATATTTTTTAATTTCGCGCATGCGTCTTGATTGTTTCTTGTTTTGTCAACTGCACAGTTTTAGTAGGGTCAGTTGGGCACCGGCTGTGAGAAAAAGAACACCCTGGCGCAGTTTATTCCGCCATAAATTTAGAAAAGGTATGCTGTGCTGATTGTCATTCGCGACGAAATCTCAAATACAAACATTTCAGAGTGTTTGGGTGCCAATCTGTGGACACTGCAGAGAATTCGAAAAGAATTGAATGAGTCTGATGGTGATTATGAAGGTACGGCATCTCGGAAAAGTCACTCTGATCGCTCATAAGAAATGAGTTCCCGAATTTGTTGGTGGGGGCCTCAATTTATCCATCACACCCTGTATATATATATATATATATATATATATATATATATAGATATATAGAGAGAGAGAGAGAGAGAGAGAGAGAGAGAGAGAGAGAGAGAGAGAATGCGAGAGAGAATGTGTGTTATTTTTAATTAACTTCATTCAAAATTATAGTTTCTGTTTTTATTTAGACAGCTGTTGTAGCTTACATGAAACGAAAATTTCTTACGAATGATGAAAAGTAGATACTTTACAAAAATCTGGAAGGCAATAGATAGTGGTGTAAGTAGAATAAACTCTAAAAACCTGCACTAAAGGCTATTCTTTATCTAGAGAGAATTTGTGCATCTAGTAAGACTTGAAGGAAATGCTTTAGTATGCTTTGAGAAATGATTCGAACTTGTATTGATCGCATTTAGAGACAATGAGGACATCAATGGGCAAATGGAATTTATTTAACCAGACTCATACTAGACTGTTCTTTTTCTGACCAGTCAAAGATTGTTACCTTTCTACAAGTAAGATTTCACTTATTGTCTGTATTCAAAAGATGTTGTAAATTCGGATTATTTTTTATTTTTAAGAATTCTCTTAATTTCATTCCCGTGGAAATCGCAAAAGGCAACGAAAACGATTCTTTCTTCAAAAAGGTAAAAAATTCTTGAAGAATAACATTCTGAAAGATTTACAATAAGTTGCAACACGAAAAATATTTTGTCCAAGACTGTCAATGTCAAAAATAATTTATTTTGTCATTTGTTCTTAATAAAGCGAACAGATATTTTAGCAGACCAAGAACATGTGCTCGTAAAAAATTAAAGGCGGGTAAGTAGAGAAGAATAAAAATAATTAATAAGTTGATGAAAAGGAAATACAAAGAAAATGACGAATCAGTTTTATTCAAATGGTTAGCTCTCCGATCAGTGTGGATAAGGCGCGGGTGTTTAGCAGGTATTAAAATAAATCAGAAGTCAGACTACATGTTAGTTAACTAGAAATTGTGTTTCGATAATAAAGCGGTGGAGACACAGTGGGTTAATTGAATCAGGCTCGGATTGAGGTATTAGAGATCCGAGTTCGAATCTTCTATATCTTCTATCTCAGCTATGTGCAGATAACAAGACAGACTGGGTTGTATAGCCTTGTTTGTTGGTAGCCAGTATAAGTTAAGGAAAAACTATGAATTCAAACCAGCCTGGAGAGGGTTGTGCTCCGTCAGGCTATCTTGCCTAAGACATACCGCTTCTACTGCGGCTGCAGTGTGTGTAGTGCTCCTACGACCCTAATGGGTTACGTGAGCCATGATTGTGAATAAAACAGTGGAGGGGGCAACGAGAAACCATAATTCTTTACGTTTACGAATAAAAGATATTCGTGTAAAAGTCGTATGTCATTTCCTTCGGAATTAATTTCTCACTCAGTAAGGACACATACAGGCAGTTATTATTTTTGGATTTTACGATCATCGAAGTTAAGCAACGTCGATCTTAATCAGTACCTAGATGGGTGACCACTTGGAAATACCAGGTCCTGTAATCTTGGATAGTGTAATAGATGATAGCTAAAAATTAATGTTGGGTTCGTGATCTTCACGAAGGCGCAAATACTAATTAGAAAGGTATGAATCCACGTCTTCTCCCCCCAGCTATGGGTTAATTCGTAAGACTTGTAACATTAAACCGTTATTAACTAGAAAAATAAAATAAAATTGCGTACAAAATAATCAAATTTTGGCATTAACTAACTCATAGATGTGTTGATATACCGCTAATACAAAACCAATCAAGTATGTATTTGGTTTTCATTATTTTCATTATTTATGCAATGTTATACTTGCATGCATTCAGGGAAATGGATAAAACAATTTATATTCATATTTATTCATATAAGAAACACACACACACACACACACACACACACACACACACACACACACACACACACACACATATATATATATATGTAAGAACATATATATATATATAATATATATATATATATAAGAACATATATATATATATAATATATATATATATATAAGAACATATATATATATAAGAACATATACATATAAATAATAACATATATATAAGAACATATATATATATATATATATATAAGAAAATATATATATATCTATCGATATATATATATAAGAACATAAATATATATAAGAACATATATATAGGATATATATATATATAATATATATAAGAACATATATAAGAACATATATATATATAAGAATATATATATATATATATATATATATATATATAAGAACATATTTATAAGAACATATATATATAAGAAAAAAATATATATATAAGTATATATATATAAGAACATATATATATAAGAAAATATATATATATCTATATATATATATATATATATATATATATATATAAGAACATATATATAAGAAAATATCTATATCTATCTATATATATATATATATAATAACATATATATAAGAAATATATATATATATATAAGAAAATATATGTATATATATATATGTGTATATCTATATATATAAGAACATGTATATATATATATATATATGTATATGTATATATAAGAGAACATATATATTTATATTCATATTTATTTATATAAGAACAATGGGAATAAAGATGGAAGTTAAAAAGAGCACTAGGAAAGTTCTCTTGTTTGTTAATCGAATATTGGTTATATACCAAGGTGCATCAATAAGTTCGTCGCCTCATGATAAAATGCACGCGGTTTTTACTCAAAGCGTATTTTAGTTTCCAAATAATCTCCTACTTTGTTATTTAGCGAGATTCAGCTCCAACATTATCCAGTGATACGTTTCATACCTGTTTTGTGGTAAATACACTGACACCCACCCATTCTCACACACACACATACATATATATATATATATATATATATATATATATATATATATATATATATATATATATATATATATATATATTACTCTCTTTCTTTCTCACTCTCTGTCTGCTGGTCTCTCTCCATCACTACTTCTTCCCTCTCTCTCACTCCCTCTCTTTCTCATCTCTCTCTCTGTCTCTCTCTCTCTCTCTCTCTCTCTCTCTATATATATATATATATATATATATATATATATATATAGCGTCCTTGGGCTAACGATAAACCGGCAGCAATCGGGAGATTGGATGTTTTGAGGAGCGTAGAATCACCCCTTAATTGCTGTTCTTTCCAGGTTCACCTGGTGCGGTATCATCTGTTAGGGTCCCAGCTATGGGAAAATAGTGAATCTCCAAACAAAAATCAACAGTACATTTTTATAATAAATTTAGCAACAATACATTTTTAAAGCAAAATGACAATCAATACAACACTAAAAAAATATAAAATTTTTATAGTTAAATTAACAACAATAAATTTCCTTATCTACAAACTATATATCTAAAAAAAATACATTTGCCCTTAAAGTATAAAATTCTGTACAAAATATCTGTAGTTGAAGGCCTAAAATTACATGCAAAATATTCAGGTTTAGGCATTAAATAAGCCATATTGGTTGATATGCTGCTAAACAAAAGCAGCCATCTCTCTCTCTCTCTCTCCGTTTCTGTCTCTGTTTCTCTCTCTCTCTATGTATATCTCGGTCCCACCCTCTTACTGTCGAAACAGTTAAATGCAACCGCCTCTTCTACTCAAACAGCTTCTTCTCTCGCACTTCCCGTCAGTGGAACAACCTTTTTCTTACTTGCTTCCCTGATAATTATAATCTTCAAAAGTTTAAATGCAATGTCAACCGACATATTCTGATGCCTTGATTTTGATTCCCCGTCCTTCTCTCTCTCCTTTCCTCAAACACCCCTCTTTACTCTTACTTTCACTTTCTGTAACCCCTTGCGTACTAGTGGCACTCCCGCCTTGCTTTGGATTAAATTCTTATACACACACACACACACACACACACACACACACACACACACACACACACACACACACACACACACACACACACATAGATAATATTAGTGGTCAATATATATATATATATATATAAATTTTCAAGAGGATAGAGTCCAGGTAGAACTCAATGTTCAGGACAGAGTAAGAATATAATAAAAAGGCTTAAACACTAATATTCCATGGTTATAATTTTTTACATTTTACATCACGATCCAATTCATCAGACCTACAAATTCAAAAAGAAATTCAAAGAAATCGGAAAATATAACCCCGGGTATAAAAATTAAATTTTAGTGAGATTGTATGTGTGGGAGTGGGAAACAAGTGTGAGAGGGAAATGTATGAAAGCTCTAGAGAGAGGGTGCAACAGAAGAAAGAGGAACAGGAAAGGCCTAAACGTGAAGGCTGGGGATTAAAATTTAACAGAGAGAAGTTTTAAAGAGAGGAGTTAAATAACGGTTTAAATGAGTGAGATACAGATAAATAGGGATTATTTTTCGATGCATAATTCTCTACCCAGTCGCTGACCTAAATTAAAATTAAAAAATAGACACCGAAAAACGTGTCTATATATTTGTGGGGACACTACGCACAATCAAAAACGATATGATCTACACTTAAAATCCAGAAGATCAGAGAGAGAGAGAGAGAGAGAGAGAGAGAGAGAGAGAGAGAGAGAGAGATTGACAAAGCAAGTAATATCACCTACAGGTTACAAATTTAACATAAACATTTAAAAATTAACGAATATTTAATCTAGTAAGGACCGACTATTTATATGCCCCCAAAACTCATACGTAGATATACACATACACACCAACATGTTTATATTTACTGCATACATGAGTGTATGTGTATGGACATATATATATATATATATATATATATATATATATATATATATATATATATATATATATGTGCACACGTATATGTATGTAAAAAAGGAGTAAATATAAATATGTTGTTGTGTAGATGAAACCGTTCCGTCGTTCTTTACCTTCTCGGCCGTCGTTCTATTTTACCTTTTAAGGAAAGCGTACCTTATGATTCAAAGAGGAACGTCACAGAAACGAAACAAAACTTCTATTTTAATTTTTAATAAAAGGAAAGCGTAAACCTAATTGATTCAAATTTTTGACAGACTTTACCATATAGCTCATCAGTGTGGATGATTTAAGTGTATTTATTTTGAGATTCTACCAAACAGACAGTGACTGAGAGAATTTCAATTTATTTTTACAGTGACTGAAGAGTTTTGCATTATTAGCTGTAATAGTCACTGTTTACAAAAACCCATACTTCCTCCCCAGAGAGCTCAACTGAAATATATATATATATATATATAGAGAGAGAGAGAGAGAGACAAATTCTCATATATATTATTACAACTAGGTGCTATATATATATATATATATATATATATATGTCGCCATAGTTGTAATAATATATATGTGTGTCTGTGTGCACACGCGCGTGTGTGAACATGTGTAAGTATGTGAGTGTGTGTAATTACAACTTGTGCAGAAACAAAGAGAGGGAGAGAGAAAGAGAGAGAGAGTGATGGAGAGAGAGAGAGAGAATGATGGAGAGAAAGAGAGAAAATTGCAAAATGTGTCGAGTAATGAGCAAGAACGAATAAACAGACTAAATTACTGTTTTATTCAAAGGTCAGTAGTTTGCCATTTCTAAATTTGACAGCCTTAATATGTGAACGAATCTGGTCGCTTGTGGCAACTTACAAATGGCTAGCATATATATTAAAAAAATGGCCGTCAATATAGAGAGCCTTTCACGCATGATGTGTTGATTTATTGATCTTTGCATAGATCGACCATGGCATTAGGGGAAAGCTATTTTGAGAAAAGCCGTGATGGGGAAAATAAGAAATATATATATAAATAAATAAATAAATAAATAATAATAATAATAATAATAATAATAATAATAATAATAATTAAATACGAAAAACAAATCGTGTTTTAACAAGAAGTGAAAACAGAATAAATGGTTTAGTAACGAGGAATTAAAGGATATATAGGATATATATATATATATATATATATATATATATATATATATATATATATATATATATATATATATGTGTGTGTGTGTGTGTGAAAGAATCGTATAAGGAGATATACTATTTACATCATTCGGACTATTGTCCTCATCTTTGTCGCCATATCTATTACAACGTTACGGCCGTTGTACGCTCCGGCTTTCTTCAGGTGGTTGGTATGTCGAACTAAACCTTTTATTTTGCTCATTAGAGTAGGCTGTTCTAGTTCCACGTGCCATGTTTAATGGATGTCATTTATTAGTTATTTCCTGTTAATTCCCCTCTCCACTGCCTTAACTTTACCCACTGTACCATATGTCCACATGGCGCAATGGATAAAGGCGTTAGTTAGATCCAGTGACAGGACCCAAAGAGTGTGAGTTCAATACCCGGTTAAACCAGTGGAGAACTTGGAGAGTGTACAACATAATAAATATGGCGACAAAGATGAGGACAATGGTCTGAATAATGTAAATAGTGTATATAATACCTCATCTCAGAAATATAGACAGATAAAAGAAGATATGTTCTTCAGCAATAGTTAAACAGTCCGTCAGAGTTTAGATGACGTCACTTCCGGAAATGGAATTCAAAGTGAGGATAACGAAAAACTAAAGGATCCGATTTGAATTGAAGTAATTGCACTGTTTTGCTTTTATTTTTGAAATTTTCGTCTATTGTTTTGTTGTTTTTTAGATGGAAACATTTAAATCTTACTACCGTTTGATTGCAAGTTTTACTACGTAACATCGTCACATTTTAAAGGCGGATTTCAATATTATTGTTTTATTAGGAATTTTACTCCAATTTATGATTGTTGCTTTTTAGATGGTAATATTTAAATATTAGGTTTATTGTGAGTTTTACTCCATTTTCTTGTTTTTAGATAGATGCATTTCACTTGTACAGTTTTATTAGAAATTTTGTCCCAAATTATAAGTGTTGCTCTTTAGATGTAAATATCTAAATATGATTATTTTTTTATCAATTTTACTACGTCCTATTATTATTGCTATTTTAGATGAACTTATTTCATTATTATTGCTATATTACATATTCAACTTTTCTCAAGCTTTTGTTTGAATTATCTCAATACTTTCTCAGAATTTCTCAACAGTTGCCGAATTCCACCTTCATAAACACGTTGATATACAGCCTTAACATAATCTGTTTATTCTTTAGATACAAAAACAATAATGTAATTTTTGTATATTGCAAATAACAAAGGCGACATTCGAGGGAATGATATTCAGTTCCATCTCATTCGTTTTCATGTTATGGAGCAGTATAAATATATGTATGCTAATAGAAGGTTACGTGAAATTGGATAATATGAAATTAGATAAGATCAGTTTTAGATCTTATTAGAGATCATTTCTGGAGCAAATGAAATATATTATAAAAGTTTCCGGTTCCGGGGTCTGTTAACAACCAATAGTATACAATCAACCACGGCGAACGACTTTTACTATCCTAAAAATCTGTAATAGGTTTCCTAACCAATTAGATGCAAGTTACAAATTGGAGATTCATCATCAAGCAAGTGGAAAAGTCTAAATATCTGGGAAGTATTTTAACAGAGGATGGAACACCAAAATTCGAACATGCATTGGAATAGTTAAAGAGGCATTCCAAAAGCCAAGCGAAGTACCGAGAAACAGAAAAAAATCGTGGGAAAAAAAGAGATTGCTTGATTTCTATGTGATACTCATCTTCTTATACGGCACTGAATTCTGGACGATCTCACCAAGATGAAGAGAAAACTAGAGGCAAAGGAAATGTGGTTCTACAGAAGCATATTGAGAATTCCGTGGACGGAGTAAGCAACGAAAAAGCCTTAAATAAAACGGAAACAAAAAGAAAACTTATACTCAGATTGAGGAAGAGACACCTATGATTCGTTGGATCTGTAATGAGGAAGGAAGGCTTGGGAAACTTAAGATTCACAGGGCAAAAGAGATAAGGGAATGCATCGACTCACCTAACTGACGAGCTTGTATGAATGGATGGTGGATAAGAAAGGGATAGGAAGTTGCGGAGAGACATTATCGCCCATGTCCTGAAAAGACATGACACCTAGAAGAAGATCCAGTTAGAAATATTGGCTGGTGATGGTGCCATTTGGGGGCGTGTCTGCATGGATGCCTTTAAAAATATAGAAGCAAAGTTGGTTCAGTATCTGTCTATATTTCTGAGATGAGATACTATGTACATTATTTACATTATTTGGACTATTGTCCTCATGTTTGTCACCATATTTATTACAATGTTTTGACCGTTGTACGCTCCGGCCTTCTTCAGGGAAATTAACAGGAGATAAGTGATAACTGACATCCATTAAACATGGCATGTGGAACTAGAACAGTCTACCCCAGTGAGTGAAATAAAGGGTTCAGTTCGACATTCCAACCACCTGAAGAAGGCTGGAGCGTACAACGGCCGAAACGTTGTAATAATTATGGCGACAAAGATGAGGACAATAGTTCGAATAATGTAAATAAAGTTGGTTCATCTGTCAAAGAAATGCGACCAAAGACGTCACACACAGAATCCTTTCTTTATTGCCACCTAAGTTCTTTTCTGATGCTCGTCTCGTGGAAAAGTGTGCCGTTCTCTTGTTTGTCGAATCAGCCACACGAGAAACCATCAATCATGAAGGCAACCGGTCGACATTACCTGAAAAAGTCGAAAGACATACGACTTAGCAAAATAAGAGTAAAAATAAAACATTAGGCAGAATACCATAAATGTTGCTGAAGAAAAGTTGACGGAATCAGAGATAAAGTGTATGCTTTCAAAGATTTTATTCTCGTTAATGGACGCATTGATATAGTGTGAATAACTTGAATTTTATAAAGATGACTATTTTAATCGTATCGAAAAAGTAAAATCAATCCCATGTTCTATATTAAAGTTTGATTATTTTCACTTGTTGATTGATGATATCCTTGTTCATTTGAAATGTTATAGTTCACAATGTGTAGAATGACTTTTCGTTATCAATGTAAACAAGCACTGCCCAATGAAGTATGCAGAAAAACTTAATAAAAAAAGCCATCTATGCAAACAATTTACTAGTAATCTTATTCGAGAGTGTATGTGTAAAAATAAATTTG
Source organism: Acanthosepion pharaonis (assembly GCA_903632075.3). NCBI lineage: Eukaryota > Metazoa > Mollusca > Cephalopoda > Sepiida > Sepiidae > Acanthosepion > Acanthosepion pharaonis. The sequence goes on from CAHIKZ030004396.1 coordinate 1,398,646, forward strand.
TTTACACTAGATGAGCATTATTCTTAATCATCTTTATGTGAAACACAATGTAGCGGAAGTAGGTTATATTTGAACCGTAAACAGATCAGATCGAATGAAAGGTCTTCTACACAAAAGAAAGAAAGAAAGAGGTAAAAATATAGGGGAAGGAAAAGATAGAAAAAGAAAGAAGGAAAGAAAGGGAATGAGTGGCAAGGAGACACCTGAAGTGTAAAAAGAAAGAAAAGAAAAAGAAAGAAAAAATGAAAGAAAAAAGAAACCAAAAACAGAGAATTGCGAAGAATTGTCAGAATCGATTAATATATGCTTGATTTTTGCGAAATTGAATTAAACCTACATTCATAAATGTTTTCTCAGTTTTTAGTAAATTTGATTTATCACTGTTTCTGGAGAAAGAAAAAAATAGATATATAGAGAGGTAGATCTATCTATTCTTATGTCAATATATGACTCTGTAGAGATAATGAGACAAAGACAAAAATCTGATTTCGACAACGCGTTTCACCGAATTGTGGCAGGCTTCATCGAGTTGGCACCAGAGGCAAAGTAAGTAAAGTGTGTTCACATTTTAGAGAAGAGGTAATAAATAATCTTATCAGATGTTACAACTAAAAATTCTTTTTTCGCACTGCTGGATTTGAAATTCGCCCACTTCGAGTAGATGTATGTTTTTCTTTCTATTAGCTCGTTATACAGCATTGGCCAACTAATACTTTTACGATGATCGGGTATCTTGATAAATGAGCTCGGTACATATACGAAGTAATAGAAAAAAAAAACCAAACTTCCAGCAGACGTTAATGGCTTTATCAAGAAAAAAAAACCCAGCATTTTGGTCTTAGAATCTGATAAGGTTATAGCCATTCCTAACAGATTCCAACGCCTTCTAGAAGCAGGCGAAACGCGTTGTTATTATCTTCACTTTTGCCACTATTTCCAATTCTTTAAGTCCTTAAAGCGTTTCGTTTTTTTTGTTGAAAATTTCATCCTTAATATGGTTCCAAATAAAAATGTAGAATTTTTTTCTAGAGATATTCACCCACTACAAAACCCGAGAGCCACTCGAGATAGAGGGTTACAGAGTATCAGGCATATTTTATGAGGATATATCGGAAAGATAACGATTTAATCATAGACTTGAACAGATTAAGTTTTTAGTAATCGATAAAACACTTTCGAGAGAAGAAGCCTTTAGTGTTTCGAATGTAACTTACATCTCACAAATGGATTACGAAAGGGATGAGGGTAGTACGGTACAATGGGCGTGGCAGGGCGGGTCTTCGCCGTGAAGGTTAGAACTGGTGGGACTAAGGAATGTATGTTCGTTTGATGGAACTAGCGATAGAGCAATGAGAAGCTTGCGAAGTTTCGCCTGTAAGAAAGGATTTGTATGGTGGAAAATAATTTCTTGCGCCCAAGAACGCGAACACGCTTTTGGAAAGTGAAGACAAGGCATCTCCCACCCACATATATATATATAGCAGAAGTTCTTCATTTTAGGCCTGATGTATGATATGTGTGTAATCAGTTATCACGCACTTCTAAGACATCGATTTCTTATGTTTCTATTGATAAACACTCCGACTAGACACGAGTAATGTGCAGTTGAAAGATCGTTGCTTGCAAAGCCCTTATGGAGATGTTATAGAAACAAAATGACAAAACAATATGTTCAAGTGGAAACGTAAAAGGAAAATTGTTTGGATCAAGTTGTAGTTTCTTCAGAATTGTCGTTTTTTCATTTTTAGAGTCGAAGTGATGGATGTTTTTATTTATTTATTTTATTGTGATATGTAATTATTTCAGTGGCAGGTAGGTTACTGAATAAATCATCATCATCCAATGTTATTATATCCATTTGTTTAGTTTAATAACATTGAAGCTTTGTTTGTGTAGATTCTGTTGTATTTTGAGGGTAGGTATCGTTCAATGATTTGATTGATTGATTTGGAGATATGTTATATAGGTGGATGGATTTGTAGGATATTAGTCAGAGTGGTGTTGCTAGTTTGCATGATTTCCCCTAGATTTATCATGATTTGTATTCGACAATGATTTTTGAGTTTGAGGTATTTGATTTCTGTGTTGATATCAGTAATAAGTTTATCAATATGTTTCTTTAATGTTATCGGTGGGGTTTATAAGTAGTTTTGAAAATTCTGCTTTGTTTTTTTGATTGACAGTTTTTTTTATTTAGTATGACAAAAGTATTGTTTTTGTTGGCGAGTCTAATAACATTATAATCGTTTTTACATAATTCTTTAGTAACCTGTCATGGTTAGACGTCAGGTTTGTTTTCAATAGTTGTATCTATTCTTTATACTTTCGACTTTTAGTAAATCCGGTAAGTTGATGGTAGATACAAATAGAAAATTAAGCAAGTTGATAAAGAAAAATGAGATGGAAAGACTTTTGGTCGTAGTATAACAGTTAACAAATGGCCTTGTATAAGCGATATATGATCGCCAACCTGCAGTAGCTTGTATAGATCTAGTAGCGCCCGGGGTGAGGATTATAACTATCGTCACTTTGCCCCTCCCCACCCGCAAACAAAATCGTAACATATACTTAGTTTATTTTCTTTTTGACAGATTCATTGTTCAGAAAGTTTTATCATAATCAGAAGGAATATTTAAATAAAAAACATTAACACGTTATACAAATTCGACAAATTTTATTTATTTATAGATTATAAATAAGGTTGACAAAATGGCTTCGTTTGTGAAATATTTCGTAACTGTATTTTATTGTTTTAACACTAAAACTACAGAATATTGAAATAAAATATTGAACAAACCGATTAAAAAAAAAACAACTAATAATTGGCAATTGATAAAAATAAATGAAAAACAATTTAATTTCAACTCAGTAGAACTTAGATAAAATTTTGCGTAAATATTCTTTGTCTAATATTTCTTTTGCAAAATCTTTTGAGAAGATTTTTGTGAAATATGGCAACAAAAAGAGAAACTATAATATTGTGCTCTCAAAAAAATTAGCTGAATGATTAATTTAAAAAAAAAATTTCATTTCAATTTTTAATTGAAATTAAGTTTGTTTTGAAATTCTTTAATTTTTCGCTCTGTCTCGTGTGACATTTTTGGTTATTAATAATTGACTAAAATCAGGTTTAGTTACTATTAATAATAAATAGGAAAATAGAAGATTTGGATTTTACATAGAATAGAATGCGCAGAAAATGAATGACCAAAAATAAAATATATTCTATTTTCTATCTATATTTTTTCATATTTACATTATAAACAATCTGTTGCCAATATCAAAAGAAAAGGGTAACCGGAAAACATTGTGATCAATTTGATATAAAAAAAAAAAAAAATCAATCAAAAAAAAAAAAAAAAAAAAAAAAATCAGCAGGCCAAAAGGAAATTTATTTTAGTTGGGGATTTGTAACGTTTGAAGATTTTGGAATAGTAGTTAAATTTCAGTTTTAAAAAGAATTTGGAGAAATAGAAATTGGTTCCGCTATTTTCAAGGTAATTATTCAGACGCGTTACATTCCACCAGAAAAGATCTTTACAGTTAGGAACTGCCCTGCCACCTACACAAGGGTGAATCATCCTCATTTGTATTCCATTGGTTGGAAGAAAGTTCACCCCAGGCTGTTTCTTTCCGAGAACCGCTACTCTGAGGAACATACTCCCAAGAGGATGCTTCCCTGATCAATACAATCTTAAATCCTTCAAGTTTAGGGTCAACCCGTGTCTATCCTACATATGCACATAATCTGCACTTATGTCAACACAACAACTTCACTGAGCTACACTTTATCTTTAGTATCTCTCGGGCCTTGTAATAGGTAAACATTTATTAAAATATTCTGACATTTTAGTTGATATGAAGTGCGATGGCAGTTCCATTATGAAAACGTTTCAGTTTTACCATTAGCCAGTTGAACAATTCATTAACTTCAAATATATTTTTTCTGTTTCTGTGTTGTTTTCTTATTCAAAATTGAAAGAAAAGAAAATTCTATATAAACTCGAAAAAATCTTGTCTAATTTCTATTGCTGTTATAAGAATTACTATTTTACGGAAAAAATATTGTAAATATGAGAAATTACGAGAGATTAATTATTATGAGACAAAACCATATTTGTAGTGAAATTATTTACAAAAGGTTCAAATGTCAAAATTAAAATAACTATGCTTGCCCCCGCCCACAGCCCAATAAAAAATGTTCGTACGAACGAACTTTTCATTATTTGTTCCTTATGTAACTCTTTTCTTTTGTTAGCTTCGTAATAAATGTGGACGTTTTTCTTGTTTGGCCTTTTTTTTAGGCCCGTTGCTGTATAAATTGTCCAACACTAACATTACACCACTAATTGAATTTTTTTCATACCTGTGTAGAATGTGTTTTGATTGAATTACAAAACACACACCGTTTGAACAATATACATACATACATGGCGGTTGCCAACTCGTGTCCGAGTACGGCCATTACTACATATCTTTTTGGAGAATATCTATTGATGTGCTGAACGAATGTGGCTCTTTAGCCCACCTAGGGACCTACATACTCTGGCAAAAACAAGGCACTTAAGAGGTCCAACAGTGGGTGGTATATTATGATGCAATTTAAAATGTCGCATGGAACCGCTTCTGGACCCGCATATTTTACCACAAATATCACATTTCAATTGTTGGATGTCTACAGAATTATAATCGATTGTAACCTTCCATTGGTGCAATTCTGAGACCAGCCATCGACGAACACACTCTACCACAATTTGTACACGTTAGATCGAGCTGCATGTGTCTTCAGGGTGTTCAAAGGGAACGCATTTTTAAGCTTTGTGTGCCTCCTTTTCTCATCTTTAAAGAGACGCCTTCCACTACTATCAGCCTAATTCCAATTACTGCGGTCAGATGCAAACACACAAATACACACACACACACACACACTCTCACACACACACACACACACACACACACACATATATATATATATATATATATATGTATATTGATGTGTATTTAGGCAACAACCTTTCTTTTTTGCATCTTTCATTGAAAACGGTCGACAAGGAAGATTTAATTAATCTTTTATTGTGTTTTTCCATCAATCTTACATATTTTCCATTTTTCAGGTGTTAAAGAATGTAGGAATCTGCCAATCTAGTTCAGGAAGAATTTCTGCATATTTCGTCAGTTTCCACTTTGAATGTTCTTCTTTGAAAAGAGCGAATACTTGACGCTCAAAATCAGTGAGTTGTTTCGCCATACGAGAAGGGCAGAACGAAAGACGAAAGTTATCTGCAAATAACCTTTTAAATGATGAGTCACCAGATCGAGCAGCAATTAAATCAATCATAAAAAGAGCCAATCAGAATTAAGTAATTACGCGAGAGTCAAATGATTATTCAAAATCATGAATATACAAGATATTTATTCTAAGTTATTCAAAGTCAATTATTTATGAAAGATAAAATAATGGTAATAAATTGCCGCTTTGTTTTTTTTGACTGAGCAGCTTATAGTAGTATTAATATTAATTGTATATTTGTAATTTCTTAAAGCATTGTCATTTTTTCATTGAAAAAATTAAAAATATATTTTGATAATACCTTGAAATTGTTAAACGTCTTTTGCTGATTTTGTTCATTGTTAACCATTTTTTATTGGTAGTGTTTCTGTTCATCCCTAGTATTGCTTGTTCAAAGACAATCTAACAATACAATGGAGGCATTCTTTTTTTTTCTTACAAGACCGCTTCTTGGTATAAAGTTTATTCCTGTACTGATTCTATCTTTAGCAGAATAGCGTTGTCTAACTTGTTGAGAACCAGTAAGTGAAAGCATCTTTCACTTCGTGATCACTCCTTCAGGCCAAACAAATAGTCACCGACAGAAATGTCAGAAGATAATCCGGTATTCATTAGAGTTACGTGACAACTACAACCGGATATCCGGTCACTCCTAACCGAGTCGGAGAACTTTGTCATAGCATTCTTATAACCTAAACTTCATTGAACGTACACGTGCAAGATTTTAAGGAAGTATCTTAGACAAACCTCACAAACACTCTTCTTCTTCGTCTTCTTTGTGCCGTTTCCCTTCTAGACGTGGGGGATCATGAGTCTCCACAACTTCCTATTCCTTATAGTTCGTACGTTTGATACCTCTGTAACTCAATCCATTTATGCAATCTAGTCAGATAAGTTCCCCACGATCTTCACCTACCCCTTTTGCCTTCGATATATGCAGTGAGTGTTAAATTTCCAAGCCCCCATTCGTCATTGTGACTCAGAAATTCTTTCTGATTCTGAGTTTAAATATCTTTAATTTTTATTTTCCCTAAGGTTTCTCCAGTGCATGTGCATTTCCTTCAAGATATATCAGCATCGTTCTGTAGAACTTTATTTGTGCTACCCCCTTTCCTCTTCATCTATGAGGAAATTGTTCAAAATTCACTGCCATACACGCTTAATTTCTAACGAAATTATTCTGTTTTTTATTACTTTGCTTAGCTCTTGAAAGGCATCTTTTTCCTTTTCCAATGCGCCGTGTTATTCTGGTGTCGACTTTCCCATGAAAGCTGTTGGCGTTTTTTTTTTTTATTGGTAATTGTTCGCATTGAAACACCGGTTCTCGTAGGATCACCGAAGTTAAGCAACGTCGAGCCTGGTTAGTACCTAGATGAGTAATTGCTTAGGAATACCAGGTGCTGTAAGCTTGGATGTGCTACTGGCGTAATGGATAATAACTTGGGATAGTTAATCGGAGAGCCGAGTTCCTGTACGATCACTGAGGTTAAGCAAGGCCGAGCCTGGTCAGTACCTAGATGACTGACCGCTTGAGAATACCAGGTGCAGTAAGCTTGGGTATGCGGGTAGTGTAATGGATAACGGCTCGGAATAAATTCCAGTTGGGTCCGTTATATACACAAATACCCCTGGGGAAGATATGCATCCACCTTTCCCCCATCTATGGGCTAATTAGCAGGACTTGTAAATTCCCAAAATTCTTACATTCAAAACATTTTCTGGCTTTAAATATCTTGCGAAAGGTTGATAAGCCGTGAAAAAAATCAATCAATCGATATATTTATGGGGAAGGAGTGCTCAATATTGGTGATTAAGAGTTTGTAGATCTTTACACTTCATGGTGACGCACCTTAAACGGTCATCAGACCATATATATTTGTGTGTGTGGATGTATGTGAATGAGTACATATGTGTGTATGTGCCAGTATGTATATGTATATGCCACAGTGGGTATATGCCTGTAGCTAGTATGTGAGCCTTCGCGTGTATTTATATACAACTAGTATTAAAATATAATATATATATATATATATATATATTATACCGTGAGATAAGTTTATATGTAATGGTTTAAAGACAACAAATGTACTAATATGGTTGTGTTTGTTTAAACATTTTATTTCTTACTATTGAATGAGAGATGTTGTCATGTATATGAGGGTTTTTATATGATAACCTGAGCTGAAAAATTGATCGGGAATTAACACTGTATGATTAATCTATGTGATATAGATAAACTATTACATTAATTACAACATTGTACATTTTGTTAAAAAAAATAAATATATTTTGGCAAAATAAACTTTTTCCCATCAAGAAGCAGAGTGTCTATGTACTGCCGCTCTCACGTACACACAGCACACACACACACACACACACACACACACACACACACACACACACACACACACACACACACATATGTATATGGTGGGTACGTGGTGTGTATATAATTTTGACTGTCCGTTCACTATCGTTGTTATTTACTTTGGGGAGTCTAATTTGGTGGTCTATACGGTGGTTAGGGAAGCCATTGTTAATTAGTGTCTGTTTTACATTATTGATTGCTTTAAGGAAGAGTAGTCGAGAGGATGAATTCTGGTGTGCTCTTTTAGGAAGTTTTTTTATTACTGCTATTTTGTATCTAAGTGAGCATTCACTTTTAAAGTTAAGGTAGCAAGACTTACTGCTGGTGTTTTTTTTATAGACCTTCAATTTAGATTATTTCTCCCCATAATAAATAACAACGATAGTAACATACAGTCAAAAATTACATAAATATTTTCTACAAAAACCAAATGCACATTAACTGCAAACAAAACGAATCTTCACTTAGAAATATTATAAAGAAATACACTACCCCAATCAATGCGAATAAAAAAAATATCAAATTAATTATCTACTATAAAAAATTTAAGACGTATACTTAAAAATAACAACACACCAGCAAAGTCAAAATTACAACGAACGAACATTATCTATGAATTTAAATGCCCTTTAAGGAACTATTCCTGATCAAACGGAACTCATAAATAATTACATCGGTCACACAACTACACGCCTATCCAGACGCCTTATGTTACACGTATCTGACCAGAGCTCCATTAGAACCCATTTAAACACGCACACAAACCTAACAGAGTCCATTCAAAACATACTAGTAGAAAATATAAACATAATAACCTCATCCACCTGTAAAAAAAGATTAAAATAATGGAAGGCCTATTAATAAAAAAGAAAAAGCCAACTCTTAACAATATTAACTACGAACTAGGCCAAAATGTGCTACTGAGTCCGGAAAATAATACATCTCTATAACAGAATAAAAACATACACATAATGCACACACTCAACTAAACTGAAGAAATAAAATCATTCTTGATAATGGCTAAAAATATAGCGGAAAGCGCTCGGAACCATAGAACATTTGGACAGTTTCTACACACTCTGTGTCCAAAAAAGAAAGCACTTGTTCGAACACAAGAAAAAAATTAAACAAAAAGCTTAACCGTAGTAGCTTGTCTGTCGTCTTTAATGAGACATGCATAAATTAAGGATTGCTGCTTAAATATACAATATATATATATATGTATATATATATATATGTGTGTGTGTGTGTGTGTGTGTGTGTGTGTGTTTTTGTGTGTGAAAAAAGACAAGACAAAAGGAATATTTATTTTAGCCGAAGGAAACGCGATAGTTGAGATAAGGTTTCCTTTTGTCTTTTTTCATATTGTCCTTTTATAAATATACTCTATCTGAATTTTGTGCATATATATATATATATATATATATATATATATATATATATATATATATATATATATATATATATGGGAGTAAGAAAATTATCCGCACTTTCGCCATAACATTTAGGCTTGTCACACTGCCTTTTGCTCATGTGTGCTTACAGTTGATACTATTGTGGTCACATGACCGAAGTTCGAGCTTGATTAAGCCAGTTTTCTTGCTGTTGTTACAGTGTAAACATGGCCTCTCCGCTAGCAGTGTGCACCAAGAGTATTTAACCGATTTCTTTGATCGGATGGAGAAGTTTAAAGGTAGCCAGACAATTGTGAGGCACAAAGAAGTAGCAGGACGCCCGTCAACTTCCACCGCTTGCAAGAAGCTTCAGCAAGCTCGAGAGATGGTAAAATCTGTAAGAATAAAACTTAAATATTAAAAATATGACTTGTGTATAAAATTATGAATTAAGCGGATGAATAAATTTTTTTCTTTTGTCATTGAAACCCAGACGACTCACTGGATAATGGAAGTATACGTTTGTTAGCAGGCACCCCACCTAAAATTAATCTGACTTTGTAAGTAACATAAAGTGGACGCATAATCTGTCTAGGGAAAATAAACACCAACTACATCTAAATTAGAATAGATTGAATTTTCCTTAAACTTAACAATTCATAATATTAATATTGTCTGCGCTTATAAATTAAGTAACTTTCTTAGAAAATTATTCCTAGCATCGCTTGACAATGGAACGAAACTATGGATTTTAAGTTTAATTTTATAATTAAATTTATAAATTTAGTTTCAGTTTTGAAACATGGAAATTTTCTGTGTCTCGATGGAATCATTTTTTTTCAAAAAAGAAAATAATTATAATATTTTGCTCTACTCATTGTATCGAGCACTGTGTTTTTAAAAATAAAAATAATTGCTAAGAACACCGGATTATAAATCTTGCTGTTTTTTTCTTATTATTTTAATATATATATATATATATATATATATATATATATATATATATATATATATATATATATATATATTGTTGTAGAGAGGTTCAACAAAAAAATGTACAGGATAATTTTTTTTTCATTATCAGGCAGCGCGTTTGTCTCCTTACAAACTCCGCAATAGGAAAGGAAATCTTTTTGTCACAGGAACTGTAGCGTCTTGAGATTTTAAGAACTTTCTCGACTAAAAATAATTTGTATCTCAACAAGTCAAGTGATTCCATTGCTATGAGCAAATTCGCAGAGGCCATAAAGTTGCAAAACGTGTCACGAAAACATATTATGCGGCAGAATATATTCTCAGATGATGATGATTGCACACATAACAAAACAACCTTCAAATTAATATCAACCCGATGGGGATATTCTGCAGAACTGACAAAGATCAAAAACATATGAATTCCATTGTGCATTTGATTATTGAAAAATATCATTCTCATTCCATTTTCTTTCTTTCTTTCTTTCCCCGATTTTCTCTCTCTATTTTGATCTCTCTTTCATTTCTCGCCATTCTCTCTATCATTATCTCTTTTGGTTTTTCATTTCTCACCCTTCTCTCTATCACTATCTCTTTTGATCTCTCTTTCATTTCTCGTCCTCCTCTCTTTCTTTCACATTCGCATTTGGTCTCTCTTTCTTTTCTCGCCCTTCTCTCTATCATTATCTCTTTTAGTCTCTCTTTCATTTCTCGTCCATCTCTCTATCACTATCTCTTTTGGTCTCTCTTTCTTTTCTCGCCCTTCTCTCTATCATTATCTCTTTTAGTCTCTCTTTCATTTCTCGTCCATCTCTCTATCACTATCTCTTTTGGTCTCTCTTTCTTTTCTCGCCCTTCTCTCTATCATTATCTCTTTTGATCTCTCTTTCATTTCTCGCCCTTCTCTCTATAACTATCTCTTTTGATCTCTCTTTCATTTCTCGCCCTTTCTATCATCACTATCTCTTTTGATCTCTCTTTCTTTTCTCGCCCTTCTCTCTATCATTATCTCTTTTGATCTCTCTTTCATTTCTCGCCCTTCTCTCTATAACTATCTCTTTTGATCTCTCTTTCATTTCTCGCCCTTCTCTCTATCACTATCTCTTTTGATCTCTCTTTCTTTTCTCCTTCCGCCTCTATCTTTCGTACCCCCTCTTTTGATCTCTGTTTCATGTTTCACTCTCCTCTCTCTTATTTTTAATTTCTCATTTACACTTTCTCTCCTTGCCCTTCTCTTTTCCAACATATATTTTCTCTCTTTCATTTGTCGCTCTTTTTTCCTCTCGCCATCTCTTTTAGTCTCTTTTTCATTTCTCTCCCTTTCACTTTAAAGTCTTTTAACCTTTCTCATTTCTCGTTTTCTCTCTTCCACTAACTTCAATCATGTCTCTTAATCTCTCTATCATTTCTCGCCTCTCTCTCTCTTTTAACCTTCCTTTTATTGTTATTGCTCTCTCTCTCTCTCGCTCTCTCTCTCATCATATGTTTTAATCTCTTTCGCCCTTCTTCCTCTCACCATCTCTTTTAATCTTTTTTCATTTCTCACCATTCTCTCTTTCTCGCTATCTCATTAGTCTTTAACCTTTTCAAATTCCTCCTTCTCTCTCTCTTACATTTATTCCAATCCTCTCTCTCACCATCATTTTCATTCTCTCTTATTCTTCGACATTCTTTCTCTTCCTCTCTTCTAACCTCTCGCATTTCATTCTCTTGCAAATGGCGCATTGTTGACTAACAAATGCAGATTTATTTAAGGAATTTTAATAACACGTATAACAGTAGCAAAAATAACAAATTCATTTTATTGTAACCATTTAAACTACAGACAAGTTAAAATATCTGTAAAAAAAATACAATCCATAGATTCTTAAAGTCCATAAATAGTAACAAACATATTCAGTTCCTTATCTATTATTAAACAATGTTTAAAACCCTCAAAATGAAACCTGATTAATGTCAAATCATCTGTATAAGATAAATGTTGTTTATAAGTTTATTTGACGTAGTGGAGATTGTATTTATGAGATATCAAAACATATAGAATATAAAACCATAAATTATTTCTGTTGATTCATTTGTCATAATTCTGACCAAAGTGGTATTTGCTAACCCATGATAAAGAAATACAAAAATTGCAACAATATGCTGTTTCTTTTGAATAATAATAATAATAATAATAATAATAATAATAATAAAACCTGCAGTTAAAAGCACAGAAAACAAGACGATACGAAAAGCGTTGTAGGTCCTATAGACATTCCAAACGAACCTTAAGAAATTTTACAGGGCAATTAGAAAAAGCAGCTATAGATGTCAAAATCCATCATCTGTTGAAAAAGTGCAGACATTTTGGGAGAATATTTGGAGTTGCCCCAATGCAGAGTGGATTCACCGAGAAGAAAGAATGATAGATAAACCTGTACAAGAATGGCAAAACATAATCCCACGACTAATGTTAGGCAAGCTCTAACGAAATTCAAAACATGGAATTCCCCGTGAAATGACAAGGTACCCTATTTTTGGTCCAAATTTTGATCTGTCATCAATCCATTAAACTCTTACACAAACTTTATCAATGCTTATTAATAATCCCAGTGAAATCCTAGAATGGATCACTGAAAGTATTTCATATCTCCTGCCAAAAACGGGTGAAACAGATGATCCGAAAAATTATAGGTCAATAATATGTCTGTCCCCCACATATAAATCGAGTACGTCTGTTCTGACGAATTGTACTATTTTCTCGGAGAAAACAGCATTCTTCCACTGGGACAGAAAAGATGCAGGAGAAGTTCATATGGTTGCAAAGATAAACTAATTATAAACAAAATGGTCCTGGAAAATTGCAGAAAAAGAGGTAGAAATCTCTGCACATGGATGATCTCAAACACGACAAAGATGACAATGACTTGAAGAGTCTCTTCAATAATGTAAAATGTTTCAGTGACGAAATGGGTATGGATTTCGGATTAGATAAATGTGCAAATGTAACGTGCAAGAAATGGAGAATTATTCTATTGATTTAGATTTTGGCACAAAGATTAGGAAACTGGAAGAAGAGGAAGCCCATCGGTACCTAGGAATTAGCGAAAGAGATGGAATACTTTATATCAAAATGAAGGAGAACGTAAGAAAAGAATACTACAGGCGTGTGCGTCTGGTATTGAATACCGAGCTGAATTAAAAAAAAAACAACCCCACCAAAAAAAAACAAACAAACAAAAAAAAAAAAAAAAAACAGAGTATCACTATACATAACTTGGCTGATCCCATGTGTGCAATAGAGTTTCAATATACACAGCTGGAACATAACTGAAATTAAGCGAATGGATGCTAAAACGAGAAAGCTTCTCACTTGCCACGAAATACGTCATCACAAAGCTGATGTTGACATCTGTATGTGCCCAGATCCGAAGGAGGCAGAGGATTCGTTCAACTAGAACTGTCTTACAAAGCTAAAACAATAAGCCTTCAAAGATACCTGGAAAATACAGAAATCTGGATGATAATCTGTGTCAAAGAACATGAAACTTTATTCCGTAATAAAGGAAGCCAAAATTTCAAAATGGAGTTTCAAGTTGGTGTAGAAATGCAAGTAAAACACAATACAATGACTGCAACTGCAAAATACTTTAAAAAAAAAGAAAGCAAATGCAAATGCAATCGCCCAGATTCAGAAACGATAAACCGCTTTATGCTCATACCAAATAAGCTGATGTAGATAAACCCCGTACCTATCAATGGCTACGTAGTGCAGGGTTAAAAGATGGAAGGTGTTATTCTTGCTGCACAGGGCCAACACTTGCTAACTAGAAATTATCAAGCACACATTGAAACATTATTTTAGCTCAAAATGAAGATTCTATTATAAATATTCAGAAACAATTGACCATCTTGTATCAGGTTGCAAGGTATCGGCACCCACTCAATATAAAACACTGCATGACAAAATGGGCCAATAAAAATCTGCAGCGTTTATGGAAAGGAAACTGCATGAAGTTGGTATGAACACCACGCAGTCCGGGTTACAGAAATAGATCCTGTAACAATTTTATGGGACTTTACACACAGCAAAACAATCAAAGCTAATCTCCCAGACATAGTGATCAGAGACCACAAAAACAAAATGTGCCTTATTATTGACATGGGGGTCCCTGTAAACTGTAATGTATCTTTAAAGATCTTCAAAAACTATCAAAATACAAGGACCATGGAATCGAAATCTCAAAAATGTGGCACATGAGGACATTAACCACTCTAATGGGGACATTCCAACAGATTCATTGAAGGCAGTTCTTGTTCCCGATGCCTTAAAGAAATACAAATAAATCTAAAGTACAGCCTACAAACCCCGAAAGGTTGTATCTATCTAAAATATGTGTGATCTTAGGTGTTTTTTTTTTGTTTTGTTTTTTTATGAAAAATAATTAGTGAAAGTATTACGTTGCCATTTCTGACCTTAGATCTCTAGATGGGACCTGGAAAGAAATGAGTATACACCAGAAAATAATAATAATAATAATAATAATACACGAGAAAAGAATGAAGTCCAAACAACCGGTAACCAACAAAATCATTCATGATTCAGAGATAGGCCTTAGAAATGTCCTTATAAATGTATTTGAATGCTTAGAATCTACACTAATCATGTCCACGCTATTTCATAAGTTTAAAAAAAAAAAAAGACCATGTTCACATGATATTAAAAACATTCAAAGCTTAGGATTTCAATTAATCACAAACATGCAATCACAAATCATAATACTTCTGTCATACGGATATTACCATAGAATTGTATTTTTTCGTATCCCCCTTATCTATCTATCTATCTATCTATCTATCTATCTATCTATCTATCTATCTATCTATCTAAGAGTGTGTTGCAGATTTGAATCAACACACAACAAAGAAGAAAGCGAGAACGGTTTTTAAATATAAAAATATAAAATATTTTTATTTTCTAATTTTTACAAATAAATATTTTTAGTGTGTAGCAGTGTGAAATTTCTTTAAGTTCTTGTTGTTGCTGTCTGTTAAGATGAAAGTAATGTGATTTCTTCGTGCATATGTGAAAAAAGAGGCAAGGTAGAATGTGAGGAAGTAAGTGTATGTGTCACGTAGCTTGGCGAGGAAGAATGTGAATGAATAAGGGAATCTCTTTGAAGCCGTTGTCGTGAACTGTTGTCATATGTATCTCCTTACTGGCTTTTCTGATCTGGTGACTTTGCTTATGTACTCTTCAAAGGCACCACGGGGTATGTTCTTTTATATTTACTGGTCCGCCGGGATGCTGAGGTTCTTTGATGAAAAGAATTTCATCCAGGATCAGACAACAGGCAGAACACCAGGTGGATCTGCAAAGACATCGAGGAGGTTCCCGGCATACGAAGTTTCCCTCCTCTGTCATGGTCCTTGGCATCATCTCCAGCGAAGGGGACGTCATGCCTCCGTTCTTCTTTCAAAAGGGCCCGAGAGTTACTGCTGAGATCTACCAGGAGGTGCTGAGCACCGTGGTGAAGCCCTGGATGGACGAGATCGCCGCCGGACGCCCCTACGTCTTCCAGCAGGACTCAGACCCTGCACACAAGGCCAAGACGACCTAAGCGTGGCTGCTCTACAATGTTCCTCACCACAGTTCGCCGGATTTGTGGACGCCCTCCTCACCCGACTGCAACCCCCTTGACTATTTCTTCTGGGGCATGATCGAGGCCAAGACCAACAAGCACGCCCACAACACGGTCGACTCTCTGAGGGCTGCCATCGTGGAGGCGTTCGCCGCAATGGACAAGGACATGGTCGCCAAAGCGTGTGATTCATTTCGCGCCCGCCTTGAGATGGTCGTCTCCGGCGGCGGTTACATTGAAAAATAATGTAGTATGCAAATCTAACTGTTGCTAAATAAACTGTCGATTCTCTGCATATACAACTTTTGTTTTTATTGCTTATTTCGTATTCTTTTTGTCAAGTGTCGGATTTTGCTGCAACACCCTGTATACACATTGTGCTCGTGACCTTGTGTCTAAAGTAAATTATGTTTAGTTGACTTATCTGCTAATCTTTTGGTTAAGTCACAATGAAAACATCGATTCGCGTTTGATTATTGAAGCGACTAATAAGATGCGTGAATTTGGAACAGAAGTTGTGGCAATGAAATTGAGGCTTTGTGTCAGACTAAATTAATAATTCATTATAAATGGAGGGCGAAATCGATCATTCGCAAAATGTTCATGCGACATTTTTAATGACATTTCCTTTCAGGAAATAGACGATCATTGCTTTTCACAGATTCTTTTTTTTATTATGCGAATTGCCATGACTTCTTGAGGAATAATGAAATACTTTCTTGTTACTTTCTCTGCGGTTTGGAATTCATAGTTTTCCTTTTCCATCTAAGGCAATTTCTGCTATTTAACCCATATCTGGTGAGGAGAAAATACTGATTCACGGCATTCAGTAGGGTATTGGTGTGAAAGTAAACGCAACAGACGTTATATGAAATCGGTTTCTGCGCTGATAACCGCTACACTACGTGCAAACTCGAAAATATGAAATAGGCAGGCAAAAAATATGTTTTTGAATTGGCAAATAATTTGTATTTCAATGAGAATCATTTAAATTAATAATACTAATCCTGTTCTCTTAACGCTAATCAAATAAAGACGGATAGATGAATTTTTGTATTGGATCTCACTATCCATTAACCATCTCTCATTCCAACCTGATTAATGAAGATAATGCTATGACAATCTGTTGTCCAAAAGAAATACATCTGCCTAACTCTTGGTATACCGCACATCATCTGAGGAGACATGCGCGCATGATGAACAGAGATGCTTAGATTATAAAGTGTGTGTTGATTTTTTAATCTTAATTATTGTAATTTTGTAAAATGTTTGCTGTGTGAAAGAAATGAAATAAACTCTAATGTCGTTATAAGCTTTGTATGAAACAGGATGTAGTAATGTAGACATATCTTTCAGTCTAACATTCGTCCGGGGTTAGAATATTGCTGCCACCTATGATCCGGTGCCCTGCAATTAACCTTGAGCTCCTTGATAAAATGAAAACAAGGATCAGCAATATTATTGGTCTTGATCTGGCAGTTCCGCTTAAGTAACTTCTCCACCGCCGTAAGGTTGCTTCTCTGTGTCTTTTTCTATAAATGCAAGATGGGGATTAATTGGTTCGATTTTTTATGACTTATCAACACTTTGCAAGTTATTAAAGCCAGAAAATATTTTAGATTGTAAGAACTTTTTCAGGTGAGTTTGAAAGTACTTGGAAAAATATAAATTACTTGAAAGAAAACTTTGGTATTTTCCTTAATCAATTTTCCACAGCTACCAAGAAATTAATCCGTAATCTTGAGAGGATCGAAACCAAAATGAATAGAGATAAAATGTCTAAATCATTTAACAAAACATTTTGAATGAATATTTTCTGCGTAAACAATCACACACACACACGTTGGAAAAACTATAAACTTTTCCATATATATATATATATATATATATATATATATATATATATATATATAATATAAAAAGGCTCAAACACTAATATTCCATGGATATAATTTACTACATTGGAATCGTAATCACGGTCCGAATGATCAGACTTACAATTCAAAAAGAAATCGGAAAATCCAATTTCTTTTTGAATTTGTAAGTCTGATGAATTGGATTGTGATTACGATTCCAATGTAATAAATTATAACCATGGAATATTAGTGTTTGAGCCTTTTATATTATATTCTTACTCTGTCCTGGACATTGAGTTCTACCTGGATTCTATCCCTTGGTTTGAAATATATATATATATATATATATATATATATATATATATATATATATATATATATATATATATGTATAGTTATTTTCTATTGCCTTTGCTTGTTGACGTCAATTAATCTGTTTAAAAAAGAGATGGTAACTCAAACACGTGTTATCACTAAATGTAATGTTTATAGTACAAAGAAAAAATGCCGGATTATCAAAATCTCTATGAATTCGTTTGAAGTTTATTCGTATCTAATAATGTTAGACACAGTTTCGGTTTATTCCAGGTTTACATATAATTTAAATGCTTCTCTGATTTTTTACCGAATAAACATACGTATCATGATTTTGTTTTTAATCTTTACATCATCATCATCAGGGCGTTCCGATTGCATTGGTCCCCACCCGCTATTTCTAGTCTGCACGATTAACAATCTCACCTGGTAGGTCATCTTCAGGTGGGCATCCTGTTTTGAATCGGAGATTAATGCTACTTTGCTGTCCAAAACAAAATGCCGCAAATAAGTTAATCCTTACACATAAATCTTTTTTTTCGTGAATAATTAATGAGATGCCTGCTAGTGAAAGAGATGCCTTTTTTTTAGAATGCCGTTTACAGGATATATTCAATGGGATAAGTAGCGTCCTTGATACTTGCCATCCAGTTTCTATGTCATTCATTTTGTCAATCTCCCTGCGGAGCAAGATATATACAGCCGTGGCTTGGAAGAAATCTAGTTTCATTTTATCTGTCGAAGCAGATTTCTAGCCTATTAACAGCTTGTCCATTGCAGCCTAAACCTCGCCAATGGGAATATTCACATGTTTTCGACACAGAGATGTTGTTTCCAAAATAAATGAACTGATCGACCATATTTAATGACTTGCCTGACAGCTAATTGAAGGAGCTTCGTTGATTAAATCACATGAAATCTGTTTTAACTGCGTAAAAAACAACAACAAAAAAAATACAAAAAAAAAACGATTCTCTCTGTTTACTTTCGGCTGTGCAATGGGGAATTCAGCAATGAATGCAAAGTCGTTGACATAATCTGCATTTGTAATGGTCTCTGCCAGATACCTTCTGTTTCTAGCTTCTGTCAGAGTCAGCCTATTTTTCTTGATATTTTCCAGACAATTTCTTAACATATAATCAAGATATTAAGGCACATGGTAACTGTACAATCGTATGAAGCGAAATACACATGTTTTACCAAAGTAAAATGCTTCTTAAAATACTGTTGCCTTTTTGTGTAACAAAACCGTTTATGTTTTTCTAATCAGAGAAACTCAAGAAAGTTCGAATCACTCGATCAGTAGGCCGAGCATAACTACATGAATA
The DNA here is from genome assembly GCA_903632075.3 of Acanthosepion pharaonis. Classification (NCBI taxonomy): domain Eukaryota; kingdom Metazoa; phylum Mollusca; class Cephalopoda; order Sepiida; family Sepiidae; genus Acanthosepion; species Acanthosepion pharaonis. The sequence goes on from CAHIKZ030004396.1 coordinate 1,417,793, forward strand.
CCTTATGGAATCAGTAATTAAAAGAGAACACCCATTAGTGTGACGGGTACACACCTGGCCCAGGGTCGAATCCCTTGGTCACGGCGCCAACTGTGACGTCGCTCCTCCTGGTCGCTCCTCCTGGTTCCAAGCGTGCCGCTCCAACCCCTTGGTTAGATGATCACCAGCCTCGCCTTTCCCAACTCGCTTCCAATACCTGGTTACTGAAGCAACTGTACTGATCTCCGGTCTGTCTACCCACGTTGTGTTTAGATCTTAGACAGACAGGACCAGCAGGGATTGGGGCCGATACAAGTTGAGTCCGACGGGGGTGGCAAAACACAAAAAAAAAAAAAAATCACGAGACAAAAATTACTGATAAAAAGGGTGACAACCTTTTATATCTAATGTCCGTTACACAAAGAAAAATTGTTCTTATTTCCCGACCCGCTCTGTGGACTATGGCACCAAGTTTCTATCATACAACTTAAAGATTTCGAATTGCCTACTCTTCAGAATTATGTATGTCGGAGTGTGGTCTAGTTCGACACTGGGGCTAATTTCTGTCAATCATTCGCAGTTGATTCTTCTCTTCGACTTGAGTTGTATTTCTTCTCTTCGATCTGGTTGGGTCGAATTCTGTTCTCGGCTGGGCTTGTTTTCAACTTCTTCTTCTTCTTCCGTCCAGTAACTCTTTGGCCTTGTCTTCGACTTGGCTGCAACTTCTCCGCGGCTTTCGAGTAATCTTCTTCTTCGTCGACTTAGATGGAACTTCTCTTGTCTTCGACTTGGGCTGGAAGGATTTTCTTGTTTTCGACTTGGGCTGGAAGGATTTCTTGTTTTCTACTTGGGTGGAAGGATTTCTTGCCGCAACTCAGCCGCAACTCTCTGTCGTCCGAGGTGATCTCTTCTCGCTGCCGTCCGGGGCTGAACTCATTTTTGTCGATTGGGGTCCTGCTTTTATTGACGCCGCAGCAAACCGGGGTGGGTCTGTCGGCGTCAGGGCTCTCTCGATAATCCCAAAAGTCGCATTAGTTCTGATTTCCCCCCTACTTCCTCACAGTGCCTCTGGGGGGAAGACGCATACCCATCTCTCCCGGTCTCTCGTATGTCAGGTGACCGTTTTCGACCAATGGTTCCTGATCGAACATTCCTCCTCCTCTTTCCGCATGCCACGTGACCGTTTTCGACCAATGGTTCTTGATCGAGCATTCTCCTCCTCTTTCCGCATATCACGTGACCGCTTTCGGCTAATGAGACTGTGGTGGGACGCCTCCCGTCTCCAATCGGGCTGGCTTACATCGTTCTTGTTCTAAAAAAACAAAATCTAATTTGGCCTTTTTCGCACGAACGAAAATGATAATCTTGGCTTTTTTCTCACCTGGGTTCTGTCAAAACAGCCTGCCGCTAATTAGATGTGACTTCAGGAAAGAATATTGGCGCTATCTGTGAGCCGAGACAATCGTTTTTTCACCTCTTTGTTTTTTGGTCAGACCTGATAGTCAAAAATCTTAATTATCTGAATTGAAAATGTCTCCACTTCCTTCATCGTGGGGTTCCAATCCTTAACAGGTCAGAATCTGTATACAGTTCCACCGGTCGCCCCCTCAACCCAAAAGACACCTTTCCTCCGATTAAAATTTCGTTTCCATTGTTCTAAAAAAAATTTCCCTTTCTCCAAATTGATAATGAGTCTTTCTACGCAAAAGTCGGTCATGTGCTTCGACCGATATTTTTTTTATTATCAATACACTCTTATCAAGCATGGTCCCTTCCACTCTCTAAATGACTTTCCCTTCTAAATAACAAATCCCTATTGTCTTTCAAAATTCGGCCAACATGTTATTAAGATATCTTTCTGACACCTGTTTTCACTAATGACTGGGTCATGCATCATCCATCTCTCTTTCTTTTTTTTTTTTTTCTTCCTCTTTCTTTTCTTTTTCTTTTAGGATCGTCTAAGTACAACTTAGTGAATTATTTTCAACTCAATTATTCTTCGTCTAAAAAAAACTGACAACCTGTTTAATAAACCGAGTAAAAAAAAAAAAATTAAATCATATTTCTATGAATATTTCTAATAATGCAAGGTGCCACATTAGCTTAAGGTATCAAGTATCATTGATTGAGTTTACTAGTGGTTAATTCACATTGGGTTCAATCACTGGGGTAAGTAGTGAAGAAATATACTCAGCGGAGACGCACTGTGACTAATTACCGCTTATGTGTTCCAAAATTTCCCAGGAAAAGAAACTGGATCTGAAATACAAAGAAAATATTACAATCATTCAGCTCTTTTTGGATATTTCGGAAAGATATTGGGTGCGATCTTTTTAGAGAAGAGTTTTTTATTATAATTGAAGAGTATATTAATTTTAGTCAGCGATCCATCATTATCATCATCATCATGACCATGTGGTCAGAGGGTTGCTGTGCAAATGAGCATTCATGCCACGTATCTGTCCTCATGGCATTCATGCCACGTATCAGGTCGCCAGATTACTAAGCTACCAGCAACTTCGTCATCATGCGTGATAAACATTCCTTGTAGACGAATCCTTTTTTTATGTGTGTTATATACCGTACCTATGAGCACTAATGGGTATGTCCCAATCCTCATAAATACGTTGAACACTATTGTAAGAGGTGGGGTGGGGGGTTAATATGCTAAGTAGTCCACCACCCAATCTTCATAAATACATTGGACACTATTTTAAGTAGGGGTAACATGCCAAGTAGTCCACCACTAGCAGTGGTTAACCTATTTCACGGCGCTGGCGAGTATTAGATTTTGTTGATGTTATAAAGATTACCATTTCATTTCCAACATCCATTGTGGTTATTATTTATTCAGTAACCCTTTCTAAGTTGCAACATTATGAAAATGCATTGTAAAGGGATTTTATTATCTGTTATATTTCGTACCTATGAACACTAATCGTATTGTCCCAATCCTGATAAATACGTTGGACATTATTTTAAGTGGGGGTAACATGCCAAGTAGTCCATCACTAGCAGTGGTTTACCTACTTCACGCCGCTGGCGAGTATTGTATTTTGTTGATGTTATGAAGATTACCATTTCATTTCCAACCTCTGATTTGGTTATTCCTCATTCAGTAACCCTTTCTAGATTAAAACATTGTGACCATTGATAGCTTACTGTTGTGGTAGGATCCACCTAATTTGCATAGTGGAGTACCGACCATATAAATATGGTTAGTACTGGGAAGAGAGTAAGGAATCAAGAGATTCAATCAGAGACTCTGCCCGACTGCGACTCAGTCAACACATTCTCCAGGAATGGTCTTAACAGGAACATACAAAAGACTATATGTAAATATTGTGTCCACTTTCTTGTTTCAATACATTTTGTTCTAAGTACATTTTGTGTTGCATTATTATTCCATGCATTAGTCAAGTTTCAACACTTACCATATAATTCAGCATTTGATCTGTGGCTTCTTCAGGACTCATGAAGTGTCATCTTGACATTCTTTTAACTGTATTAATAATATAATACAAAAAGCCTTCTAGAAAAAAGTTATTGTTTTTAGTATTAATACAAGATGTTGAAAAATACGCGGGTTGTCCATAAAATAAAATGTAAACAATTATTAATCGAACATATATATTACTCTAGAAATAAAGCAACGTTCGTATGTAACTAGCATCGATATGACTATTTTCCATTGAGAATTATGCACTTGATCGAGAACTTGTGTGGAAATGACTTCCGGATAAATCATATTTTGACCCCCCCCCCCGCCAAAAAAAAAAAGATGATAATCTGAAGGAGACAATTCAGAACTATGCTATGGTTGCTGTAAAACAGCTCAACCATATCACCGAGCCATTATTTTGTTACGATGGTTTTATATGCGTAGATGTCGTGTAGCATAATGACATGTTTACCTAAAAGTTCAGTTCTTTTTACACGAACAGCTTCTACCATTCTAACTGGATTTTCGCATAATCTAAGTTTGCTGTTTGACCAATTCAATTAGTATTAAGTACAGAATTAGTATATTATTTAATTAGTATTAAGTACACGAGAATTACAGCTTTTGAGTAATGTTGTGACACATAATACATGTAAGATTCTATTTCTTCGCAGCTTTTGGAAGGCATCTTTCACTATCCCAATAAGCATTCGGATTTCAGCGTCGGACTTTTCATCCTCTGTTAATACGCTTCCCAGATATCTAAAATGTTCCAATTGTTTGGCATCTCCAATCTGTAATTTCCATGTTGGTCTGTTAATTTTGATAGCCTCCATGTATTCACTCTTCTTGTAATTGATATTTAATCCTTTCTTCTCGCTTCCCTACAATTCGAAATGTTAAAAACAAACTGTCAGGTGCTGTAATTTTTGTGTTTTAAGAAATTACTTTAGGCCGGAAAGATAGATTTTTGCTCCGGCATGCCAAAAAATGTATTACAAGGCGCGATTCTATATTTGTCACCTATTTTATTTAGACAGCTATCTTCGTAGTGACGTCATATATGTTTTCACTCAGTATTAAGGCTGTCCTGGCGGCTATTACAGTTTAACACCCGCATTACAACCGGCTGTTGCTTTGTGTTTGAGGCTTTCACAAAGCTTTATTTCCGGTCGATTTAGATTTAGCTGAACCTTATTTTTCGAACATCCTTTGTAATAAAAAGAAGAACAGCCGCGCCAGCCATAAGAAGGACAATAAAACAAAGAAGCGGAACAATGCATTCGTCTAACGGGGAAGATCAAAGAGTTTGCCTGCACAAAAAGAATATAAAAAGCAAGATACGAAACAGGTAAGAAAGAAGGTAAGAACCCCATCCATCCATCTATCTATCATCTATCTATCTATCTATCTATCTCAGTCTGTTCCTATCTATCTATCTATCTATCTCAGTATGTATCTATCTATCTATCTATTCATCTATCTATCTCAGTCTGTTCTATCTATCTATCTATCTATCTATCTATCTATTATCTATCTATCTATCTATCTATCGCATCTATCCTATCTATCTATCTATCTATCTATCTATCTATCTCAGTCTGTTCATATCTATCTATCTATCTATCTATCTATCTATCTATCTATCTATCTACGGGGAAATCTATGAAAAATTCTTTCTCAGTCGATTGTTCGATCGATGCTGGGAATTTATTAATTTTTTTTTTTTCATAACGTGATCTGATCTATTTGATCTATCTATCTGATTAAAGGAGAATCTCAGTCTATGACGAAAATGCCTGATCTAGGTCATCTATCTATCTATCAACAATTCACCATCAGAACTTTTTTACAATGACAGTATGAGATATCTAATTACAAAATGATAGAAAGAAAAGAAAAAAGAATCTGTGAAATCGATATCTAAAAATCTATTCGCATCATCTATGGTTATCTATCTATGTAGTTATAAAAAAAAAATATCTAAAAGGACGAAATCGCAGTAACATGTTTCCTGATATAAAAAATATCTATCCATCTATCTATCTATCTATCTATCTATCTATCTATCTATCTATCTCAGTCTGTATGTATCTCTCAATGCATCTATCTGATCTATCTATTTATCTATCTTCTCAGTATGTTCATATCTATCTATTCTATCTATCTATCTATCTATCTATCTATCTATCTATCTATCTATCTAATGGGGGATATGTATCTCTCAATGCATCAAAGTGATCAAAATTGTTTTTTGTGTACTATCGATTCGTTGAGCGATTCATATCTATCTATCTATCTATTTTAATTTAATCTTTTTTTCATATATGACTGACTATAATTTTTGATATAAGAAAATTCTGTCTTTCTGATTAAAGGAGAAAACAATTCTATCTGACGAAAATCTATCTATTATCTAGAGTGCCTGTGATATGATCACAAATGCATCTAAGTCTGAGTAAAGTCTTCTCTGACTTTCTTATCTATTACAACAATTCACCATCTATCTATCTATCTAGAACTTTTACAATGACAGTATGAGATATCTAATTACAAAAGTGATAGAAAGAAAAAGAAAAAGAATCTAATTGAAATCGACAAGATTAAAAAAGGTATTCGCATCATCCTCTGGTTTCTGTGTCTATCTATCTATGTTGTCTATTCATATCTATCTATCAAAAAAATCTATCTATAAAGGACGAATCTATCTCGTCAAAGAATGTTTTTCCACTTTGTCATATCAGTTTTCTTTCTAACATGTATCTATTATCTATGTTAGTGATATGTAAAATATATAGCACCATCTATCTATCTATCTATCTATCTGATATGTATCTATCTATCTATCTATCATATCATCTATCTCTGTCTTTCTGTTATCTAGATATGTATCTATTCATATGCATTAAGTCTATCTATCATCTATCTATCTTTATCTATCTTTCTGTGTATCTATCTATCTATGTTAGTCTATTCATATCTATCTATCTATCTATCTATCTATCTATCTATCTAGGTAGATGGGAGATAGAAAGGTTCAAATGTAAATGATAGAAAATAAATCAAGAAAGTGGTCGACGCAAAGAAATATAGAATAGTATAGCAATAATAGATTTAAACACAACAAATCCTGTCTCTACTCTAACAGTCAGGAGAGTCACAGCCGTTTGTTATTGTTTGTCATTCCCTTTTCTGTCTTCCCCTGCAGCTGATTTTTCTTTTAAGACCGCCCTTCTTTTGCCATTGAACTAATTTCGACCAGTCATTTTTATTGAGTATCTCTCCTGATTCAGCCTCTTTGTTCTCTTGCAATGAGCGACTCATTTGGTCACTTGAAGTGAACCTATGACCCCAGTACAAAAGCAGCGTCTGACGCGTCTACAATAAGAAAGGCACTTCTGCTGCCGTTCTGTAAGGTCAGAAATGCTTCTTTTGATCCTCTTCCTTTCTCTCCACCCCCGCCCCGAACCTATTTGATTCCTCTCCTGTCGTTCTTTTCCAGACAGCCTGTTTTTAAATAGAATTCAAAGCCAGAAAATTACGACCGCCATAAGGAACTTAGCGAAATCGAAACTTTTACTATCATCGTAATTTTCAAATTCATAAATATTTTCTCTTTTTATTCAGCTTCCTATCGAAAGAATTCGGGAGGGAAATAAACACACACACACATACACACACATACACACACATACACACAAAAAAAAAGACGAAAAAAAAAAAACAGAAACAGGCTAAATTCAAATAATATTATGTTCGGTCATAAATAATTTTCATTCTTCCAAAAATAAAATACAATACATTTTTATTCAATTATATATATATATTTTATTCAATTATATATATATATATATATATATATATATATATATATATATATATATATATATATATATGTATTTATTTAGTTCAGTAAATTTGCTCCCTGACTCTTAAAACAAATCACCATTCCTTTCAAAACTTCTACAATGACAGTATGAGATATCTAATTACAAAAATGATAGAAAGAAAACGAAAAAGAATCTAATTGAAATCAGCAAGATTAAAAAAGGAATTTGCATCATCATTGGTTCGTGTGCATGTGGAGTCGAACAAACATAAAAAAGGTCGTAAAGGACGAAACACGCTACAAGGAACATTTTTCCACTTTGTCATATATTTTCGTATGACAAAGTGGAAAAATGACAAATATTTCCTTATATGTTTCGGGATACGTAAAAATATATATCACCATCTTATATCTATCTATCTATCTATCTATCTATCTATCTATCTATCTAAGTCTGTTCGTATCTATCTATCTATCTATCTATCACACGTTCTGTGCATTTGAGGTAAATTCTACAGGTTTCAATGTGAATGAGTTTTCGATGAAATCTTGAATTTGGTTTTCATTAGAGAAATTTTTCACCATCAAAGCTTTTTGAACCGATCGAAAAAAAAAATCGATTAGTGCAAGGTCAGGTGAATATGGTAGGTGGGTTAGAACAGACCTACCAAGTCCAAAGATTTTTTCCTGTTTTATTTTTGTTATATTCGGCCTTCCGTTGTCATGGAGAAGATCAATATGTTACCTTTAATGCACCTTGCATGCTGCCATTGTCGTACAAAAACCAAGGTACGTTAGTCTACTCCAGATTTATTATTAACTGGCACAAATGATTAGTAGTTAGTTTTTAGAAATATAAATATGCATTTAGTATATTTTTTTATCAATTCATGCCCAAGCAAGGCGATAATGTCACTAAGACGCAAAGCCAGAAGTGTAAAAGAATAAGAAGACTTAAAGAGAAGGAACCGGAAGCATAACCCTAAACAGGAAACAAGGGATAAACCTCTACTCCTGTTCAAAAAAAAAAGGAGAATGAAATTAGACCGAGCGATAGAAGCCCTATAAATAATATTCCCACGATTCCTCTATACACACAACATTACCTTTCTTTTATGGAGTTCAGCTTTTTGGGTCAATTGTGGAAAATTATCCTTGACAACCCGCTGCTTTTAATTTGAACATTGCAATATGATAATGAGTGCGTAAAGTATATTTAATTGCCACATAGAAGCTAGGGTAATAAATTCGTGAATAAAATTGATTCTCAAGAAAGGAAAGCACTTATTACTAATTAAACTTCTATTTCGTCTTCTAGAGATATTTTCTTGACGATACAATAACGGATGTGAGCCTTAGAAGAAATGTTTATTCTCTCATTTGTATTTCCCCCATTATGGGCATTATTTCATCCATGATTTATTAACACGGTATTTTCTCGGACGGAACGGAATGGCTAAAAGGAAAAGGAATGATAAACATGCTTTGTTCTCAGAGAGACTTTTATACCAGTAAGACATACACAAAACTATGTATACGTATATACACGTGCCTCACACGGAGAATAATAAATCACACACACACACACATATATATATATATATATACACAGCGAGCAGAGTGTAAGGAGAAGCAAAAAGGATGGAGCTTACATATAATATGGAGGTACTTCTGTTTCCGGAGAAGACATGTTAACGACTCCAGATTCAAACGGTCGCATTCATCTATTATGTTCCAGGCGAGGGAAAACAGCGGTATTCGGCTTTCTTAAATCGATGCCTGCGAACAAAGGGAACTTATCTCCACCAAAGGGAAATAATCGCCTTCAGTATCCCTAAAATGCATATTAATGCTATGCTTTTATTCATATTACCTCAAGTATTGCGATAAAATCACTAAGACTCAATGGGCTACTAAGTGTGAAAGAAACTAAAAAAGTTACTGAGGATAAAGAGGACATTAAAAGAATAAATTTAATCATTTCACCCCGTGCAAAGCAGTAAACCACTAAGAGACAAGGGCTACTGAGTGTGAGAGAATAAGAAAGAAGAGAAATCAAGCAAGAGTGTGAGAAAAACGACATCGTACTTACGGTTACGTCTAACCAATTCAACTGTGAATTGATGAGACCTAGCTGCCAATCTAGTACTGCGCTTAAATTAATAAAGTTTAGGTACCATAGCGAAGAGTTAATTCGAACAATTAACATGAAAGTAATTGTAGAAAAGGGGCAAGGAAACTGAATTACGGCTTCATCGTCATTTTTAGCACTTCGCATTTCATTGAGAAGGAGTTCAATCCTCACTGAGTGCGCCGTATCAGTGGCCTTGTATCAAACTACAAAGATTTTTTTAGCGATAGGTAAAGATGTTTTGTGTTTAAATCGCGGAGTTAATTAAGCGAAAATTTTCTCGTGGTGTTAAAGTGTTGCTATTTTCTTTTAAGTGAATTTATCTTAGGATGGCACAAAAATTGATGATTAGAAAATATTAATGATGTTTCGAAAAATAGGAGAGATGACCTGCCTTGAAAATCATCATTCGAAAAAGTGTTCTTTCTCACAATTTCGGATTGAAAGTAATACATTTTTACCTACTGCTTTTTATGCACTTTTTTGCTTTGTTTTATTTTTTTATTTGCAACAGTAAAGACATACTAATATTTCATACTTTGTAACTATCCTTATGTGAACAGTTCAGGCAATTATTCCCATTTTATTGTCGTTTTTGTTACTGGTGGCTTACCTGAAATATAGAGTTTAACCATATTTCTATACAAATTTTAAACCAGCGGAAGCCCCAATAATGGATCGGCTGGAACACTTGTGAGAACAAAAAGAATAAAAACGACCAATAGACCATATAAGACCAAGAATAGCAATGGGTCTCCACGTAATCTCATGCATCATTGATTTGCGTTCTTTCTTTCTTTCTATGAAATGAAAATAATGGTTAAATCTCGTATTTTTATTTTTAAGCAAAGTAAAGGAATCCATTGGAAGCTTCTTAAAGACAATTTAGGAAAGCCTGAGTGTGCATGGAATGAAACGCCGTAATGGACACAAAGATAGGTGTTGATGCTAAGCTCAATGTGAAAATGAAAGATGCATTTCAGTAAGTGTCCTTAATATCTGTTTGAATTTCAGGGATGAGGAGTTATTTACATTTTTTTGCAGGCGGACGATTGTTCTTTTCTTTTTTGTTGTTATTTCTGCAACTCCCCCGCCTCGATCCGTGTAACCTAAAGGGGATTTCGGACAGAACCCTTGTAGTGCGTACTTGGACTCAGCGCTAACGGAACGCGCAATGACTGAACAGTACTAAACAGGCGTCTAACTAGACGAGTTATCTCGTCTAGACATGGACAGAAAAGAGTTCCACAAACGAGAGGTGCGAGAGAAGAAACTGCTACTATAGAATTTACGGTTGTATCTAGCCAGATCGAATTGTAAATCGATGAAACGTTGCCTCCAATCTCGTTCCGCGCTTAAATTCATAAAGTTCCCATGAAGATATTAATAGAAAAGGCACACGAAAGCTACATTAAGGTGGTGGCAATGTGAATGACGCCCAGATGCCAGATCAGAATCAATAATATTGCAGATTCTTCTTTGGATTTTATCAAGAATCTCTAAATATATACCAGACCAGATGTAGAGGCTGTATTAAAGCAAGGACGCATGTTCAGCTTGTAAATGTGTAAGCTAGAATCTGGCGATTATGATTGTCTGGCACAACACAGTGAACCAAATTTCTTAGGAGCTGACCTAGCAATGGATTTAATATAGTCTTTCATTTTATGTTCGTCGAGAACGTTAGCCCGAAAAGGCGCAACGAGTCACTTTCCTGGAGGTTAGCATCAGCCATACTGATGAAAGACAAAAAGAAGTCTATCGGATGATTGACAGAGAGCAGTTTCGTTTTGGAGGCGCTAAAATTAACAAGCCATTCCTCGCCTCAGTTAATAAAAGCTGCAAGTTATTTTTAGTTCAGCTGGCAAATTGGACGTATCAAACCGATAAAAATTACTATTAGAGTAAATAATTGCGTCATCAGCATAGATACCTATTTAGAAACTGGTGACATCAAGTAGGTCATTTATAAAAAATAGAAACAACATAGTTCCAAAGATGGGACCTTGGGGGAGAACCTGCATTACTACCGAATGATCGAGAAGACTGGCCGTTCAGGATGCTTTTCATTTCCCGAACTGATAAGAATGAATGAACCATTTGCCCAGAAATACCATAGACTGAAAGTCTATGGTATTTATGAGCAAATGATTCATTCTATCTTATTACACCGTCCTGGGTATGACGATAAACTACATCCGCGTCCTGGGTAAGACGATAAACTACATCCGCATCCTGGGTATGACAATAAACTTCATCCGCTTCCAGGGTAAGACGATAAACTACATCCGCCTCCAGGGTAAGGCGATAAACTACATCCGCGTCCTGGGTATGACTATAAACTACATGTGCGTCCAAGGTAAGACGATGGACTACGTTCAACAGCAAGGCCTCTGATCAGGAGACTTTGAGAAGCATAGAACCACCTCTTAATTGCTAGTGTTCTCAGGTCCACTCTGACCCGGGGTGGTAGCACCTGTTAGGGTCGCACCTATTGGCAAATAATTTAACTGAGGTAAAAAGCATTATAAAAGTGTAAAAATAATGTTTTAATACCAGAAATACTTTGTCAAAAAATATTACCAGAAATAAATTAAAAAAAAAAACTATTACCAGCAATACGTTTTTGAAAATAGTATTACCAACTATACAATTTTTAGGAAAAAATATTTCCATAAATAGATTTTTGACAACACAAAAATATTACCAGGAAAAAAAATAGTTGTCGGCATTAAATGACCCATTGAGATTGATATGCCGTAAAACAAACCAAACCAAACCAAACTATCTTATCCCAATTCTTGCGAAGAAGACGGGTATGCCAAACTCTGCCGAATGTCTTCGAGATGTCCAAAGCAACGGCACCAAGATTCAACTCTTTAATGTACAACTTGATAGAATATTTTGGCATCAGCATTTGACGTAGGGAAAATCATATTGCATGTTAATATTTTGTATTTTATATTTTCTATATATTATATGTAATCATTTTTATAATATACAAATATCGATTTGCAAAAGCTGCTGTGTTGATAAATTGGCTAAAATTGATGCTGTGTAGACCCATGCTTTCAACCCTCATGAGTCCTTTTCGAGGGGGTCTGAGGAAAGAAAATGAAGCGTATTTTAACGCAATATATCCCCAATATGTGTGAATATGTCTATGCAAAAAATTGGGTTCTGCTGAAACAATTTTAACACACAAAAAAGAGAGAGAGAGAGAGAGAGAGAGAGAGAGAGAGAGAGAGAATGTATTGAAAGAATGAAAGAGGAAGAGCAAGTAATGGGGGGATAGTCAGTCAGTTAAGTACCATAATGGTTACAACGTTTGCTTTCTGACATGAAACCCAGGTTCGAATCTCATTAGGGTCGATTTGTCAGGAAGGTTATTTCTTGATGTTATCGGTCTGGAGGAAGCGACCCCAGCATGCAACACCTTTGAAAACTTTCAGAAAACCATACTTGACCCAAGCCTTGTGAATGAAATTGGGGAGACGTTACCCTTGGAGGCCGTCGATAGCAATGCTAACATAAGTGAAGTCACAAGTCATCGTGCCTTGTTCAGACAGACACGCTAGATAACGCGCTCTCTTCTAGAAACTGTAACGCAGGTAGGCTCTGTCGATAGGGGAACAAACATAAATGTGCCTGAGCAGGCGTCTGTAATGGGGACTAGCCAGCCGCCCTAATAGACTGGAATCCCCGAAAATGTCCACCCATTTACATTTTAAGTGCCAAGATCGCTTGGGTGATCATGTTTCTTTCGATTCATGACTGGCTAAGCAGAAGATTTTTCCCGCAGTCGGTTTCTTTCTGCGTTAGACTGGTTGCCAAACAAGGTTATAGTAGCCAGTCTGTCCTGCTATTTAACATGGAGGGAGTAGAGATGGAATCATAACTTCTTTCCCAAGGGCATTTGGCCGTAAGTGATTGCAATGAACACGACTTGAATTCCGAACCTCTATCCATTACACCACACATCACGTGATTTAGAGATAGCCTAAAAGTGAGAGAGACAATGAGATAAAGTGAAAAAACAGGAAGTAAATGGAAGAAGGGGGAGAGAAGGCAAAAGAGAGAAAGAGAGGGGGATGGACAGAGAGAGAGAGAGAGAGAGAGAGAGCGAGAGAGCGTAAGAGTAAGTGAAGTGGGAGAGTGCGAGGGAGAGAGAAAATGAAAAAGAAAGAGAGAGATGGCGAGAGAGCTAGAGACTGGTAGACGAATAATAAGAGAAAAATCAATGTTGAGAAAAGGGGAAGGGTAGCGTAAGAGTGAGTATAGAGAGAGAGAGTTAGAGAGGAATAGAGAGAAGGGGGAGAGTTAGCGAAAGAGTGAGTGTAAGGGAGAAATAAGAAAAATAGAGAGAAAGAGGGAAATATATATAAAACTGTACGAGAGAAAGGGAAAGAGAGAGAATGATAGCGTAAGAAATAGTACAGCCAAAGAATGAAGGAGAAATAAAGACCATGAAATAGTGTAAGTGTATGTGTAGGTAATAGAGAAAGTTGGATAGAAAGGAAGACAATGTATGAGTAAGTAGAGAGTAGAAGTGGGTGAGAAAGTGAGAGTAAAGGGAGAGAGACAGCATAAAATTTTAGCGAAGGTGTCAAAGAGAAAGGAAGGTGGGTAGAGATATCGGGAAATTAAATGCAGAGAAAGAGAGTCAAGCATAGAGTCAGCCTAAGAGTGAGTAAAGGGGAGGAGTGAGAGAGAAAGAATGTGAAAAAAACGTGAGGAAAAATAGTATGAGTGAGTGTATGGAAAGAGCAAGAGAGAAAATAAGATAAAAGGGGGAGTGAGAAGTTTTAATACTGAATGTAGGAAAGGAGGAGGAGAAAAAGAGAAGGAGTAAGAAAGAAAAAAGGGAGAGAGATATTGTATAAGAGTAAGTGTAGGGAAACTGTGAAAGAGAAAAGGACAAAGAAAACAGAGCGAAACAAAAGAGTAAGAGAGAAAGGGATACATAAAGTGAGAGAGAAAAGGATTGAGAGAAAAGGAGAGAGATAAGGAGGTGTATAAAAGGAGAAAGTATGCTAAAGAATATCAAAGAAGCAAGAATTGAACACGTCTTGAGATTTCTTTCACCTTGAACATGTTTACGTTTTCTGTTGTCAGATGTCAAACTCCACCTTGGGGCTCTGTTCCTTATTTTGTCATAATTTCCGAACTCTCTGTTAATTTCTTAACAAAAATAATGTAATGAAACCTTTCATATTAAATTACCAAATGAGGCTCTAATTAGGACTGAAACTCGGCTTACAATCAGGGATAGGTAAAGAACAAAGGTCTGCTCGTTAAGGTGCTATTTCCACTTTGTGGGCGGAATATGTGATTGTTATTCTAGAAATCATAGTAAAAATGTGTTGAAAATCTAAGTGAAATAAAGATCCCTCTCTTTCTCTCTCTCAATCTATCTATCTATCTATCTATCTATCTATCTATCTATTCTGTAGATAGGTATGTATTTATGCATGCATACATTCGGCGTTCGGTTTCTGACCTTGAGAACCGAGTACGAATCTCATCACGGCCAATTTGTCAGGATTTGTTTGATTTTAAGGGGCCGGGGAAGCAATCTCAGTGTACCACTTCACTGGAAAAGGCTCGTAAACGCCCTTACGCGTGTTGGCCCAAGCCTTGTGATTAATATTAAATATACGGAAATGTTATTCGATGACTGTGCTAGAGTTTGTGTGTACAGGCCAGGTTCAAATGCCAGAAGACGTGATCTCTCCCCAAAACTGTAACTAAGGTCTGCTCAGCAGAGTTACAGTATAAATTTTAGAACAAACACAAATGTACCTGAGCAGGCGTCTGCAACAGGCATTGGATAATCACCTTAACAAACGGGCATTATCTATCTATCTATCTATCTATCTATCAAATTTTTCTATACACATCTATTTACTTGTAGGCGTGGTTGCTGAATATTATATATATATATATATATATATATATATGCGAGTGGGTTTGCGATAGGTTGTAATGGAAATATTATTGTTAATGTGGACGCATGATTCTTTTTTCGAATAGGAGAAAATAATCTATATTTCTGAGATGAGGTGTTATGTACACTATTTACATTGTTCGGATTATTGTTCTCACCTTTGTCGCCATATTTATTACCACGTTTCAGCCGTTGTACGCTCCGGCCTCCTTCAGGTGGTTGGAATATCTCATTTGTAAGAATTGAGAACAGGTTGATTGGTTTGGTATGGTTTGTTTTGTTTTACGGCATATCAACCTCAGTGGGTCATTTAATGCCGGCACATTTTTTTTCCTGGTAATATTCTTGTTTTGTCAAAAGTCTGGAGAAATTGTATAGCTGGTAATATTATTTTCAAAAACGCTGGTAATAGTTTCTTTTTTTTTTTTTTCAAAAACGTATTGTTGGCAATAGTCTTTATTTCAAAAACGTATTGCTGGTAATAGTATTTTTTTAAACGTATTGCCGGCAATACTTTTTTCAAGAATGTATTGCTGGCAATAGTTTTTTTTTTTTCAAGGACGTATTGCTGGCAATAGTTTTTTTTTTCAAGGACGTATTGCTGGCAATAGTTTTTTTTTTTTCAAGGACGTATCGCTGGCAATAGTTTTTTTCAAGAATGTATCGCTGGCAATAGTTTTTTTCAAGAAGTTATTGCCGGCAATAGTTTTTTCTCAACAACGTATTGCTGGCAATTGTTTTTTTTTTTCAAAAACGTATTTCTGGCAATAGTTTTATTTCTTCAAAAATTTATTTCTGGTAATAATTTTTTACAAAGTATTTCTGGTATTAAACCCTATTTTTACACGTTCAAAATGCTTTTTATCTCAGTTTCGGGGTTAACTATTTTCCCATAGCTGGGACCCTAACAGGTGCTACCACCCCGGGTAAGGGTGGACCTGGGAACACCAGCAATTAAGAGGTGGTTCCATGCTCCTCAAAACCTCCTGATCAGAGGCCTTGCCGTTGGACGTAGTTTATCGTCATACCCAGGACGCGGATGTAGTTTAACTTGAGAACAGGTTGAGTAACAGATAAATGTATAAAAATTGGTATTTCTTTCTGACAAGGTTTCTATTTTTTTATCTTTTCAATCTATTTCATTTCCGTGTAATTTACCGAAAGGAATTCCTTATTCTTGTAAGCAAGTCACTGACTCCAGGATATTTGGAGTTATATTCCCTTTTAAATTTGATTTCATTCTTTAACTTAATCCATTTTTTTGTTTCCAAAAGGCAGATGAGGATCAACTAAAAGTCAGACGGAAAAAAATCGATCAGTGAATTGATGTTTGTCAAGATCGATATTGATTAATGTTAATTGCCTTGGCTGTAAATACAGACAGTTCTATTCTTATGCACTATACCAGAATCGAATAGACTTGCGATTGAAATTATTAATATTTAGGGAGTAAGGATTTTATAAGCATTTGAATTAACAAATATAAAATGTTGGATTACTTGCTGTTGGCATAAAATATAAAAAATTGGTTTGGTTTAGTTTGTTTTACGGCATATCAACACCTCAATGGGTTATTTAATTCCGACAAAATTGTTATTGCTGGTAATATGTTTTTCTTCAAAATATATTTCTGGGAATATATTTCCTTGAAGAAATCCATAGCTGGTAATATTTTTTCAAAGAATGTATAGCTGTTTGTATTGCTAATACTTTTTTTTTAAAGTATTGATGATGATAATTTTTCCTTAAAAATTTATTGCTGGTAATATATCAAAAATTGCTTAGAAAACAATTTGCGTGTTAACATTATCAGAAGAAATAATTATTTTCCTTCTTTCTTATGTAGTGGTTATAAAACTGACGAAGATGCAAAAAATAGATCAGTCGAAACGTTGTGGTCACAACATTAACGCGATGAAGGTGTTGAGTAGTTCAAAGAAAATTTGAAAGATCAAACTGCTTGCTATTTCCTAAGCTACGATATATAACTGCCGAGGCGGAACTCGGCACTGGATTCTCTTCTACAAATGTCTTCAAATTTGATATTTCATTTTTTAGATTACTTTTGTTTTATGGCAATTGTGTTAATTTGTTCCAAAATACTATTATCTTGATTGTTATAGTTATTATTATAGACATAATAATGATAATGGCCAGAGAATACTTGACCGAAACATTGTACCTATAATAACATTTATAATAATCGACATAAGAACAATAGATGAATATCTGAAGAGGGCCAAAGAGTACTTCGCAGAAACACTGTACCTATAATAACATCTATAATAGTCAAAATGAGAATAATAGATGAATACCTGAAGATGACCAAAGAGTACTTGGCAGAAACGTTGTATCTATAATAACATCTATAATAATCAAAATGAGAACAATAGATGGATACCTGAAGATGGCCAAAGAGTACTTGGCAGAAACACTGTGCCTATAATAACACCTATAATAGTCAAAATGAGAACAATAGATGAATACCTGAAGATGGCCAAAAAGTACTTGGCAGAAACGTTGTGCCTATAGTAATCTCTAGTAATCTCTATAATAATCAAAATGAGTACAATAGATGGAAAAGCTCTTCAGCATTTAGTGAGCTTATCTGGTTGAGGATTATTACTTAGAAGTGATTTCTATCGTCATTGGAAGTTTCATACTTGTTTACCTTTTGTAAATTGGTAAAATGACTACTGTTGAAATACTTGCAATAAATACTTTATATCTTGTCACTGTACACGTTTTACTTATACCATATAAACCAGTAGCACGTGTCGCATGGATAGGTTATCAATGAGTAAACCGATTACTCTGGCTTTTCTAGTGGTGAGAATAACCAGACACTCAACAAAATTAAACAGAAAACCTGTTAAAGGGTGGATTCACCTTTCTTTAGGATTAGCAACCATCTAGCATAATGATTCACAACTGGTTGAAGCCAGTGTGGTGATGACCCGACATTGCGGTGCCGAGGAGTGGCCGGACTGAGAACAACAGCCACAGCGTAGAGTTTCCAGATAGAATCTCCGGCCATATGTCCGAGACGAAGATGAGCCTACTCAATTTGGGTGACATCGGCTGTGGTTGAACTGTAGAGGGATGGGTTTCGCAAGGATTACCTATCCAAGAATACCTCAGGGGCTTTCAACAACGTGGAGTGAAGTAGGTGTTCAACTGTGCGTCGAACCGACGACCACACCCGGTCATGGGGCTGGTGATGATGATGATGATGATGATGAAGTACTTGACACTGGGAAGTGGGTCGATTTGAGATTTAGTCTGAGTGATAAGAAAATTAGAATAAGATCATTGGTGACAGTAGGATTGAGGGCGAATGTAGTTCAACAATGGATTTAGTTCTAGTCAGATAACAATCAGTTTGCGTACACGGATCTTTCTGTGTTATCAAGTTTGATGCTGGCCCGCTGTTTAGCAATGGATTCATTTTTAACGTAAACGGAAGGGCTTCACTCTAAACCACGACAAAATAAAGTTAAGGAAAATTCATTTTTATTTCTCTGCCTTCATACATATGCTTGAGATTACTTTTGAACTCATAGTATTATCTTTGATGGGAACCTCGATTGGGGTAATGGTTAACAAGCTTGTTTCATTACGTCAGTTATGACTGAATAGTGCATTTGATCCTTACTGGGTGCACCATACTTTCGGTCTTGTGCCGCATTTATATTCCATTTAGAAAAACCTTGGGCACTTCGATGTAGTGTAATGGTTAGCAGCCTGGTCTCACTAGATCAGTTATAACTGAATAATACATTCGATCCTGTGTGCTCCATACTTCCGGCCTTGTGCCACGTCTAAGCTACGCTTAGAAAATCGCCATTATCTTTAATATTAATGTTTATGAAGAATTCAGACATTTTACATGAATCATGTAAAATGTCTGAATATATATATATATATATATATATATATATATATATATATATATAAACATTACTTAACTTTCACATATGTATTCTATCCCGGCATCGATGTTTCTTGGCAAAATTTCCAGTCTTCAGGGGTTGTGGTTTTAAACGGTATTTTTTTCACTTTGTTCCGCGTCATTTTCAGTCCGCCTTTTTACTTCGTTTTGTACACGCGCGTAGTCGTAAATTAAACGTAATAATTCAATTTGATTATTAAAAGTTAATATTGATAATATTATCAATAAACTTTGTTATTTTAATAATAATATAACATTATAAATCGATTAAAATGTTAATTGAAAATATTAACTAAAATATTATAATTAATAATAAAAATTAACAAATATTACAATTTAATTAATAATATAACATAACATAAGAATTTCTATATAAACCATTAAAAAATTAATTTAATTTTGCAGAAGAAAATTATAACTGGAAGAAAAATCTACAGCTGACAAAATGAAAGACGGAAACAAAAGCAAAATTTCATGAATGTGCGCGTGGGGTAACTCGAAGACAATGACATAATCAAGATGTAGACATTCCAACACGACTTCAAACAAAAGATTAGGAAGGAAAACCCCCATCAATACTGGAAAGAGTGATAATAGCGACTGCATGAGAAACCAATTTTCCTGAAAAATTGTTCTAAGAGAAAGATTTTATAAATTACTTCTACCAGCAGCACTGTCTGTTTGGTTAATGAATCCCAATTTTTTTCTTAGAATGATAATGCTGATATTTGCCACTTCCGTAAAAGGAAAAATTCACAATTCATTGGCTGACAGAAATTGTCTGACAGCCATGACTGAGTTCTCCTGTTTGTGTGGCATGGTGCAGAGTCCCGTTGCCAGACATAGGGTCTTCCGGCAGCCACCCTCTTGATACAGGGCAGTACTAACTCCTCAAGGCACTTGATGTAGGTCTCTGTGTTGATTGTGAGGCCCTATGGGAAGATGAATGGAGGCATAACGTCGCCATCTTTAGTGATCACTCCAAACACTTTCGTAATCACCATTAGACTCATCCAACTCTTTCCGAATCCTCTTCATTGTCATCAGGTGGGCACTCAGAAACACTGAAATGTTCGTAATGTCAAATAGTAGAGCATGCTATTTCCAAATTTCTGGCGGAGTGAATTGAGTTTTGCTTTTTTCTCACAGACGGTGCCCAACTGACTCTACCCTGCTGTGCAAAAACAAACAACGCACATGCCCCCCCCCCGTGGGTAAAAGCGTTGGTTGAAACCAGTGAGTTAACCCAAAGTGTTGTGAGTGCGTAAGTAATACCCGTCCACAGCAGAGGTGAGCAAAAACTTGGAGAATTGATTTAAACTGATACGTAGACATCCGGAAGAGGCATGGCACGTAGAACTAGAACGTCCCAGCCCGGCGGACGAAATGAAGGGTTATTCGAAATTTCAATCACCTGAAGAAGGCCGCAGCGTACAGCGGCCGAAACGTTGTGAATATGACAACGAAGAATAGGACAACAGTTCGAAAAATGTAAATAGTGTAATTAATATTCACATATATTTTCATAATAATACTAACCCTACTAATATTACAACTACTACTACAAATAATAATTTATACATACTATTTTAATCTCTCTCTCTCTCTCTCTCTATATATATATATATATATATATATATATATATACATAATAGTAGTACTCGTTTTCTACTCAGATCAGGTCATTTTCATTGGTGTGCAGTAATATAAATCCATTTTCGGGGTCTATGATGAAATTTGTTTGGCCTTGGAAAATATTACATCATCCGTGACTGCATCAGATTTTTATCACACCCAGACACTATTGTTTCGACTTTCGTTTAGTTGACCTACGGCCATTGTCTGTGATGGACATTGCTCCAAAGAAGCGTACGAAAATTGTAACATTGTACGAACACACTGGCAAGCCTTACCAGTAGACTGACCCGGAAATTCTCCTGATTTAAATCCAATCGAGAATCTGTGGTCAATTTGCAAGGAATGACTTCGTGGAATGTACATACGAAGTACTATTATGTGCACTGGGTCATGTTTCATTGGAAAATACGAAAAAATTAAATAATAACGAAATTATTCGTTTTGTTTCAATTAATTTGCACAATGGCATTATATTAACATTTATATAGTAGTTCTATGCGTGAGTGCTCTCCATTCAAGGCAGTAATGCCACTAAAACACAAGGGATTAAAGGGTGTGGAGTAATTAAGAACAGAAACATTAATAATTTGAAAGAGAAAAGAGTAATCAAGAGGACAGTACATTGTGATTGATACTGCTTTTAAATATTTGCAGATTAAAGTTGGCTGGAAAGCATGGAGCTTGAAGGGAGAAGTGCGATAAAAAAACAGTTTGCATAGAAGTTACGGCTACATCTAGACAGTTCATCTATCAATTGATGAGATCTCGACGCCAGTCTAGTAGTGCGCTTGAATTCATGAAGTCCAGGTACCATAAATATAAGGTCATCCGAACAATTACCATGAAAATACTTATAGTAAATACACAGAAAGGCAACCTCACGGCGGTGGGAAAGTGACTGAAGCCTAGCTGCCAGATCAGGACCAATAATATTGCTGATTCTTCTTTGGATCTTATCAAGGAGCTTTAGGCAAATAGCAGGGGCACCAGACTCTATGTAACATCAACATTAAAAGTATGGACGTATTATACATATGTAAGATAGATTCTGGAGAGAAAAACTACCTCGCACAACACAGAGAACCGACTTGCCAGCTGATGTAGCAATGGATAAAATCTCGTCTTTCCATTTCAGAAGGCGCAACGAGTCACTTTTCTGGAGGTTAGCATCAGCCATGCTGATGGAAGGAAGCGTGGGGTTTCTCAGATGATTAAAGGAGAGAAGTTTAGTTTTGTTAACAACGGACTGAAGGTCCCTTTGGACATCGTCTGCCATTTTGACATTCTCAGACTGCTATCGAGGCAGGAGTAAATAGTTGCGTCTTCAGCGTAGATGCCAAATTGAGAGCTGATGCCATCGGGAAATGTCATTAATCAAAATTAAAAACAGAGTAGGAGCAAGGATGGAGCCCTGGGGGATACCCGCGTTAGTACGAAAGGATATAGATCAGTGGCCGTTCAGGATAAATTTCATTTCGCGATTTGATAGGAAAGACTGGATTAGTTAAAAAATGTGCCAGGAGACACCTTAACTTGTGGAGAAGACATGAATGCCAGTACCTGTCAATGGCTTTCGAGATGTCCAAAGCTAGATAATTAAAAACTCTTTTTCCGCACTTATCATCATGTAAATCAGTGGTTGACCTGGAGAAATGAAAGCTTGTCTGAGAAAGTCCTGTGATAAGAGATGCTGAACCAATTCCGCGGAAGTTTCCCAAAAAAGAAGTCGAAGGTTAATAGTTTGAACAGTCTGATGGTTCACCAGAGTTCTTAAAAACTGGATCAACTATGATCTTCTATAGATCTACACTTGATATATCGATTCATACTGAAATTAAATATATATTATTAATATATATTTTTATCCCTCTATCTCTTGATTATTTCTCTGTTGATAAAATCCAAAAATGAATCAGCAATATTGTTGTTCCTGATCTGGCACCTCATCTTTAATTATTTTCACATCGGTGTAAATCTGCTTCCCTGTACCTTTTATATAAATAATTTCATGGTAATTGTTCAAATGAACTCTTCCCAATGGTATCAAGGCTTTATGAATTTAAGCCCAGTACTAGATTGGCGCCAAGGTCTCATCAATTTACAATTGAAATATATGGATGTAACCGTAAGTTCTATGCTAAAGAGATTCTTCTCTCGCACTTTTCTCTCATGGATTTCTCTTCCGGATTCTTGATTACAGTCATCTTGAATTTTACATATTTAAATGCAATGTCAATCGTTATCTACAGTCTTCATGATTACTCTTCTATTATTCTCACATCTTAATAATGTTTCTCTTTTTTTCTTATTCTTTCACACTCAGTAAACCCTTGTGTCTTAGTAGCTTTACTACCTTGCATGGGTGATATGATTAATATATATATATATATATATATATATATATATATATATATATATATATATATATATATAGATAGATAGATAGATAGACAGATAGATATGTGTGTGTGTGTTTGTTAGCTAAGTCAAAATCTCAACAATAGAATTAGTATTGACCAACATATTTATGTAAAAAATTCCAAATTTATTTTGATTTCTGTACCATGAGGTTTTCATTTTATAAAATCTGTTTTAATTCTAATTATTTATAATAACGTATGTTTTGATTTAAGATTCTAATTTACAACGAAAGGGATGCTATATTATATTGTAAATAAACTTTTATAATAGTATAGTTGTTGATTTTGTTTAAAATACTGTATATATGCAAAAAAAAAAAAAAAAATCTGAAAAGAGAGACAAGACATTGTAAAGGAATTGTGTAAGACAACGCAGCTTTGTAGACTGCAGTAAGTTTCAACATCACAATCAGAAGGAAATTGAAATTACAAGCAATCTTAAACTCCTACCATGAAGAGACTTTTGAAAATTTTATCAATTATCAATTTATGAATGAACATACAATAGCCAGGTCAAACCTAGCATCGTCTTTCCGGGTCTTGCACTTTTGTTTTCCCCTCAGTGTATACGTGTGTACACATATCCACACGGAACTTTCATTTAGTATTTAATCTCCTTAAACCAGTCTAGACATATTATTTAATTTTTCCAGACAGTGTTTTATTTCTCTATTGATGCATAGTCAGACATACTTTCAAAACTCTCAATTACTCAAACAACAAAAGCAAAAAAACAACAAAAGCAAAAGAACAAACATTGTAGCCATAAGCAATGTGCTAGTTTGTTACAAAAGACAATTTCAATTTTTCGAGAAAAAAAAAGATGGTCAGTGAAATTGATAAACAAACAATAATTGATGATTGTCACTGAGAAAGTTTTGACAGTTTCTTAAATTTTTTAGTAATAATATAGTTTTATATTGAACGATAGATACGAGATTTTTCCAGAAAAAAGGCTTCCTATTTTTATTATAGGATATAATACGAGATTTTCCCGGTTTTTTCTTTATATCAGAGGTATTTATTGGTGGTATAGAGTTTGGAATATCCCGTCAATAACACCTAATTATTTTTACCATGATTTTAGTTTTAAAATGTCTGTTTTGAAAGTGCCTATGAAGTAAATATGTATCATTGACTACCTTCAAGCGGAAAATTACCTATTTATACTTGCTGAATGTTTAAGGAGACGAAAAAGTGGATGTGAGCACAGTAAGTTGGTCATTAATGCGTTTCACTAGTTGCTTAATGAGTAGCATGCAGGCTCGATTTCATCGTTAGAAAAATGGTGTTCTCCAGCTGAAATCTTACTCTATCCAATGTTGTTTTGGTTCTGTTTTAGGTTATAAGTAAATTGATAAAAGGTGCCTCTTGTCTGATCCATGTTTTATTTAAATGATCACTTAGATACACATGTCTGTACATACAGGCCCACGGGAACGAACAGATATATACATTCTCATAAAATGCTCAATTGGTATGACCTTGTGCCAGATTAACTTATTACGTGTAAAGTAGCACCTACAGTAGTGCGATGATTAGGGAAGTTGTCTTGCAAATCCATTCATAATGTACTGAATCATAATATAGTGACTTTGATGTGCGTGGTCTTATTTCAGGTTAATATGTTTAGCTTATCTGTCTAATTTATTGTTGAGATTTGAATAATGGCCTTCAAGTTATTCCAATAAGTTTTAATCATTTTACACCAAGAAAGGCGACAAAGCCACTATGACCAAAAGTGTTAGTAAGGATGAAAAACAATAAAAAGAAGGAAACAGAAAATGTTACTGAGGAGAAAGAAGAGAAAAAAATGAATACGCTTCAAGGAGACAGAAAATGATAATTGATGTTGTATGTAAAGTTTTTTAGAGTGTAATTTTCAGCACTATTTACATTATTCTTTGTCGCCATATTTATTACAACATTTCGGCTTTTCAGTATCTGTCTATATTTCTGAGATGAGGTATTATGTACACTATTTACATTATTCGGAATATTGTCCTCATCTTTGTCGCTATATTTATTACAACGTTTCGGCCTTCTTCAGCTGGTTGGAATATCGAACTGAACCCTTTATTTCGCTCACTGGGGTAGACTGTTCTAGTCTAAAAATATGGCAACAAAGATGAGGACAATAGTCCGAATAATGTAAATAGTGTACATAATACCTCATCTCAGAAATATAGATAGATACTGTAATTTTCAGGAAAGCGAGAAGCTTACAGAGAGTTTTACAGTGCAAGAGAAGGTACTTTTAGAATAGAATTTACGGTTGCATTTAGCATTTTAAGAAAGAATGCAGCTCAATTTTCCTGGCGTTAATTGGCCTTGTGTCATACTAGTTAAATATTGATAAATAACTGCACTGAAATATTAGAAAATCTTAAAAAGAAACAAACAAAAAAGAAAATTAAAGTTTATTTCCTCGAGTTCCTTATTATTATTATTGTTTTTTTGCTTTTGGCTTAAAGAAACTACTTTTATTCTGGACTCGAGTTTCCTGTTTCTGCAGACTGAGCACAGAGCAGACAGGTAAGTTTATCCATCCTCCCTAACCCGCTGTTCTCACCTCTGTACTCTCTACTCATGTTCTTTTGTTATTTCATGGTATAGGTCATTGTTATGAACACGACGCCGCCACACACCCAAGTGTGCCCTTTCCCATGATGAGTTACCGACATCGAATTCATCCATTCCATCTTCCGTAATTTTTGTTTCAACTAGCATCGTTAACTATCAGTATGATCCCAGACAATCTTCTTTTCTTTGTGTACACTAAATCGTCTGCGTTATCCACTGTCACTGAATACATTTCATGGTTCATTCAGCAGAGCATAGACAAATTCATTTCACTAGTAATAAGCCACGATTACCAGATATGTTCCCGTAATTTTTCTTAATTACCAATTCTTTTTCGCATAAGACGCTACAAGTATGAATTACCTATGGTATTCCCAGTGTTAGCAACCTTCTACATAAATAAAAACAAAATCGATCTTACCAGTGACATTATGTTAAGATCTATCTAACAATCAACTGACAAAAAAAAAAAAAAAAAAAAATACACGGCCTATCTATCACCTCATAAATTTCCACAAAATCTCAAACGACCAAGTATTAAGGTTGTTGATTTGTTTATTTTTACTCTAAATACCGATGTCTGCTGAACTGCACGAAGCCCTTCCATTTACGATTAGCAAATATAGATTCCACCCAACCAACACAAATCAACACAGAATTTTAAAGATTTAAAAACACATTAATTATCCAATTTAATTTCAAAGAGATGAACACAGTTCCTGGCAAAAAAATAAGTATTCATAAAAAAATATTTCTCATGATAATTGTCTATAACCTTATTCATAGAACAACCAAAGGCTTTCCTAATTAAATAACGTCTTAGCTTTATCGCAATTCTATTTTAGAAACAACAGTTCATCTTGGGCAGTTCCTTAGTTTATATCGCCTGGTTCGTTCAAGTTTCAGGAATAACTCTCTTAAGAGTTTCTGGAGTTGCGACAGAGGTATTTCATCTTCCTTATCTGGGGGTTTCAGATTCCAAACCTATTCTTCCTGCTGCCTAAACCTTCCCGACCTTGAAAACGCGTTTCACTACTTCTCAGGGAAACCAAGAAGTGTTCTACCTGTCAGTTGCCTTGTGGCCGTTGCAAATTGATAAAAACGTTCGTGGAGTTTTTAGAACTTTATAGTCAAAATGACTAAAGTCCGTTAGTTCTACTGATTCAGCGAATTGATTTTTACTCTTTCACTTCTCGGCTTGGTTGCGCTGTTATGTGCTCTTGGTTCTATATTTAAAGTTTCTGTTGGCTTTCCCTGGTTCGATCCTGGTCACGGCACTAATTATAACATGCACTCCCTAGTCGATCCGGGTTCAACCAGGGTTACAGCAACCAGATAGTATGGTCACTGCCACACGCTGCCTATACCAGAAGATGTAACAACACATGCGGTTTGTAGGACAACGAGTCAATCACAGGGTCAACTCTACGCTGGCCAATAGCGTCGTCGGTCAACTGGTTGTTGGTCGCTGGCCGTTTCGATCCACACCAATCTGCCCATGCCGTGTTCTTTGATCTCAGAGAAGTGAAGCTCAAATGTCGTCGGTAATTTGGAGTGCTGGCTCGAACCAAGGCGAACCTGTATTATGAAAAAATAAAAATGTTCTCCCAGACGAAATAAAAATGGAAAATTCATCGACATAGTTTTAAATCGGTTTATGTAGTTCCTGGTAGAAAAATCAACCCTTCCCTCTTAAATTTCTATAGTGATTCTTTGCTCTTTAAAATCTTAGAACGTGGTTGAAAATCGTGAATTCTCCCGGCAACAGGTCACTCAGGGTTTTAGCAGCAGCTCGTCCGCCCTTCGGCGCTCCTCTCGTCTATCCCCTACGTGATCTGCTTGCATAGAGTCTGGCCTAAGATAGGCGGGGGTTCGAGTGGCCTGGAGTTTCGGTAATCCCTCAACTTTTGGATTCAGTTGCAGCTATCGTGCCGCCTTTATAACTCATACTTTCTCTTATTTATTCTTCCTGCTATTACGTCCAAATGGTCAGAGGTAAATTTCCTTCTTTTCTCCTCCTCTCTCGATATTTCTGCTGAGACTATTTCCACATGGATGTTTTGACTGTCTTTTTGACAGTCCTAAATTTTAAACCAAGTGGAGGAAGGGGCGATCTTATTTTAATCATTGATTTTCCATAGAAAATATTATTTCCCAGTCTTTGGTCTGGTTTGTTCTAGTGCACCCCAACCAGCCATCCTCTTCCCACAACCCTCAGGCTATCATGCAGACAACCATTACAGATTGTTTCTCATTTAAATTTCCCTTTCGGGTGAAAGCTTAAGTTTCGTTTCCCGAGTTGTTTATATTTCCACAATTATATTTCAGATGGCTCTTTAAATACCATTTTTGTCGATGGCCATAACTTAACTTTTTTCAATTCTGTTTTTAGTATCAACGGTTAGCGAATAACCCGGAATATACATTAATGATTTCCTTCTGTCCACCAGTCTATCTATATTCTCTCTTCCCTCCTCTCATATTACTAACTCACATTTTTACATTAACCACTTCAATTCCACCAGTGTCACATATCTATTTATATACGCGCAACTGCCCTTTGTGAAACCATCTCTTCTCCTCCAGCAATGCGTTCTAATGGAAACAAAAATGTAACTTATACTTTAACACCAGGAAGAGGCGGTTGAAATTTCTTGGGTAATGAGTGAAGAAGGCTTGGAATATCTGATACTCATAGGCCTGAGTGAGAAACCCCTGTTTGTGATCGATATAAGTGGAGGCGTACAATTGATGAAAACACAAAATCTCAAAACATGATCGAAATTTTCTAAAAACCTAATTAAGAAAAGAGAAAGCTATCAATTTACATGTGATGCATGTTGCAGAATATGTCTCACTATAGATTATTTGCTATAGTTAAAACACACTGAGATGAGTTATATTCATTTACTATTCGCCAATTGTCCTCATCTTTGTCAGGAACAAACTAATAAACTTAATAAGCAGGGTGAGCTCAGAAACCTTCAGGAAACTGGATCCTGTCGAACTGTTACCTGAAAATCCACTGGCAAGCTGACTGAAAGGAGTTCCACTCAAAAAAACTTAGTTTGAGAGCCGGCTACAATAGAAATGAAGTACAATATGGGAACCAGTAATATTGTCATTCTCAGGGTAGTAAAAAATATTGCAATATGACTCTAGTGAAAAACATGACTTGTTTAACGAGGAACAAAAATCATCTATCTATCTATCTAAAAATGGTTGTATCTAGGTTTATAGGTATGTACACACAGTTCATACACAGATGTATGTATCGACAATCTGGATAAATCTCACTGATATTCATCAATTTATCAACACATTGATTATTATTTAAGGCGAAAATTTTAAATACAAAAGGCGCTGCCTAATCGACGCAAAACGGACAGTGCTCCATTTTTAAACATAAATTTGTACTTTCCATGCGCAATAAAATATCTTTTGGCACTTAATCAAATAATTCAGCAATTTCACAATGCCGCTAAAAGTCAGAAATTCAAATAAAATTGAATTTTTTTTAATTCTCGTTTTCTACTTAAAACCGGCAACTTTCGCACAGATAGTTGTTTATTTTAGCGCTCCATATTACTTGTAAAATTCACTCTATTAAATCATTTATTTATCATCTTTTCTGAAGAGCTAAGACGGAGTGTATAAAAAAGAGAGATAGATAGATAGATGGAGACAGAGTGAGAGTGATAGAGAGAAAACCCTAATTGATACCAAACCGTAACAAAAGTGTTAGAATTTTATTAAGTGCTCAACAAATGTGACCTTGTGTAGAACTAAAGAAAGCTATGCACTCATCTATGATATTTAGATCCACTTTTTCTCTCTCCCACATTTTCCTACTTTTACTGCCCTTCACTAACAAGGAGAAACTGATGTTCAACTGAACCATCTGAACGAGGATATTTCTGACCATTTCGATGTTTTTTTGCCTGGTCCAATGTTTCACTGAGGGCCAAACTAAAGCACGAGTGAGGAAATTTGATAAAACCCCTCCCATGACTAAATTAGTCTGGCTTTTGCTGGAAAAAGCAGATATCCGGATGAAAGAGAGAGGAGAGAGAGAGAGAGAGAGAGAACAAAAATTTTTTTTTTTTTTTTAATTTTTTTTTTTTTTGGCATATTTAAAACAAAATTTTTTTGTTAATGAAATTGAAAGTATGGAAATTTTCTGGTTACATATTTACATTATTGCAAAACAATAGAAATAAACTGCACCTTTTACAAAATCGTTCATCCATACAAGTTCTTCCTTTTCTTCGTACGTCCGGTCATTTTTCTTTCCGTCCTTCCTTCCTCAAACATATTAGTAAAAGTCTAAACCATGAGCTATTCTCATGAGACTGTCATTGTGTAAACTTGGCGTTTATTTTCACGTTTTTTTTTCTTTCTAAAGGGTTTCTTTCTTTCTTTCTTTCTTTCTTTCTTTCTTTGTTTCTCCCGGCTCCAGACCAACTCCGCAACCCGAATTTTGCCGTGAGCAAAAGATCTGGCCGAAATTATCCACAGCAACTCTTTTTTTTTTTTTTGGACGACCCAAAGGTAGATGCACGCACTTTTTGAGTCGCTTCCACTGCACCGAAATAGACATCGAAGACAGATTTCCTTGGCTGACGTGTTTTATTTATTTTGCTTTCTTTGATTAATTCAAACATTTCGTCAAGGCTGAAAAATTTACATCTCACACAAACGTGTTGTCGGGTGTCCGCTGTATAGAGACAGTTAAGAATTTAGCCTTATAAGCCATGGTTAGTGAGTTCGATCCTCACTAAAGGCGCTACTGATGAGATTTTGAGACAGTCTAGACTAGGATAGGTAAATATTTTCTTCGTTTATTTGCAGAAATAAGTTCGATCCTCGGTGGAACCCCAAGGCATATAGATTTATATTCGAAATGGTTACGAATTAGTAATTGTATTTGATCCAGGGGCTTTTTAGGGGTACCCTTATTTGTCACAGGGAAATTTAAGGGAAACTAATTTTAATATTTGTCTATATTTCTGAGATGAGGTATTATGTACACTATTTACATTATTCGGACTATTGTCCTCATTTTTTGTCGCCATATTTATTATAACGTTTCGGTCGTTGTAGGCTCCAGCCTTCTTCAGGGTGGTTAGAAATGTCGAACTGAACCTTTATTTTCACTCACTGGGGTAGACCGTTTCTAGTTTAACGTACCATGTTTAACAGATGTCAGTTATCAGTTTTCCTGTTAATTCCACTCTCCAAGTTCTCCACTGCAACCAGGTATTGACCTCACACTTTTTGTGTTTTACTCGTGCATCTAACCAGTTTTATGTATCCACTTTGCCATGTGCCGACGTTGTGATTTTATGTAACAAATTTGAGAGGACAATAGTCCGAATGATGTAACAATGTACATAATACCTCATCTCAGAAATATAGACAGATAATTTTAAGTTCGTATGAATAGAATGCCTTCTTTGTAAGAAATCAGTTTGCAGATCAGGTTTGATTGACGTATTTTTGAGTCAAATCTATTGGTGGTAATATTTTGAGTCAAATCTATTGGTGGTAATATTTTGAGTCAAATCTATTGATGGTAATATTTTTTTATACATGTATTGCTGGTATTTTCACTATAAAAATCTATTTCTATTCTTCCATACTGTTTTGATCCCAGTTTGGAGATTCACTTTTTCCCCTTAGCTGGGACCCTGACAGATGCTACCACCCTGGGTTAGGGAGGACCTGGGAACACCAGCAATTAAGAGATGGTTCCACGCTCCTCAAAACCTACCGATCAGAGGCCTTGCTGCAGGATATAGTTTATCGTCATACCCAGTAAATACTAATTTTAGGATGCCTTATTGAATGTCACTGAAACTTTAATTATGTCCCGGTGTATAACGTCATTGCACAATGAATTTCTTTGTAATTACAAAAAAAATAAAAGAATAGAAAAATGACATCAAATACGGTAGATCGATACGAGTTGAAAAATCTATTTATTACATAGTAAAAAAGGATGAGAATTGAAAGAGATGATGAAAGGCATAGAATGAAGGAGAGAGAAGGGGGAGAGGAAGATAAACTCTCATAGATAACAAATCGTAGATACTGACCTTATATTCTAGCATACTTGAAACACCGGTTTCTGTACGACCACCGTAGTTAAGCAACGTCGATCCTGGTCAGTACCTAGATTTGTAACTGCTTTGAAATACCAGGTACTGTAAGCTTGGATGTGCGGGTGGTGTAATTAATAATGACACGGAATTGTTAATCGGAGAGCAGCGTTCCAATTCTCATTGGGTTCGTTATATTCATTTTCGCGTAAATGCATTTCGGAAATGTATTCATCCAATTCTTCTCGCCCCAGCTATGGGTAAGACTTGTGGTAAAATCGTTGTTATCTCTAAAAAATTGTAATAATCTAAACATATTTTCTGGCTTTAAATAACCTGCAAAGTGTTGATTAGTCGTAAATGTGAATCAGTCAATCAAACGAATAATCCTTACTCTTTTTCTTTCCAACCGTTTCTGTCTGTTATAATTCTACCTTTCTGTTTCCGGTGATTGATAATTGTCCTTGCTTTTCCAATAATTTGAATGCCATAGAATAAAAAAGGCACAACGTCTTATTTATTTATTCTATTTCAATTCTGCATTTGTCTTAAGTTCTTCATTTGGCAGATGTTTCCAACTGACATTTAGGACTTCCTTCAATAGTTGAGTGTCCTTGCAACTAGTTTATTTCTTTCTTAGTGATTTTGTTAATATCCACCTGCTTGATACGTACAAGATGACTGTTTCTACTTTTTGCTTAAAGAGTTGAACTTTCAAACATTTTTTTATCATTTTGAACTTTCATTTTGATACAGTTTCTCACGTCATTACAATTCTGAGATTTATGTTTGCCTGGGTAGAGTTTAACCATGATTCCAGATATAAATGAAACATCCAGTTGATTGACATTTTCACTTTGGAATGATTGATTAAAAGACATAAATTCTGTTTTAATTTAATTTTTATGATCTCAGAAGAACTTTTTCTGTAACTGATCCTATTATTATTATTATTATTATTATTATATTTCCTTTGATTTCTGATGTGTACTCATTTCTTTCCGAGTACCGCCCAGGGACCTATGGTTAGAAATGGCATCATGACATTTTCCATTGCAAAAAAAAAAAAAAAAAATTACATAGACAAAACCCTTCGTAAGGTGTGGGCTGTACTCGTGAGAACAATTTTTTTGTATTTCTTTAAGGCATGGGCTTCCAGGGATACCTTCAATTAGTCTACTGGAATATTTTCCAACCAATCCGAGAACTCCAACTACAACGGGGATTGTTGATGTTCCCATGTGCCATATTTTTGAGATTTCGATTTATTATTATTATACTTATTATCATCATCATTCGATTTCTGTTATGGACACACTACTCACCAAGTCTGCGGAAAGACCAAGGCAGGTCGTGGTGTGTTGTTATGGCCACATTTCATGTTAATTTTTTTTTTTTTTTTTTTTTTATCTCCGATGAAGTTGCTAGCGTTACATAGACAAAGTTCTCCTTAGTGTGTGTGCTGTACTTACTAAGACAATTTTCTGTATGTCTCTTTAAGCTGGGGTTTCAGGATTCTTTCAATGTGTTGTTTTGTTCCATTTTTTTATAATTCCAATTACTTTTCCCTATTACCACTGGTATTATTCTTGTTTTTCAATTTCCACATTTTTTCATTTCAATTTCCAGTCTTTTGTATTTTGATAGTTTTTCAAATTCCTTGGTTGCTATGTTACAATCCTTCGGACAAGCCATATCAATTAGTAGGCAAATTTTTTTCTTTCTGGTTTTTGGACAATAATGTCTGGCCTATTTGCTTCAATTTTCTGTCTGTGGATGGTATAATCCCATAGAATGGTGACATCTCTATTTCTGTAACCGGCTGGCCGGGATGTTCATGTTCATACCAGTGTTTGCTTTACATTTTCCAAAGTGTTTGGCACATTGTCAGGTAAGTATTGCCCCAATTCTATCGTGACGATTTTATATTCATTTGGGGCAATAGAACATCCTGAGATTAGATGGTCTATTGTTTCTTGGTATTTATCCTTAGAACCTGCATTTTGGATCCACATTATTATTATTATTATTATTATTATTATTATTATTATTATTATTATTTCCTTTGAGTTATGCTGGCTGTACATTTCCATCCGGGTACCAAAAAGAAACCTAAAGTCAGAAATATCTTCATTACATTTTCCACTGTCATTTTTGTAAAAACACCTCCCCACAAAAACCCTTAATATCTCACACATTTTACATAGATAAAGCTCTTTGTAATGTGTGAGCTATACTTGTGAGTACATTTTTTATGGATTTCTTTAAGGCATGGGCTACCAGGAATCCTTTCAATGAGTTTATCGCTACCTTTTCTAATCAGTCCGAGGGCTCAAATATAACTGGAATTATTGATGTCCTCAGGTGTCACATTTTTTTTTAGATTTCCATTTCAAGATCCTTGTATTATGAAGCTTTTTAAATTATTATTATTATTATTATTATTATTATTATTATTATTATTATTATTATTAACAAAGATGTACTATTTGTCTTGTGGTGCTGCAATATCTCGTAGAAGAGTTGTTTTTGAACATGATGTCTTAAAAATGTCTGATCGATTTGCCTAGATTTCCCTATCAATTTGAACGCTGAAATTCAAGAGGATGGTAAACTCATCATCCAGTACAACGTATGGTGGCTTATGTTTCCACCAGTTCTCTTTGCGAGGGGGATTGAATGCTCAGCATATTGATCAATTTATGTACCGAGTAGCCCTATCATGTAGTTGAGTAATTATCTCTAGATATTTTCCACGTACGCGGTAGGATGAGCCTCTGTTAACTTTCAGAACATTGCTAATTCCTGGTTAGAAGGAACTGATCCTGGGCAGTAATTATGAAGTCTTCCATTTCTGTCAGTCACTGATTGGTAAGACTTTAATCTAGATGGGGATCGAAGGTTTTGTGAAAGATGTTTTCTCCTATTTTTTTCAATGTCTTTTTACGACCAGTTTGTTTTTTATTTTATCTTATTTCGCAGTTGGGGTTCTGGTTCGTTTAACTTCAATTCCCGTAGATATTTTGTCAAAGAATGCAGATTTTTGATAGCCTCGTGTTTCAGAACCAGCCTTAAATGCAGTTGTTTGTTTGCTGCAAGTAAGGAAAAAAAGATGCATAATTTCAGTTTTTATTGAAAGTCGCATTTGAATTCATCCCCAACCATCTTTTTGGAGGAGATACATATGTCAATATCTGATTTGAGTGGTACATGTATTGCATTGTGAGACGCCTTCGTATTTTGGCATCAACTTTAATTATTTCAGA
Source organism: Acanthosepion pharaonis (assembly GCA_903632075.3). NCBI lineage: Eukaryota > Metazoa > Mollusca > Cephalopoda > Sepiida > Sepiidae > Acanthosepion > Acanthosepion pharaonis. The sequence continues at coordinate 1,453,081 of CAHIKZ030004396.1, forward strand.
GATGGATGAATATATAATCTTGAAACTGTATGTGATTACAGACATGGCTAGTGAGTTTATGGCTTCATTGGTGTTTTAGTATTCAGCTTTGTTTTTAGAAGTTTTTCATACTCTGCAAACACCATCCATTAATAAGTATTTCAATGCTCCTCCTTCTAAAACACTCAGGTTCTAATTCTTTTACTTAAGTATCTTTAGCTACGAAGACATTGCGTGTGCTTGAGAGTTTTCCCTTGAAAAATGTACTCGATACATTATTATTATTATTTATAAATGGCGGTATTATTTACTCAAGCATCATCATTTCTCCTTTGAACTAGTGCAGTATCTGTAGCTCGAATCAGAGTGTCACTCACCGGCATGGTATGCCGCATGCGTTGTATCGAAACAGTCCGGGTTCGAAAGTCGGTAGTGGGTGCACACTGCTGATAAGTCCCATTCAGTTGAGGGTTCTAAATTTTTTTTAAGCATTTCACCCCAAGCAAGGCAGGAGTGCCACTCGCACGCAAGGGGTTACAGAGAGTGGGAGCGAGAGTAAAGAGACGTGCTGGTGGAAACGATGAAGAGAAGGTCAAGGAATAGATCAAAACATCTGGAGATATCGATTGACATTACATTTGAATAGTTGGAAATTATAGCTATCAGGGAAACAAGTAATAGAGAAGGTATTCCACAGACGGGAGGTGTGAGACATGAAACTATTGAGGTAGAAAAGACGACTATATTTAACTGTTTGGACAGTGAAGGGGTGGGAACGAAATGCCAGCCTAGTTGCACGGCAGGGGGGGGGGCAGATTTATATTTTGATAAGATTCGATAGCAGCACTTTTTAGAATTTTCCTTCTAAGTTACTTTCTCTTTTAATAAGTGGGACATTCTTTAGATTGAAGTTGCGTTTGAATTTGTTTCTATGTGTAAAACTAATGCATTTGATAAATTGTTGTTTGTAAGATCTCTTTTGTCTTCATAGAAACGTTTTTTAAAATTTCTGCAAGTTTCCCCAATGCATTGTGAGGAACAGTTTTGTTGATATATTTTATATATATCTACTTCAGAATTATTATTGTTATGGGTAGACTGTCGCCTCTGGGTGTTGAATTCAATGTCCACCTTTTTGAATTTGTAGGTCTGATCTCTGAGCTCTACCTAGAGTCTGTCCTCTTGGAAATTTATATATATATATATATATATATATATATATATATATATATATATATTGACTAATGTTATCTATCTATATCCATCTATATATATATATATATATATATATATATATATATAGAGAGAGAGAGAGAGAGAGAGAGAGATAGATAGATAGATAGATAAATGCGAACTTTCGAGCATTCAGGCTGGTAAATGTAATTAATACAGTTTAATTAAAAAAAAAAAAAAAAAAAAAAAAACTATTTATTTTAAATAAATTCAGAAGGTATTAAAATGACGTATAAACAGAAAATATATGAAATAATTGTCAGACTTAACCCATATTTTCATTATATATATTATATATATATATATATATATATATATATATATATATATATATATATATATACTTCATTTTATTATACTCATGAAACTAACACACCAACATATCGATGTACCGTTTGGGGTTCAGCTCTTTTCGTGATAGCTGCATATTTTACACTGATGGAACTAATCCGTATTCAAGAAATAATTTGGCTATTTTCAAAGCCAGTCAACCTTTCCTCATAAGATATCGTAACTCTCTTCAACTCTTCAATAAATTACTGATTTGGCTAATGCTTCCAATTTTCGAAATGATACCGGAATGGAAGTGGATTTATTACAGATGTTGGGTGAGTGATGTTGGTAAGGATACAAGACGGCTGAAGTGAAAATGAAGCGAAAAAAATAGTGAAGTGGAAGCAATAAATGGATTGTGTTAAGGAAACATCGTCTGTTGAAAATGAAGTGGTTTTGTCATTTGAAGAGATCTAGTCGAGAAGCAACTCTTAAAAAAATTAAGACTCGAAAATGAAAGATTTTTGGCGAATGATACTGAAATATAATAGCTTGAAGTAAAAAAAAAGGCAGGAGTGAATATTAGGAGATAAATGGATTCAACTAGAGAAAGAAATCTGATGAAATGGTTCGACGAATGATGAAATATAGACGTAACGCTCTCTCGCCAAAAAGGAAAAAAAAACGACAACAAAACTTAGAAAAGAAGTGAGAAGACTAAAGACGGGAGGTTAGAGAAGGCGTGTATTGCAATTGGAATCAGTCTGTTGGCTCATTACATGTGAATAAAGGTGTGGTATCAGTTATTAGACTGAAATTGCAAGAATTTACGAGTGTATAATTACATATAAACGCAAACAAAAATAATTATTCAATGCATTGTTGCATCGTATTTGATCAATCAATCGACTGTTGAATCAACAGTTAATGAAAGACGAAAAAACAAAAGGAAAGAAAAAGTGACGGGTGAATTAAGTGACTTGGTTGTTTGTCATTTGATTATGCTGAAGAAATAAAATTGGTAATTAAAAAAAAAAAGACACCACCGTTCCTTTTTTTAAGAGTTGGTTTAATGAAAATTCGAAACAAAAGAAAATTTTACCATCAATTCTGGAAAATAAAAAAGAAATATTATTACTTTTTTCAGTATTTTTTCTGATGGTCTTTCAATTTTTCTCCATAAACCAAATTTAAAAAAAAATACACCTTATAATAGCACATGGCACAGTGGATAAAGGCGTTAGTTAGATCCAGTAACAGGACTCAAAGAGTGAGTTCAATACCTGGTTAAGGCAGTGGAGAACTTTCAGAGGGGATTTAATAGGAGATAACTGACATCCATTACATATGGCATGTGGAACTAGAACAGTCTACCCCAGTGAGCGAAGAAAAGGGTTCAGTTCGACATTCCAACCACCTGAATAAACATTGTGATAAACATGGCAACAAAGGTGAGAACAATAGTCCGAATAATGAAAATAGTGTACATAATACCTCATCTCAGAAATATAGACAGATACTGAAAGGCCGAAACGTTGTAATAAATATGGCAACAAAGATGAGGAGAATAGTCCGAATAATGTAAATAGTTCTTATTATAGACATTTAAATGACAATTTAGAATTAACCAACAAACAATTCTATAATGTAGTTTAATTAATACTCTGAGAAAGGAAGAATTGTTCTAATTATATTTAGAATTTGTCTGGAGGAGCTCCTAATCATTTAGGTGTGGCTGTTCTGGGCGCGGCTGATGAGATATAACACGAGACTATTTATTAGCTCTTCAGTAAACGGGAATATTTCGCGGAAAACTTTTTGTGTTGAAGCGGCTGGTAAAATATCTCGTGAGAATTTTCTTCATCCTAAAACGTCTGAAGAGATATTTCTTTATTCTTGACAATGTATCATATCAAGTCAAAATAACGCTTAAATTGGGACGAAGGCTTTAAAAATCAGAAGTTGACGACGTATTTTGTTGTTATGATGTCATGAAAATATATTTTAGCTCTAAGTGATTTTTGTTTTTGTCAGTTGTCATCGTTGCTGGCAGAACTGATTGCCAAGTATTGGTCTGCTGATCGGCATTTCCTTCTGTGTGAAATGGTTTCTATGTTGGATCTGAAGAGATGTCCATAGTCACCACATATTAGGGTAAATGGATTCAGAGGATGGTGAGCTCTGGATTCTCTTTGGTCTCTTTTCCACTCTTCTATTTTGTCTCCTGCTGTTTTTGAAGGATTTTCTTTATTCGTTGACTGCTCTTCTCCAATTTGTTTCTTCCTGCAGCTTACGTTTTCTAATTGTCCGGATCGATTTCTGTTTACAGTCAGGCGTTTTTGATCCTTGAACCGACGACGTGGAGCTCCACGTGGTCTTTTGCCAGATGCGGGCTGTAAGAATAGGATTTATTTGGGTAGGTGGATGTCTTGCATTTGGGCAAGGTGCTCGGTCCATCGACGTCGGTGGCTCTTCAGCTTTCCGTGGAGGGTAACATCGCTGTTTGTGATTCGCTCCTGCCACGTATTCTGCAGGATTCGATGGAATCTTTCAAGTTTGCGGATGTCGCTTCGGCAGAGAATCCAGGTTTCATAGGCGTGTAGGAGAGTCGAAATTACAACAGATCGGTAGACCATGAGCTTGGAGGATGTGTCAGCCTAGTATTGACGATGACTCTTTTGAATAGTTTGCCTGTCAGTATTAATTGGAGAAAACAGGATATGATCTGTCTCTTACAAGTGAGCAGGTAATGTTTAAACAAAGAATCACCTGTGCCCAAATCAGTATTTTTACATTTTCGACTACCAGAATTGAGACAGACAAAGATTAGTGCCGCCAATAGTATAGCGGCATTTCTTAAGTTGTTTTAAAAAATACGAAAAGCTTTTTTCATTGGCAATAGTTAACCAGCTTATGGACTTTCTATATCTCTTAAATCGAACTTAAAAACAGTAAGAATTATTTCTATGTATACTTCGTGGTATGACGATAAACTACATCCGGCAGCAAGGCTCTAATCGGGGAATTGGTGGTTTTGAGGAGCGTTAAGCCACCTTTTAATTGCTGATGCAGCTATTGATTACATGTATTCGTTCCACTTCAAGTCACTCGAAAACGTGAGGCCAAAAAGGCGCAATGTGTTGTTGTTCACATTGATGGTGTGAAGTAATGTTTCTCTATGGTATTTAAATGAGAGCAATTTCGTTTTGGAGGCATTAAAATTTAAGAGACATTTTCTACCCCATTTAACAACAAATGGAACGTCCTATTCAAGAGTAGCTGCCATTATAATTTTGTCAGCTCTGACGGATTTAATGGAGACTGAACTAAATGGTAGTGTCATCAGCATAAATGCCTATTTGAGAACTGATGACATCAGGAAGATCATCAAGGAAGGTCATCGTAGGACCCAGGATATAGCTTTGGCGGTGCACCTGCGTTCATCTGAAAGGATCTGGAAGGCAGCCTGTTCAAAAGGACCTTCATTTCACGATTTGATAGAAACGACTGGATTAAATCAAACAATCGTCCATTACTAGTGTAGCACTGGAGCTCGATGAGAAATTGAAATGGCTAGATACAACCGCAAGTTCTATGCCAACAGTTTCTTCTATCGCAATTCTCGGCTTCATGTTTCCCAGTCAACTTTGATCTTCAAAAATTTAAATACAATATTAATCGTTATCTTCTGCCTTCTTAATTCTCTTTTATTGGTCTTTCCCTGTAACATTTTTTTTTCATATTTTCTAACACTCAGTAACCTCTTGCATCTTAGTCGCTTTGTTGCCTTGGTTGGGTTGAAGTGAATAAAAACATGGTTTATTAATTTAATTATTAATTTTATTGTACCCCTTGCTTCACGAGAGGAACATATTTTAAGATATGCTTTTTAAACCAATTCCTTTTGAATTTATCTTATTCCTGTCAATAATATACACGCGAAAAACTAAAATACAACGTGTTCAAATACAACGTGTTAAACAGGTCTACATTAGATTCCCTATCTTGAAGGTTAACTCAGATTGCACACAGACAGCTTTTATGGAAAACATCTAGCTGGCGTATATGGTACCTGTATGGAGTCCAAGACACTGAGCCATACAAACGGATGGCAAGTACATCAACTCTGTAAACCCGAATTTTCGTATCCAGTCGAATACCCCGCTCATTCCACAAGCGATGGCGAAGTTTGCCGAAAGCACTGGTAGCCTTAGCAATCCGATGCATGATTTCCTCATCTAAAGTTCCACTGTAGTCGACTTTGCTACCAAGATAGGTGAAAGGGTTTACATAGTTCAGGGCTTTGTCTTCTACTTTCAATGGTCTCTCTGGAAATTTGTAGATTGGTGTTTTTTGTTTCTCACCACGGAATTGCTTCGGAGTAGGAAAAGGTTGGTGCACTACTTCAGTTTTCTTTATGCTAAGTGTAAGACCAAAGGTTTTACATGCAGCAGAGAAACGATTTATTAGATGTTGGGCCTCTTTAAAGGATGTCGCTACAAGAGCAGCATTATCAGCAAACAACAAATCACGAATAATTTGCGTACGAAGTGGGTCTTGACTTTGAAGCGCCGAGGATTATATATATATGTGTAGCAATCCTTCTTTTATACCATTTTTGTTAAAGACGACTGAAAGACACTTCGATTAAGCTTTTTATTTAATTTTTCTTTTCTTCGTACAAATGTTTTCTTTTCTGTCCAAAATTTCGGCTATTCTTTTAGCCCTTATCAGGGACGACTTGTATTTTTAACTGAATGCGTAGGGTTTTATTCATGTGTCTGAAGTTATTGGAATGCTTTATTTTCCAAACTCGGTCAGCACATTGTGTTCGTGTTCTTAGTTAATGTTATTGAATGTTGGCTTTGGCTTTTTTATTTTTGGTGCTTCCATTATTTTCAATCATTTTTTCATGTATGAGGCTATTAAGCTTACTAGTATCTTGCGAATGAACTTTGGTAGGTTTCCGGGTGGGCTTAATTGAGTTATGGTCAAGTATGTGTAACGTGAGTCACACGTCTTGTACGAACAAGAAAAATAAAAGGCTTAATCGTAGTAACTTTTCAGTCGACTTTAACGAAACACACGCACACATACACACACACATATATATATACTTGTGTGTATATATATACATATATATATATAAATACATAATTAAACACAAAAATACACACACACACACACACACTCACACATATATATATATATATATATATATATATATATATACTTTCACTCCTATACATACAAAGATATATTATGCATATCAAAGTGGAAAAATATCTCGAATCGACCAGGAAACACTTTAAAAATTTTGGTGCTTTTTTCCTTTTAGGAAGTTCGTTGGGATGAGTATTTTTCGTTACTGCTCGTACACAGATACACCCTCGTATATATATATATATATATATATATATATATATATATATATATGATTATAGTGTTAAGAAAAATGCTTTTGGGAAGAACTGATTGTAATCTCTTGGCGGCCACTTGGACTTATCGAGTTGCTTTCGGAATAAAAGATATATGGTTGAAGATCTCACTTGGTTCATGCAGGTCAGAACGAAGAGCTTATTAGTGTGGTGTTTGCATTCGTAGCACGAACAAAGTTTCAGTTCGATTGTGGAATGGTGAGACCTTGTTGTCTATAACCAGTGACAGAACAAATTTATCATCATTGAAAAAGTGCTAAGTTGACTCCCGACACGGCAATGTTGCGAAATGTTGCAATCTCCTGCATTGTTTTCTGAACAAATGACCTGATAACTTCTTTTCTTGGGAATTGGCCGGCTTACGTTTCCTATGTCAGTTGTTTTTCATCGTTATATTTTGTTTGTTACATCACCCAGCCTTAACTACAGTGAAATTCTATCTTGTCCGGAATTATAAAAAAAGTTTCTTCATGACACAAATTAAAACAGTTCAAAACCGTGAGTAATAAAGATTTCCAATAAACATGGATTTTTCTGTCCGCATTACGTTTTATTTTTAAATTTTTGTCTTCATTATAAGCAGGCTCATTAATGATTTTATTAAAATGCAAGATCTATAAAAATAAAATGTCAGAAAGTCTAATATAACAAAATTTCATTTATATTATTTACATTCGGTCTATCGTGATCATGTTTGTTGTTACTATCAAAACGGTTCAGCCGTTGTACCTTCTTCAGATGTCTATCAATCCAGATAATCTTCAGGAAACTTCGAACTGAAATCTTTATTTAATCAACAGGATAGATCTGTCCATGTTTAGGGATATCATGTATTGTTCTTTTTCATGTTTTTCATCATCATCATCATCATCATCATCATCATCATCATCATCCCCTTGAATTTTGTAGTGGTAGGAGGTATCCGAATGCAGAAGCCATATTCTTTTCCACAACGGTCTTTTGATGGCAGTCATCAGCACTTCTGCTATAGTCATACTTGTCTATTTTTTGACATTGTCCAACCATTTTTTTTGCGTTGGCGTTTTCTGCTACGTCTACTTTTAATGGTGCCTTGCATGATGGTCTTGCATAGGCTACCGTGCCTTGTAATGTGTCCAAACCACGCCATTTTTCTCCGTTTGACAGCGGCCAGAAGAGGTTTCTTCTTAATTAGTACTACTTAGTTACTGTTCGGGTCATTTCCACCAAGCCTCAGTCTGTACTATACGACCGAAGAATTGAATTCACAAATTTTATTTCAAAATTTTTAAAGGATCAAGATATATTTTCTATAACTATTATTTACCCACCAACAACCATAATTTAATTTTCTTAGCAAGAGTTTTTTATGAAAATGATAACCATGTTGTATTGAATCCCTAAGAAGCAGACGACCGTCTGCTGTTTACTAAACCTTGATGAGAAGTGGCTGATTTTTTCTGGATTCGAAATTCAGTCGATAGGCAGAGGAAAGAAACCTTAATAGCAATTTATTCGCTTAGAAATAGCGTTCAAAAATCAATGTGGTCAGACGAATTTGCTAAAAACTAAAACTCTTATCAGTCTGAAATCTAGTTGCAACCGGAATTCAAACGGAACTGAAAGAAAGAAACGGATAAGGTGTTCATTAAGATTAATAATAGGTTTTTTGTTTACTTTTGGTGGCTTCGGAAAGGGCGTTGTCTCTGCAAACGCCATTAATTTTTTTAATCTTTCACTTTGTCAGGCATTTGGAGATTCCTTGGAAATTTGGTCTCTCTTATCTTTTTTCCGTTTCCCCTCCACCCGGGATAAATTTGTCTTGTTGACACTCCGAGAAATATTGATTCGCTCTAGGTACCAATATATCGTAAAATAGCGAATAGTTTCGACACACTGATATCAGATTAGCCACAACGGAGTGACGTCGTAAATTTCTCAACATTAAATTCAGGATTTATTTACATTACAAACTTTATTTCGTCTTTAAATTTATTATTAGCTTCAGGTGACTAAGATCATAACAAACACCCCCAAGACGATCAGAGATCTAGCTAATAAGAGACAGAACCAACACCACATCAAATTCCGAGATTTTTAATATGATTCCAGCTATACAGATGAAATCTTCAGAAACCTAAAAGCCCGCATCTAAGAACATGAGTCTTCCATTGGGACAACCCATTGTAATTTTTCGCAACATAGAGTAATAAAACAGGCCATAGCTTCGGTTTTAAAAAACGCCAAACTAATAAAAAAGACAATTGCTACTACAAAGGAATATTTAGAAGGGATACTAATAAACACTTGCCCATTGATAAACGCACTTTTTATACCATCAAATTTCATAAAACCAAGATGAGAATTACATTCGGCCGATGTAACCTGAGTCTTTCACACCCACGCCAAACACCCCCCCAATCAACATACAGCCAAAAATATCCACTAAGTACGTGCAAACACATTATCTCTCAAATCCTGCAAAAGTAACTAGAAATATTATATCCAAATATAGAGACACACCCACATCTCACTACCATCTTCAGAAATTATACACGCCGACATTATGAGACCGACACAAATATGACCACAAGAATCCAAGGGTACACAAGCCTGCATACATACACGCATACATTAACATGGCAACATGTGACTTCTACCTGTCCAATGGAAAACAAACACCTTCTTTCTTCTTTTGTGTGCCGTGTCCCTTCGGGACGTAGGCGATCGTGGCTCTCCACTTCTCCCTATCCCTTGTAGCTCTCATTATGTGGCATCCTTTTGCTACTACTTCCAAACTCTGTTCTGTCATCGCCTTACTTAATCTCACTAGGTATGTCACACGTTGCTTTCCCTTGTCTCTCTTTCCTTCTATCCGCCCTGGGAGTATCAGATTCTCCAAGCCTTCCTTTTCTCATTACGTGTCCCAGAAATTTCAGCAGTCTCTTCCTGATGTTAAGGATAAGGCTCCTTTTTGTTTGCATCCTCTCCAAAACCTCATCGTTGCTCACATGTTCGGTCCATGATATCCTGTAGAACCATACACCTATTGCTTCGAATCTCTTCTTCATCTTTGAGGAGACCGTTCAAACTTTCGCTTACGTAAAGAAGGAGAGATATCAAGTAGCAGTTCAGTACTCATTTCTTTGTTACCAACTAAATTCTCCTGACTCATAATACTCTGCCTACCGTTTGGAATGCGTTTTTGGCCACCCAAATACAACGTCGGATATCAGAGTCAAACTTACAGTCCTTTGTCAGAACACTTCCGAGATATTTAAATTTGCGCAACTGTTCCGGACCTGTAAATCGCATTTCGGGCTCACCTTTTTGCTGATGACCATGCATTCTGTCTTCTTGTAGTTTAGGCTTAGTCCCTTCTTCTCGCTTTCCTTCGATACCTTCTGTAGGAAGTTTTGTAATTTCCTTTCCGTGTCTGCTATCAACCACAGAACTAAAAGTACTTTCTTTGAAACTTCCTCTTCAATAATAAATTTCTCAAAAATTTCTTATGAAGCATAAACAAAGTGAAACATATTAAATTCATAATGATTTTCTATTTGTTCCTTATCTTCTCATTCTGTCGGGTTCTAACCCATATTTGATCCCAATTCATTTACATACATATATATGTATATAATATTAGTGGTTAATACACACACACACACACACACACACACACACACACACACACACACACACACACACACACACACACACACACACATATATATATATATATATATATATATATATATATATATATAAATGTATATAAATACATACATACACATACATATATACATAAAAGTTTCCAAGAGGATAGAATCAAGGTAGAACTCCAGAAGAGAGTAAGAATATAATGTAAAAGGCTTAAACACTAATATTCCATAGTTATAATTTATTACATTAGAACCGTAATCACGATCCAATTCATCAAACCTACAAATTCAAATTTATTTTTTTTAATTTGAAAGTTTGATGAATTTTGATCGTAATTATAATGCCAATGTAATAAACTATAACCATGTAATATTAGTATTTAAGCCTTTTTATTATATATATATATATATATATATATATATATATATATATATATATATATATATATATATATATAAGAGAAATATGTTGTAGTGGTTCCAACGAGAAAAAGTATGTATATTAAAAAGAAGAGAAGAGAGGTGCCGCAAACGTTTTTGGTTGTAATGTGGATTTATTTAGAAAAAATATTATGCTTTGTTTTACATAATTTTACGACACGTGCTTCTGGTCTCGACCGTCTTCAGGTAAAAAGTGGATATTTCTACATATTATTAAAAATAATCAATTTTTCTTCATGTTCAATGTGAAATATTCTCGATATGAGATATTCTCTGTTTGTGTGTTGGTAATCCGAATTTCTTTCTAGAATTGTCAATGAAGAGTTCTGCGCGAAGGGTCATAAAACAATTAAGGTTGGTCCAGCGAGTAGTTATCGGCATTTTATCTTTTAATGTTTTAGTGACCCCTATGTGCTCTTGGATCTGTTTTTGTTGTGGTGGGATAGTATGTATGTGCGTATGTGTGTGTATGCGTGTATAGGTACAAATAAGTTTATGAATTCCTCGTAGTAAGACAGTATATGTATGGAGGGGAAATATACGCACGCATATATACACGCATGCTGACAGGAACACACCAAAATGGAAACAGATCCAAGAGCACATAGGGGTCACTAAAACATTAAAAGATAAAATGTGATAGTGATAGTCCATGTTCTGAAGGGTCACGGTACATAGAAAGATAAAAAAAAGAAAAAATAGCTGCTGGTTGGGGGAAATATTTTATGCTAAAACGCTTGAATTGTCTCGTGAATAACACTTTTGATATTCCTTTAATAATGGCGCCTAATGATTTCAATGTATACAGAAGGGTGCGTAAATGAACGAAATAACACTGTGTCATGTTATCACTGACTATATTTGTACCCAGAATGCGTAGACAAAGTTTTGGCTCGTTTAATCACTTCCCGATGACATTACATGCACTCCTTGACGTTTACCTTTAGAGTAAGCCATTTTCTACACTAAATATCACCATATTGGTTTAGCGCATCCAATTTTTATTCCTTTAAGCAAGCGAGAAAAGAATGCTAGTATATATAGCGAAAAAATCTATAGAGATGAAGGTTTGAAAACTTTTTCAAGTGAGGCATTTCAGTTGTCAGAGACAAATTATACTACATATCACTCTAATGTCGCTACATTATCTTCATAACTCATCCACGTCTTTGAGAACTCATTTTTCCCCTTGACGATTGCATGTGAGAATTGACCGGTCAGATGACGAACAAAAAAAAAGAGATGTATTCAAAGTGCCGAGCAACGTTTAACAGTGACAAGGGGAAATCTTTCATTATCTAATGGAGAGAAGTTAAAGGAAACTCTTGATATACGTTAGGTACCGAAAGTTATTTGAAGAAGAAATGATATATATATATATATATATATATATATATATAATAAAGAAAATAAAATATTGATTTGACAGTTGAAGGACGCTTTGTGTCATAAATCGTTTGACGTACATCAGGCTGTCTCACTCTGGCAAGTCCGATCATACAGGCCTCGTTTTCGGAAGAGGAACATTAAAAATTAAATTAACTTCGGTTACCAGGGGGTTCATCTACAAGTCAGTACCTCAGAATTTTACTAAGAATGGTAAGTTCAAAGGTGTGAATCAACGCGCCATCGGAGTATAAATTTCTCATTTTCACTCTTCTTTCAAAATTAATTTGATACATTAAATTTAATTCATTCTTAATACTTTTCGTAAAAACAGAAGACCCTGATTTGCTTCAATTTATATTCTTCTGAAGACAGTGTAAATAACCTCCAAAATATTAACAATATCCCCCTCATCGTAGTTTTGATTTTTTGGATATATACAGCTATATTTTCGGCTGATACAAGCACACTAATATACATAAGTACATCAACAATTTCGTTGCTTAATGATTAAAATGAAGCGAGTGTAGTATCTTTCTGGAGAAATAGCAGTAAATATGGTACAAAAAGCCAGTGTCTGAGAGGAACAGAAATTACACCTTCTAGCAAAATGTTAGAAGCAAAGAAAAGATTGCTTAAGTACAATCTGATATCAATCCTCTATGGCAGTGAATATTGGATAATTTTTACGCAGATGAAGAAGAAATTTGAAGTAACACAAATAAGGTGCTCTCGACGAATGGTACAGGGTGTCGCAAAAATCACTCAGGAATTTAAAACATAATTTTCACACTATTTTAGTATTCAAATATAGTTTTAGACAGAATTAAAATTCAAATAATTGAAATATATTCCCATTAGTTATGAAAAGTATATGACGTGACAGTCCTCCATTTTTGACTTCATACAGACGCGCTCTTTCGATAGCATTCTGCATAAGAAGCTGTTTATATCTCTGGTTGCAAACATCAAATTTCTGCATAGATGTTATCCTTGAATTGTTGAATTATTTGGGTTTTATTGATGTATAAACGCCCCTTAACCTATCCTTATAGTTACTTGGCGAGTCACTGACTGAATTATATTGCCTAAAACATTGAATCAATGGATGAATTATCCGATTGAAGTTCTCTGTATTGAAGAGTCGGCAGTATTTTCTTCCGGTGTGAATAATGGATTGGTTAATACTAATATACAATTCCACCATTTTGGTTCTGTTGTTAGTTGTGAAATATTCAAGGGGAAATTCCCTCATGTTAATCAAAGATCTGAAAAAAAAAAGAAAGAAATAAATGGATGAAAAATCTGACACTTTATGACATTTTTAATCTCTATCTGAATTTTTGTACACCTTGTGATATGAACAGAACACGTAAGCAAACAGGAACACGGAAACTGATACTTATCATCAGGAAGAGACATTGTCGAAAAATAATGAGGAAAGAGAGCCTAGAGAATTTAACACTCAAAGGGCATATTGCAGGCAACGGGAGCATAGAGATACAGCGAATGGCTGACAGAACAGAATCAAAGAAGGATGGTAATGAATCAAAAGATATTTAGAGAAACAAAAGACAGAAAGTTGGTGAGAGCCATGATCTTCATAATTTTAAGGTTCATAAAAGAACAAATGATGAAAAAGTATTTATTTTACACAAAAATATAGATTGATATGAGATCTCTATCTTTGACAATGCATCTTGTTCAGCAGACGTAGCGTATATCAGTAAGTACGTTCATACAAGGGTATATCAATAAGTTCATACAAGGTAGGGTATATCAGTAAGATCATACAAGTGTATATCAATAAGTACGTAGCAGGTGCTATGCTACATACTTATTGATATACCCATGTATGAACATATATTTGCGAAACATTATACTTTATCATTCAACCAGTTTGACGTAAAAAAAAAACGTTAAAATTTAAAAAAGGGTCATATCTACTTGTTTTATATATTACTAGACCACCTATAAACCCTTTTGGCTCCTTTTAAAAGCAATTCATAATACAAAATGATGGGGTAACAATATTATCAATTTTATTATTTATTAACCGCAATTGAATTTGTATTTGCAATACAAATTATCGTAATAATTATCTATAAAAAGAATACCCGCTCGGTCAGGTCGCTAGGATCAAAGTGTAGTATCTGCGCTTTGTGAGCTGCCGGGTCAGGTGCCTGTCGAACTCTCTGCTTGCAGAGAGAAACCCGGACGAAGCTCCGCCGAAGGGTAGGGTTTCGTTGGGGGTTGTTGATGGAACTGGTCCGCCTCGGCGGGTTTGGATGGTTATTTATTTTTGGTTGGGCCTACGGGCTCAGAGATACCCACATTAAAAAGGCCTTCGATCCCCGTGGGTGGATTGATAAATCCCATTATTATTACTCATATTATACAATATTACTTATATCAAACGCAATTGTAAATTACATTATTTTCTTAATGGAATTCAGTTGGAAATTTAATGATAGATATTAAATTATCAAACAACATACTTTTAGAATGAATAATAACTTAACAATACTGGAATGACATAAGCGGTCTATCATTGTTTCAGGATGATAACTTTAGCTTTAATTTGAAACATCTCTTTAATTCAATCCTGCAAGGAAAAAAGTTTATTTCTTGTAGAATGAAATTGCAAACTGATATCACACTAAAGGACTTCCGATTCAAGTATTATTCACCCCGGGGATAACAATTTATACCAATTTTAGTATTTTGAATATTACTTATTTTCGAATGAGAAGGTCATTAAAATAACAAAGAAATATCAATAGCCTGCTTAGAAAGATTCATATTTATTGAAATAAGCACAAATGCTGCCTTTCTGCGTTGTTAGTTTCATTTTTTCTTAGGTCATTTTTTTTTCTAAATAATAATTATATTTTTATTATATATACCTGTTTCTTCCTCCATTCATTTCAAAATACATAATGGCTGCAAACCAGCGTGCATCTATGTATTTACCATCAAGTCATGTGACAAAATTTTCCAGTCATACATATTAAGTTTTGCAATGACATACACACATACCATCTTCATCTATCAAGAACTTGCCAAACATCCAATGTATTTGTTTATAAATAGTTCTAATGTTGCGTAGTGAATTACATAAATATATGTTGTTATACATATTTAAGTTTATTTAATAATGTTGTTATAATGTATTATGAATGTTCATTAGTGTTCAAATTATCGTATCTTATATATGATGCGTGTGGTTGTTTATATATGTGGATTGATATAAGAATATGTATTGGAAACAAATACTGAATTTCATATTAAAAAGCATAAAAACGACTTTAGCTCAAGAACACCTTGTCTAATTTTAAGGACATTTGGCACTACGATCGGCAGAGGTTCAAGATACACTATACTCTTAGAGCATTTTGGGAGCACACATACATGCATACAAGATAAAAGTTTTAGTATTATATAGATAAATAAAGTACAAGTTTATTATCCATAAAAATAATCTGTAAGCGAAAACTTTTTTAAGATATGAATAATTAATGTCGTTTTATTTTTTAAGTTTAAAATATGAGAAAATACTTTTTCTAGTACATCATTAGATGAGTCCAGTACATAAAGATAAGCGAATTGACTTATCGCCACATTTGAACTCATAAACATTAAAAAATGTTATCATTAGGATGGAGTTGAATGTAAAACACTTTAACCCTGGAGCTGTAAAGGGAAGCTGAAGATGTTTGGGCGTAAGATGAATAACTCTCTCCTTCTTTCAAATACATAGAGGTAATCATTCAACATTTATTTTCATACTTTTGTCTTTTGAAAAATAATCATTTCACCACAAATAAAAAAAAAAAAAAAAAGCCACAGAGACACAGGTGGTTACTGAGTGGGAAAAATATGAGCAAAAAATATGAAGGAGAGAAAACAAGAAAAGAACGATAGCAGGTGACTATTTAAAATACATTCAGTTTTTAAAGATAAATGTTAACTGGAAAGCAAGAGACTGGAAGAGCGAAAGAAGAAATGCTTACATCTAGCCATTTCATCTATAAAATAATGAGACCTGCCTGCCAATCTAGTACTGCACTTACATTCATAAAGTTGCGTTATCAAAGAGAAAGCTCATAGGAACAACTGTCATGAAAATATTTATAGAAAAATTACGACGTGGGACGAAGCCGAAATGACAGGTTAGATATGCTTCACTATCTGCCTGAGATAATATATTATAATTACTTGCATTATTTACATTATTCGGGATATTATCCTTATCTTCATTGCCATATTCACAACGTTTCAGCCGTTGTTCGCTCCGGCCTTCTTCATATGATTGGAAAACTCTTTGTTTTGTCCACGTTCCATGTCTCTTCTGGATGTTTTATTTATTTCCCTTTAACTCAAATCACCAAGTTGCTGTGGCTTGGTATTGAACTCACAACTCTTTGGTTCTAACCAACGTCTTTATCCATTGGCCCTTGAGGACATCTGTGTATGATTTTTTGTGACTTATAAACCTAATGTCTCAGGAAACATTTTTTGCTAGTGACCATATTAAATTTTTTTTCTGTTATTATTATTATTGCATTTTTGCCAGAGCTTATATTGGAATTTAGGTTGTTATTCATTGCTTTTCTCTAGCATTCCTTATTACTGGTTCCCATATTGTATTCATTTCTATGCTTGATCAGCTCAGGAGATTTTTGTGGCCTAGCATATGTGCTGATTCTTTACCAATCTACCCAGGTAGACGAAATAAAGGGTTCGGTTTAAAATTCCAATCACCTGAAGAAGGCCGGA
The DNA here is from genome assembly GCA_903632075.3 of Acanthosepion pharaonis. Classification (NCBI taxonomy): domain Eukaryota; kingdom Metazoa; phylum Mollusca; class Cephalopoda; order Sepiida; family Sepiidae; genus Acanthosepion; species Acanthosepion pharaonis. The sequence continues at coordinate 1,470,251 of CAHIKZ030004396.1, forward strand.
GCGTACAACGGCCGAAACGTGAATATGGCAATGAAGATGGTGATAACAGTCTGAATAATGTAAATAATGCAAGTAAGCGATATTCTTGTTTGGATTTGTTCAAGAATCGTGAGATATATAGCTGAAGCGCCATACCTCTCTAGCAAGACACAGTTAACCCTGCTTCCTATATTCTCAGAGCTAGTAATTAATTCAATATAATCTTTCCATTTCATGTCATCGGAAGACGTTAGCCCGATTAAGCACATATTTCATTTCCTATTTGACTTTCATATTTGAAACATTGTTATGTGATTTCCGTGGTAGGATTTATTAAACAAATACGTCCTAAATTCTTTAACTCTAATGATTAATCTTATAGAACTCAGGAAATTTTATTAGAACGTAAACGGTATTAGTACTGGCAACATTTGTATACGAAGACAAATTGAAATGAAATCACCTTCCACTGACATTAATCGTTCACTATTTTCTTACTTTAAAAATATCATATTTACAAGGCAGTAAAGCCACTAAGATACAAGGCGTTACTGTTACAGTTTTTTTTGTGTATATATATATATATATATATATATATATATATATATATATATATATGTATATATATATATATATATAAACTAGTGAGCGAGTCAAAATGACTTAATTCTCTTTATAGTCTACCAATATAAGGTTGACCAATCAGAAGCCGCAGAACATTGTATCCGTCGTGTATAAAGGCGGCCATCTTTGTTTACCCTACCGGAATGACCAGAGCCAACTTGTCAGGCGAAGATGAACAGAAGGAAGTACTACGCTCTGCTACTTTGCTGCGATATCCACTGCTAACCTGAACTACGCTTTCCTACTGTCTCCGAAATATTCACTGCCAACCTCTGGATTCTATACTCAAAGACGCCCGTCATGAATTTGTAACAGTTACTGTGTGTGGAAATATTAGAAATATAGAAACAAGAACAAAAGAAAAATATCATGAAGGTAGTAAATAGCGATTGACATTATCTTTAAATTTTTGCAGTTGCCTGGAAAACATGGAGCCGGAAGAGAGATCCACATGCGAGAAGTGCGAGAAAAGAAACTGTTAGCATAGAACTTATGGCTACATATAGCCAACTCGACTGTATATTGGTGAGACGTCAACGCCAGTCTAGTACTGCGCTTAAATTAAAAAAGAAGAAATTCATAGCGACGAGCTCATCCAAACAATTACCATAAAAATACTTATATAAAAGACATAGAGAGGTAACTTTATGGCATTCCTGATTCTTCTTTGGAAGAACTCAAGATAAATAGCAGGATCTCCGGGCCATATGTAACAGCAATATTCTAAACATGGACGAATGGTAGACATTATTTACATTATTCGGACTATTGTCCTCATGTTTGTCGCCATATTTATTACAACGTTTCGGCCGTTTTACGCTTCGGCTTTCTTCAGGTGGTTGGTATGTCGAACTGAACCCTTTATTTCGCTCACTGGGGTAGACTGTTCTAGTTCCACGTGCCATATTTGATGGATGTCAGTTATCAGTTATCTCCTGTTAATTTCCCTCTGAAAGTTCACCACTGCCTTAAGTGAGTATTTAACTCACACTGTTTGGGTCCTGTCACTGGATCTAACCAACGCCTTTATCCACTGTGCCATGTGTCCTTGTAATAAATATGGCGACAAAGATGAGGACAATAGTCTGGATAATGTAAATAGTGTACATAATACCTCATCTAAGAAATATAGACAGATACTGAAAGGCTGAAACGTTGTAATAAATATGGCGACTAAGATGAGGACAATAGTCCGAATAATGGAAATAATGTACATAATACCTCATCTCCGAAATATAGACAGATACTGAATGGTAGACCTATTGATATGTAAGATACTGGAGAGAAAGGTTGTCTAGCACGACATAGTGAACCAAATTTCTTAGCAGTTGACAGCTATTTATTAAATGTAGTCTTTTCACTTCATGCCAGTCAAGAACGTTAGCCCGAGAAGTCGCAGTGAGTCACTCTCTTGGAGGTTAGCATCAGCCATATTGAGTCAAGACAAGGGGTTTCTCAGATTATTAATACTAGTTTAGTTTTGGAGGCGTTAAAATTAACAAGCCATTCTTTGCCCCAAATTAACAATAGAATAGTTCGTTTTTGACATCAGCCGCCAATTTGATCTTATCGAACTGATCAGACTTACTATCAAGACAGGAGTAAAGCGTTGTGTCATCAGCAGAGATGTCAAATTGAGCACTGATGCCAACAGGAGAATCCCTATTGAAAACTAAAAACAATGCAGGACCAAGGATAGAAACCTGGGGAACACTTGGATCATTTTCTTCACCAAATGCTTCTGGTGGTGATGAAGAATGCAACGATTAAACTGTTAGTTTTACAATCTGTTCTTTCCTGATGATTTGGCTTTTTGGTTGTATATTGTCCCATGACAATCATTAAGGAAGTTATAATCAGTGGCAAAAATGTGAGAATGAAGAATATTGCTGTTTTATCTATTAAGAATTAAGGTAACCATTAATAACAAAATCAAGCGTCTCACATGTCGAACAAATCGGTTTTCGAACAGAATATTCTAGATGAAAATGCCTAGTTTATCAAACACAATTTCGGTTATCGAACAACATTGCTGTGCCGATCCGATCCGATCCGAGCCAAGCCGAGTCGAGCCGAGCCGAGCTGAGCCGGACCGAGTTAACCCAACCGGAAGCATTTCTTAGTCAACCGCCGTCTTGTATACATTTGTGTGTCGGGCGGTGCTTTACTTTTCAAATTTTATTGTAATCTGTCTTCTTCAGTCATTGCTCTAAAGAAAGCTAGCAGTGATAACAGTAAAGGAAAAAGAAAAGTTAAGAGAAAAACAATTGCTGATGATATTGTCTCTTCCTTCTCAGTTTCTTATGGCAAAATCAACGATCTCTACTATTCTTATAAATAAAGAGACGATCATGTCTTTCCTTCTCTTTTCCAAACAATAACATCTCTTTCCTTCCCATCCTACTTACGCCATCAACTCTCCTACCTACAGATACCGTAAAATTGAAGTGTTCGTCTATATTTTATCTGCTTAGTATTGGGTTTATTTATTTTTTCTTAGATTTAATGACTTTCGTTAGATTTGTGTACAAACCTGTGAACAAAGTACTGATGTTAAAGTTTAAATAAGCAATCATCTTGGGACCAGGAACGGATTAATCCATTTTACATTGATTCCTATTGGAAAAATAGTTTCGGTTTACGAACATTTCAGGTTACGAACCGGCATCAGGAACAAATTAAATTCGTGAAGTGAGGTTCCACTGTATTACATTAATAAAAAGGCGGTGAAAAAATGTCAGTACGTTCTACTTCCCAAAATTCGTTTTCCGATGTTCGTTTATTGAAATATTTATTTTTGGAAAGTAGGTCGTGCCGAGAACTTTCCCGCACCCCTCGTATAATTATCGAAGCTTAATCTGGCTATAGGAATTGTGAACAAAATATTTAGATTTCGGCATTAAAAAAAACTCATAGAGGTTGATATACCGTTAAAAGCAAATCAATCAACCACCAATCGGGATATGGCGAAACGGAATCAGTCAAAAATATTAACATCATCTGACTAATTTGCATCAAGCAACAGGTTTTATTTTGGGGAAACAAACATGTCTCATTGCTACAATTGGCTAATGTTCGAGATTTCGCAAAATTTCGAGGATTGGCGCTAAGATCATAAGAGTCATGTAATTCTGTCAGATTTAAGTTAAGTAAAATAATATGTACTTTTGTCTAATTAAATCGTATTTAAAAACTGTTCATGCTAACTATAGATCTGTAAATTGTATGAATATCTGTCTTGTGTCACTCATGGTCGAATAAAAGGACAAACTGGAATTTCACTCATTGTTAAGGCAACCACTCTAACAGAAAGAAACTATGAATTCAAACAATTTAGCGACACGGCAGTACTCGACTTAGTAAGTTAAGGCCCTTGACACTCAATCGTCATCTCCCCCCACTTTATCCTTATAATTTCCATTACGTAATTGATGGGGATGGGGTTAATGGAGGGTGTGGCATTTTTTATTGTTTTTTTTAGTTTTAGATTTGAAGATTAGAGACATTAAATGCTATCTTTTTTTTTTACAGTGAGGTTCAACATTTACATGGTCTGGGGGCCACTCAAGGTAGAGGGTTACGTTAGGAGGCAGTTTATGCGGACAGGAATGGAAGATAACGATTAACCCAAGTTTTGAACAGGTTAAGATTGTAGAGATCGAGGAAACGTCCTCTTAGTAGTCGGTGGGAGAGAGGCAGGAGGGAGGGTAGAGAATAATTCATCACCCACAAAAAATCGGAAACGCTTTCGGAGCCTATCATGACTGGAGTGTGAGGTCTGGACTATCTGTTCTTCTTTTAGTATCTTTCTTATGACAAAAATGTTTTGTTATATATTTGTCATATTGGAAGTTGAACTGTTCTTGTTTTAAATCCTGTCTTTTTTGGTTGTCTCCAGAGGCAAGTTCTTGGACAAGGTGTGAGAGTAGACCTACTCTTCCATTTTTATATTAGACAACCCATTCTTTATTACCATTTTGTTGACTGTAGCCTTCTACCTTGAGTGCCTCTTGAGCTCTGTGTTGGGCGAACGTTGAGGTCAAATAAACTTTGTGGGAAATCCTGATTCTTGCAGAAGACTGAAAATCTGCTGATAACGCATACATAAGTAAATATCAAGCAATTTTTCAAATATTCTCCTAGAAATTTATCAACCCGGGTTTTATTCTATAAAGTTATTTCATTGCATCTTACAACAGCATTGAGAAGGATCAGAAAATTGGTTATGGCCAGCTTTTCGCAATATGGAGACATGAGAACAACAATTCTTCAAATGATAAAATCCATATCCCATTTACATTAACAGATAAAATTAATTTTATTTTTGAATTTAAGTAGTTTTATTTTATTTTTTTTTTTTGTATTTTTTTATCATCAGAATTAAAAATAGCTCGAGTCAAAAATTTACCGGACAATGCGACAGATTAACAAAAAAGATAAAATCAGAATAAATGCAAAGTTAATTATCTTTTCTCACCATCTGGACACTAGTTGGCCATTCGCCATTGTTACTGGGCATCGATATCTATGTGTGTCATTTGATAGTCGCAAAGAGAATTGTAAATTAATTTCGAACATCAAGGTGTCGATCTTTTTTCTTTTTCTGCTTTGCTTTTCCTCTTCATTTGGTTAAGAATTTGTTTCTCTTCTTTGTTATATTTGATTTTGCAATTCGTTCAGTTTTAACTTCGATTTACGATTTCTTTTTACTCATTTTTCTTTTACATTCCTTTTTGTGAACATTCCTCCTCCATTTTTATTTCTATCCTCTTCGTTTACTCCTTCTGGAGCTTCGATTCCATTTTATCTTCCGAGCTTATGGACATATCAACTTATAACACAGGTCCTCCTACAAACACCGATGTAAAACAACGTCGAGCCTGGCCAGCATCTAGATAGGTGACTGCTTGAGAATTCTTCTTTTTATGTGCCGTGTCCCTTCAGGACGTAGGCGATTATGGCTCTCTACTTCTCCCTATCCCTTGTGGCTCTCAATAAGTTTCGTCCCTCTGCCATATCCCTCAGACCACGTTCTGTCATCCACTGGCTAGGTATGTCATGCATTGTTTTCCCTTGTCTCTCTTTCCTTTTATTCGACCTGTGAGTATCAGATTCTCCAGGCCCCCCTTTCTCATTATGTGTTCCAGAAATTTCAGCTTCCTGTTGCTGACGTTAACTATAAGACTCATCCTTGTTTGCATCCTCTCCAAGACCTCAACGTTGCTCACGTGCTCAGTCCATCATATACTTAGCATCCTTCTGTACAACTACATCTCCGTCGCCTCGAGTCTCTTCTTCATCATTGAGAAGACCGTCCAATATTTGCTACTGTAAAGGAGGACAGATGTCACGTAACAGCTCAATACTCTTTTCTTTGTTACTAAAGAACTCCTCCTGTCTCGCAATATTCTTTTGGGAGGCGTTCTTGGCCATCCCAATACGTCTACATAACTTCGAGTCACACTTACCGTCCTCTGCCAAAACACTTCCCCAGCTGTTTAAACTTCCGCAACTGCTTGATTTGTTGTTCCCGACCTGCAAATCACATTTCGGGCTCATCTTTTTTTTTCTTTTTACTAATGACCATGCATTCTGTTTTCTTGTAGTTTGTGCTTAGTCCCTTCTTCTTGCTCTCCTTCGTAACCTTCTGTATGAGGTTTTGTAATTTCTTTTCCGTCTCTGCTATCAGTAATATCTCATCTCCGCATCATACGTTATGCGTAGTTGGTGTAATGGATAACGGCTTTGTTATAATCAATTATGCACAAATACGGTTTGCAACCTATTTGCATTATTCGGACTATTGTCCTCATCTACGCCATATTTATTACAAAGTTTCGGCCGTTGTGTGCTCCGGTCTTCTTCAGGTGGTTGCAATGGCGAACTGAAGTTTTTATTTCGCTCATTGGGGAAGACTGTTCTAGTTCCACGTGCCATGTTTAATGGATGTCAGTTATCAGTTATCAACTGTTAATTTCCCTCACCAAATTCTAAACGGGTATTGAACTCACACTATTTGGGTCCTGTCACTGGATCTAACTAACGCCTTTATCCACTGTGCCGACATGTGACCTTCAGTTCGACATTCCAACCATCTGAAGAAGGCCGGAGGATGCAACGGCCGAAACTTAATAAATATGGCAACAAAGGTGAGGACAATAGTCCGAATAATGTAAATAGTGTACATAATACCTCATCTCAGAAATATAGACAAATACTGAAAAGCCGAAACGTTGTAATAAATATGGTAACAAAGATGAGGACAATAGTCCTAATAATGTAAATAGTGTACATAATACGTCATCTCAGAAATATAGACAGATAGTGAAGAAGGTCGGAGCGTACAGCGGCCGAAACGTTGTAATAAATATGGCGACAAAGATGAGGACAATAGTCCGAATAATGTAAATAGTGTACATAATTTCCATCTAAGAAATATAGAATGATACTGAAAGGTTGAAACGTTGTGTGAAATATGGCAACAAAGATAAGGACAATAGTCCGAATAATGTAAATAGTGTACATAATACCTCATCTCAGAAATATAGACAAATACTGAAAAGCCGAAACGTTGTAATAAATATAGTAACAAAGATGAGGACAATAGTCATAATAATGTAAATAGTGTACATAATACATCTCAGAAATATAGACAGATACTGAAAGGCCAAAACGTTGTGATAAATATGGCAACATAGATGAGAACAATAGTCCGAATAATGTAAATAGTGTACATAATAACTTATCTCAGAAATATAGAAAATACTGACGGTTGGGAAAGTTATAAATCATTTCATTTTATTTCATTTTTGTTTAACCCGACCCCACACATTTACAACATATTAGGAATTTCTTCTTTCGTTTCTTTCTTAATTATTATTGTTTTGTCCGTGTATTGTTTGATATATTGAAATGTAATTGTCATCTTTGATAATGGCTTATGTAAGTCGAAAACTTAGATAAGATTAAAACATGTATCAATATGGTGATTTCCTATATCTATCTATCTATCTATCTATCTATCTATCTATCTATCTATCTATCTATCTTCGTCTGTTCATATCTATTTATCTATCTATTTAAAGGACGAAACGCGTCACAAGAAAACATTTTCCACTTTGTCATAAATTTTTCCGTAATATTTTTCTTGATATATAAAAACAGTGTCATCTCATACTATCTATCTATCTATCTATCTATCTATCTATGCCTGTTCATATCTATCTATCTATCTATCTATCTATCTATCTATGTCTGTTCATATCTATCTATCTATCTATATATCTATCTATGCCTGTTCTTATGTATCTATCTATCTATCTATCTATCTATCTATCTATCTATGTCTGTTCATATCTATCTATCTATCTATCTATCTATTCTCAGTCTGTTCATATCTATCTCACAATAAACATCAGTTTTTCTGTCTGAATTTTGTGTCAGAAATTATCGTTACTGACATACGGACTATTGTCCACATCTTTGTTGTTGTTATCACAATGTTTCGGCCTTTCTGCTCTCCGAGCTTCATCATGGTATAATTCATAGAATTTCAAATAGAACTCTTTATTTAATCGACGGCGTGTAGATTGTTCTCGTTCCACTGGCCATATCTAGATATAACTCGTGTAGCGCTTATTTAAGTGCTTCACAGTACAATTACACACTGCCTGAAATTACAATTACTCTCTCGTCAAATTCCTGATCAAATGCTTTAATCTCACAAGATTCTTTTATTTTCCCTCCTTTTTCCACAAAAAAATCACACAGATTTCTTTTCTAGTCATTGATCTTTGTTATTTAGATTAGTTTAGAAAACCTTTGAAATCCGAAAAGTTTTAAAAACGTAAATAGCTAAATAAAAAGTGAAGTTTTCTCACATACTCGAATGAAGAGTAACTTCCATCACGGCTGCCAGCAAACCATGAGAAACCCTTGTTCATTCTTCAGGTTTCTCGCTGAAGGCTTTTCTGGAATCCGATCAATCTTAAGTGGGATATTTGCCCACCATCCCGATCGACAGAAAAGAGTTCATAGTGTCATTAATGTTTGCTGTTCTTCACTTAAGATGAAACGTTCCGATGTCTGCAAATGATGAGGTTAAAAAAGGCAATGTTGATAGGCTCTCGGGACATTTTTTTCCTTGAAGGTTTTCTGATCGTATCACTAGACAGAATAACAGCAAACACGGAAATAATCATTTATTCGACATCAGATGATATCGATAATTACATCAAAGACTAAAAGTTCATTAAACTAGTCACATTTATTTGTCTGATCTATCTATCTATCTATCTATGTTTACGTCTATTTATCTATATCCGTACGCATCTTTCTATCTTAATCTAACTATAATTATGCACATCTCTCTCTAAATCTATCTACATCTGTTGACATCTATCTATCTATCTATCTATCTATCTATCTATCTAGCTAGCTAGCTAGCTAGCTAGCTAGCTAGCTAGCTATATATCAGATAAGGATATATATTTTTCTATACCAAGAACAGAAAAGGAATATTGATGTATTTGACTAGATTGCAAAAAATTATTAAACAAATTATTTTAAAAATTTTGAAACTACCAGCGTCTCTCGTTCAAGCACGTATCTAGTCACAACAACGTCAGCAAACCCAGTCCAGTGAAGTCCTAACGGATGAAACACACCAGAAAAGTTTTCCATTTTGTCTCTGTGTGTGTCTTAATCTCTACCCGTATCTATATATCTATTTATATCTGTTCACATATTTCTCTTTTAATCTCTGTATATCTATCTATCTATCTATCTATCTCTATCTATCTATCTATCTATCTATCTATCTTGCTCAATCACTTAACTCTCCTCGAGAATTTTACAAGCATTCAAGACATTCAAAAGCCAAAGTAATTGTTTTTCCCATTGCTTTACGGAAATCACCATATATATACTTTTATTCTTTATACTTGAGATTAAAATGGAGACTAAAATGCATTTATTACTAAAATATAAAACGACTATTTTTTGGCGAGATTGAGAAGAATCTTCTTTGCTTCATATTAAAATTAATTTATTTGGGAACGCATTTATTTGCTTGTTAATATTTAAAAACAATTTTAGTAAAAATTGCAAATACTTGAATATAATGTTGCTGACTCTTTTGAATGTTTTATTAGAAGATAAAAAATTTTTATTCTCGATCCGAAATTTCCCGTTGCCCATAACTCTCGCATCCAAAGTGAATCACCTTCAACATTATGGATTCTCCAATATTATTAATTATATGGAGAGTTTCCTTTTACTTCTCTTTTACCACCTTTCAACAAATCTCTAGTCTGTATTGCCGAAAATACTTATTTCGATTTCGCCCGTGCACAGAAATATATATCATAGAGGTTTGTCCAGATAAATAGGCAAATCAGACGATCCTTTTTTTTTAACAATGGTGGTCCTTGGTCTTCAAAGATAAAGACATTCTTGGATTGCATGTGCAGCATGTGGTAGAAATCGAAAAAATTAATCCAGATTACACCAAATGAAGATTCTATTATTTGGTGGTTTAATGTCGGCTTTTTCCCATTTTATAGCAACACATGAAAACTTCTCCCATTGATTTATATCTCTTCTCCATAAAGAAATATTATTAAAAGGCGCATTATTGAAAAAGGAATATAAAGGTCATTGAAGAAGACATTGTAGCTATTAGTTTTGTGTTTCGTTATAATCTCATTTCTAATGTTCTCAGACAACTACATTAACATCATAATGAAAAGATTTTTTAGAGCATTAATGTTATCAATCATTGGCAAACTCAATACATATGGGAGCTGATAATATACGTGAGATGAGTCTAATATTATTTTATTCATTAATGGTGAGTCAAATCTGATTTGGAAGGTTTGTGTTACCGGTATTATTTCATTGATTTTTTTAATAGTTGTAATCACACGTTCATCTCGTAAGATAATGGTAGCCTCGTTTGGATAAAATTCAGAAATTCACAATATTGATCCATTTTTTTTTTTAATATAATCTAAGCTTTTTTAATATAATCTAAGCTTTTTTAATATAATCTAAGCTTTCGGTTTACTTAAGTTTGTAATTTACATCTTTGATAATGGCTTAAGTAAGCCGAAAGCTTAGATTATATTAAAAAAAAAAAAATGGATCAATATTGTGAATTTCTTTCTTCGTTTAACGATAATGTTATTAAACTTATCAGATCTTACGAAAAAAAATTTACATAAAATAAATAGACAACACTTGTCTATATTATTTAATGAAACGTGTATAAATGTATATTTTATATATATATATATATATATAGAGATAGATAGATAGATAGATAGATAGATATAGATAATATTAGTGGTTAATACACACACACACACATATATATATATATATATATATATATATATATATATATATACAATTACCATGGAATATTAGTGTTTAAACCATTTTTATTATATATATATATATATATATATATATATATAGGTAAAGTGAGAACAATTAGTGTATAAACCCACTGTACGTGTTAAATATATATATATATATATATATATATATATATATATATATATATATATATATATATATAATTTATACTAAGGTCTTCTTTGTGGAACAGTTTTAATATTTTATATTATCAGGATTCATTTGGATTATATACTAACGGATTATTACCAATATATATATATATATATATATATATATATATATATATATATATATATATATATATATATATATAGGCAGCATCTTTTCTTTCATACATGTTTCATTAAATAATTTAGACAAGTGTTGTCTATTTATTTTATGTAATTTCTTTTCATAACGTCTGATAAGTATAATAACATTATCATTGAACGAACAAAGAAATTCACAATATTGATCCATATTTTTTAATACAATCTAAGCTTTCGGCTTACATAAGCCATTATCAAAGATGTCAATTACAGCATATAAAGCAATATACGGACAAGACTGATGATAGTCTGTCATTGTTTACATAGATGATTTCTAAGCACCGATAGACACGTGCATATATGATGCTAGAAGCGAAAATCTCACCGTATCTCATGACGTCAACATGACTACGCGAGAGTGAATTGGAGAAGTATGAAGTATGGGAAGACGTTGGTATAAACCAATGGCTTCTGTTACCAAGTATAGACATTTAAGGATATTCGTAGAGATTCCATAGTTGATTTTGTTTAGGTTGGTTTTCAACAGTTTGATGTATAATGCTTCAAGGATTTTTAGTTTTTGTCTATTGTTTTCATGTCGAAGTATAATTGTGTTTTCGACAAGTATTTTACAGAATTGTGTGTGCGGGCAGGCATGTTGTTTTAAATGTCTAAAAATAAATCTAGTATATCCAATTGAATTCTTCGCAATGATTCTTCTCCCCCGGTTAGCGATTTGCAAAAAAAAAAAAAAAACCCCAAAAAACAACATAGTTTATAAATTCAAGTGCCCTTAGGGAGATTGCATCTCCAACGAATTAAATAATATTTATGTTGGCCACACCACAAACTCGCTATCACGACGCTTGACACTACATTTGAATGAAAACTCTAACATTTTTAGGCATTTAAAACAACATGGCTGCCCGCACACATAATTCCGTAAAATACTTATATTTCGACATGAAAACAATAGACAAAAACTAAAAATCCTCATCACCAATTGGTGGACTAATATCATTCTTATATCAGCTACAGTACATTCATATTTTTTCTTTTAAATTTGACATGCCCTTTTGATCTTGGGGGCTAACTGGCTAGCTCATGAAATCTATAAATAAGCACTCATTTATTTACATAGCCCTGAAGGGAGAGGTTAGGGCGAAAAATGAAGAACCACATTACGCAGAAAAAAACAAACTTTCATCTCCAGCCCCATATGCAGCAAATATTTTACAGCCTGAAATAACTTTGAGAGACAAAACATATTTTCGTGGGGTACAATAAATGCCGAAAACGTGAGGGAATCGCCAAATAATATAAAGTTCAATCGAATTCTTTCGAGTTTTCTTTTTTCCTATCACAAAGTAAATCGATTTCCAACCATTTTCTTAAAGGAAATACACACACACACACACACACACACACACACACACACACACACACACACATATATATATATATATAATGAAATATAAGGGAGAGATTATTGTTGTTGCAACGAGAGAAAGGAGTATATTTTAAGAAAATATATAGACGTCAGTTAGCAGTGGAATGTTTTTATTCTTAATTGTTCATTCATACTTACATAAATAGATATGTATGTATGTATCTATCTATCTCAGTTTGTTCGTATCTATATATCTATCTATCTATCTATCTATCTATCTATCTATCTATCTATCTCAGTTTGTTCGTATCTATCTATCTATCTATCTATCTATCTATCTATCTATCTATCTATATCACTTTGTCCATACCTTTCTTAATCTGTTCATATCTATCTCAATCGGTTCATATATATATATATATATATATATATATATATATATATATATATATATATATATATATATATATATTAATACGCATATATATGTAATTTTAGTTTTATCTTATACGTAAAAAATAGAAGCAAGAAATTAATATCTATCTATCTATCTATCTATCTATCTATCTGTATATATATATATATATAAATACATATAGATAACTTGATGTATACATTTCTGTCAAAGTAAAAGTATCTCTTTCCATATGTAGTCAACGTATATATGTATAGCTCTCTGTTTGTATGTACACACACACACACACACACACACATATATATATATATATATATATGAGAGAGAGAGACAGAGAGACGGACAGAGAAAGACAGAGAGTGACTGCCACTACACACATACAAATACACGCGCGCGCACACACACGCATACATATATATATTCATTAATACATTTATACATACGAATACCCATATATACACACAAGCCAACATTAATTCATACATATATGTATGCATAAAGACATATACCTACTCAGTTCTGTGTGTTTGTAATCACTGACTCTACCTTAGGTAAATTCCAATGAAGATTTAATATACACGTATGATATACTGTATAACATTATTAATAACTTTAATTATATTTAAAAGTGTAAATATATGACATAAAAGAGGCAAACACGGAAACATATATATATATCATCAAAATTATAGAGAGTTAGAATTATCATTCTTATAAGAAGATACGCATATATCTTTTACTTTGTATCTATGTCTGTAAATGTAGATTTAGATTCGTGTGTTAGGAATTTTGTGATGGCAAACATTAGCATACAAATCAATTACTGAAGTACACAAAACATTCCACACTAGCATACACGCGTATATGGCGATTATTATGTATTCTGAAATATATCTGTTTATTTATTATACGTGAAAAATACATCGTTACTTCTTTTCCAATAAATTAGGACTCATTTTAATCTTTTTAAGTTTTAAACAAATGTTGTAAATAAGCCAAACAAATGGATGTAAAACTATTTCAGGAAAACTGAAAGAAAAGAAAAGAAAAGAAAAGAAAAGAAAGTTTTTTTTCAATATGGTTATGATGTTTACAAACATTGATTTTTAGCTTTCTGACAATATCGTTCTATTCCTCGTTTAACTTTTAACAAAAGCATGAGAACAAAAGGAGGAAAAAAAAAAGCCCAAATAATGGAAGATAAATTTTTTTAAAGCGTTGAAGAAATACAAGGGAGAGAACTCTTTTTAAATAAAGCGTGAGTCGCATTTCAAATTAAATGTTTACCTTACTCAAATTACAATATACAGCAGGACATCAGTTCGAATCGGTATGAACAGTCAACAACGGAAACATATATATATATATATGTGAAATGTATATATATATATATATATATATATATATATATATATATATATATATGCAATTTATTATATATATTATTTATATATTATATATGTGCGGTACTTATTGGAAAGCGATCAATATCAGTGATAGAGCTAACATATTTAGTTGGATTGATGACAGTTTGCGACCCTGGGTTTCACGCTTTTGCGATCGTCAGACAAACTGATTAATTTTTAAAGTTTGAATTTATATAGGGTTGCGTATATCTGTGGTTTTATGGAAGTTGGCTGGGGGAAACTGTCGCCGGGACACACACACACGTACGCACGCTCACCCACTGGAGCTCACACAAACATAAACCTATGTAAACAGAATGGGACTTGGTATATATAGCTATATATGTTTCAGTATGTATATACGTACGCAGTTGTTTGCTCTTTTCAATGTTGGATTGTGTAGTGAATATTTTTTGTATGGTTGCTCTGTCAACGCGCAGAGGCGCAGACCGTTTTTCTATTTTTGTTCGCTGATTAATATTTTATCGCACGCACGTATATACACATGATGAGGTCTGTGTAAGACTATGATAGGTAAAATTACTATTATTTTTAATTTTTTAAGACTGTTTTGTTTTTATTTTAAAGCCGGTTATTTGCCTGTTTTTGGCGATTGCGCATATGGGAGAAATTCTAATTTGTAATACTTATTTGTATTTATGCGGTGGTATTAATTTTGCTGGGGTAGAGAGAAGCAGTTATAATTGTGGGCTGATACGTTAATAGTAATTGTGATGTGGTAGTAATGGTGGTAGTGGGTGGAGCAGGTGATGATAATAACAATTGTAGTAGCAAATAGTTATTGTAAAGCGGTAGAAGTGATTAGTAATCGTGGTGGAATGATGATAACAATAATTGCAATTATTATGATGGTAGTTTGATCTAGAAAATAATTGATGGCGTTGTGGTGTCAGTGGTTTCTCTTTTCATGTATATAGGGTCAATAGTGGTTTATGTGGTGGCGTTTGTTGTTTTTTTTATCCGTTTGGCATAAATTTTGATAAAAGTTATTTATTTTCATGCCTACATTTGGAAATTATTTTTGATCTTATGTTTAGTAAATTCTTTTGTTGGGTATGAGAAATTATTGCTACCTTTTCGTGTAGGCAAAGTAGGCATTTTTTGTAATGTTGTTGTAGGCGTGTTTTTTCAATATTTTCCAGGTTATTCTTGGTGTAATATTTCTGTCTTTTCGATGCCATATGTATGTAGATAATTTAGTGCTGTTTGAGTATTGTCTGTTGGAGAATGAAAGGCTGTGGTTGTTTTTTTCTCTTCTTGAATGGTACCACAGTGGCACCGATGTAGAACATTGTGCCGTTGTTTGCACTTACCTTAGCTTTATATATTATATTCTTTTGTTGGCAATTTCCCTGGAGTGGACATGTTGCTCTCTTTCTGCAGTTGCAATGAGGGTCCTTGGTTGCATTATTGTAGGTTGTTATTTTTTGTTGTGGCTTTTTTTTATTTGTGTTATATTTTTTGTGCAGCTGTAACTGATTTTAATGTTATTTTTGTTAAATATTTTTGCTAATCGGTTTGTTTCAGAGAAATGCTTTTCTTTTAAGTTTATGAATGTCCTACCTATGTTTGTTTTAACGGTTTTGTTGTATGGTGGATTAAACCAGATCATATTTTTTTCTGTTTTTGCGTTTCGGTTATGGAGGTGTGTATTGCAGTTGCTGTGTGTATCCACTTTCTTTTAGTGCTTCGTCGTATGGTGTTTTTTAGTTATTGAAAATGTCTAAATCTCTCTAATTTAGGGCCATTGGGTTCTCTTATCAGGATAAGTCCGTCATCTCTATATAGTTCCGTGTACTTTTTCTCCAGGTTCCTGGCTAGATATGAGAGTATGAGCATGCCTAGTAATTCACAATTCCATCCTAGCTACCCATTGTTACATCAAATAGGTTGAGATTTTTTTTTTTTTTGCCCATAGTTCATTATTGTGAAACAACAGATATTTATGGCAGTGCTTGATTATTTTAATATTTCCGTCCGTAATTTTTACATGTTGCTGTGCTAGTTGTATAGCGTCATTCAATATGTTTTCCGTGATGGATGGGTAGAAATCCACTATGTCGAATTGGATGAAAGTAGTTTTGTTCTTGTTTTCTGTTGCTGTAAACAACTCTTTGGTGTTTTTCTATTGGTTAAGACCTAATTTTTCCCTTAGGTTGGTGTTGATAGTTTCTAATATGTTTTTGCTGATTTTTCCTATTTCACTTATCGCAGGGTTGATTAGGTGGAATGTGGGCCGATTAAAATAGCAATTCTTTGTATAAATTTTTCTTTATGATATAAAATATAAGCTGCGCACTCATATATATATATATATATATATATATATATATATATATTAGTCGAAAATTATAACATAAATATGTTATAAAATCACTACAAAAATAGCCATTTTGTTTCAACACTTCTGGTGTCTTATCAAGTGATGATTCAACACTATCATTTGATAAGACACCAGAAGTGTTGAAACAAAATAGCTATTTTTGTAGTGATTTTATAACATATTTATGTTATAATTTTTATAATAATTTAAATTTGCTCTACACTGTATTGAGCACACTATTAAGAATAGTATTTTTTGGTTATTGGTGTTTATACCGTATACACCAATCCTATACTTATATATATATATATATATATATATATATATATATATATATATATATATATATATATATATATAAACTGTTAAATTAATTGTTGTTAATTGCTTAAAACGTTGAGGTGGGAAACTATCATTCATCATGCAGTGTTTATTCCTTATATCCACACACACTCTTTATCTTCATCTATAGACACGAAGGAATGCTGAAATATTTTCTGTCAAACTCACTTCTCAAATCCAACCAAATGATCAACCCAAGATTAGAGTTTATTTTGCAATCCTTTCTTAGTGAAGCTGAGAAGGTTTTTTTTTATCTATATGCCACAAAAAAGATTTAAAAAATTGTAATTAAATATCTATTGTTTAAAATAAAACACGTATATATATTTAAGGTAAGGAATTTTTCCTGTTGGATTAGGTTTTAGAAAATGTTGATTTTTTTTAGAAACGTAAACCCTCTGCAGTATGAAAGAATGACGTAACACAATTTTACCATATTTTTCTTTATGACGTAAAACGGTAATTTAAATAAACGCGGTTATATATCTTTTCATCTTCGTTTATGCTTATGTCAAAATCAGATTTTAGCAACAGTAATGTACAAATTATTATACATTCAGGATTCTTTGTTTACCTAGTGATTATTGTTCCTGGTCTGCTCCTGACATTTTCTTTTTTTATGATCCATGTCAGGATTCCCATCCTCCACATTTTGCTTTCGTTCCCTTCATAATCTCAACTGGATCAACCACTGATATTTTCTCCACTCCATAATTTATTTTGTCCTTCCCTCTGCTCTAGTGAGGGAGCTTCTTGATTCTGCTTATTGGCAGAATACAGCATCCGCTCTTATTTTTTTTGGGTGGACGGATTCTACTAAAATATTTCATTTTTAGTTTGAAATTTTTGTTTCGTATGTGGGTTTATTACCTCCGCACTCATTTCATGTAATTAAATTTTTATATATATTTATAAAAAATGATAAATAAAAGAAAAAGTGACATTTTTTATATCATGAAATTATTATGACATGGGCGGGTCTGTAGGGTTAATGTGAGAATGTGGTATTGTGGTATATGGTGGATTGAATGGCGATGGATAAGTTCTTGTGGTGAATGAGTAAACTGTAATGGATGAATAGGTCATGAATCGGATAAGCTAGGTTAATGACAGTAGTGTAGACCAACCTCATCCGACTTCCTCTTCGGCCTCGTGCCATAATTTTAATTAATTCATGTATAATACACATTTTTTCTAACAATGATAAGCAAAATTAGGGGTGCGTATTAAGCACAGCTACAAAACAAATCTTCAGAAAATTGCCATTTCATAAGTCGATTTCTGTTGCGAAATGACTACTCACCACAAATATACAATTTGACAATAGCATTCGTTGATTGCGACCCTACAAGGATATTAAATAAAATCAAATGTACCTAACAATACTTACAAATGTAAAATAAAATAAGAATTATGATAAAACTAAATTAGAATAATATTATTCTAGATATTTATTATGTAAAAATTATTATAATATTATTCAATATTTAAAACCATTTTTAATAAGAATAGGAAACGGGGGCCATAATAAAATTGGAGTGATATAATTTAAATGGTTTGATTACCAAACAAGGGGTGCGTATTATGCATGAGTAGGAGCCTTTTCCCACACTTTCAGCACAATTTTAGGAGTGCTTATTGTGGCTGAAGACGTATTATACATGAGGAATTACGGTAAATTTAAAATAAATCTACTTCTCGCAATTCATTGACCGGACAGTTAGCATTACAGTCAGTTGAAATTTATAAAATATTTCTCTTAAATCTTTTTCCTGAAATTGGACTTTCCAAGTCCCATGTTATCGTTCTTTTCTTTCTCTTTGGCAATGTGGAAAGTTAATTGTTTATCAATTTTTAATGTTACTGTTCAATTAATGTGGTTTTCGTTTGTGATTTTGTAGCACTAATTGATAGTGTTTGCTGAAGATTTATACAATTATTTTGGAAGCCATTTTAACCACTGATTTGAGAAAATCTTTATAACAAAACAGGTGGCAGTTTAAACATTTCCGAGCGAGTTCACGTTATGCATGGCATGAATAAAAAAGTCAAGATAGGACGAGACTATTAGTAACTGTAGTTTTCAGTTCAATATTTTCCGTTGAAGATACTTGAAGCAATAGAAATGTGGTTCTATAAAAGTATGTTTGAGTCTACATTGGATCAAATATATGAACAACGATGTAGTTTTAGAGAAAGCGGAAACAAAAAGGAGACTTATACTTAACATCAGGAAGAGGGAGTTGAAATTTCTAGGACACATAATGAAGAAAGAGGGCTTGGAAAATTTGATACTCGGATGACAGAGGTAAGAGAAAAACACCACACAACCTAACATGCTGGCTTGAATTATAGTGGACAGTGGAGAAAGATTTAAGTGCGATAACAAAAAGACAAAATTTATTAAGAATTACAAAGGATAGGAAATTATGGAGAACTATGATTACCCCTCCCCACCACATAAGATATACGGTACATAAAAGATGATGATGATGATGGTGATGAAGAAGAAGAAGAACCATCATCATCATCTTAGAATGTTGGACTATAGTAACTCTTGCGCAACCTATCATGGCCTCAATTTCCTCTGTACGAAATCAATTATAATTGATCCATCCATTGGATTATTTGAAGTGATTAATATTTCTTCTGAATACATATTCATAATTTTATTAAATGGATTCAGGGGCGGTTCTCATTTAAATTCCAGAAGATAGTTTCTGTTTTGGAAAAGGTTATCCGAAGTTCTACAATGAAAAATATAGGTTATCTCATTTTGGTAGATAACACCTGCTGATAGAAAGATGAGCCCATTTATCGGATAATAATGGGTAAAACCCAAGATTACGAGCCTAATAGAATTTAGATGCCAAAGTAGAGGCCGAGATGAACAGGAATGAGACAGACGTGCTTGTAGCCTAGTTCAAGAACAGGCCACGAGCAAACCTGAATGATGCTATTGGGAGAAGATATCAGCAGCATCAGATAAGTGTTTCATGTATTTCAAACAGGTACATATATATAGATATCGTCCCCAGTTCCAGCACTTTTAACCGATAATTAGCAATCCTCTATTCTCTTTCTCGTTGTATAATGTACGTATATATATGTATACATAATGAAATGGACAAAGTCCGACAATTATTTTAAGACATTTTTATAGATTCATTTTATAGATACAAATATTTAAGTAAATGCTCTGTTTATAATAAAGAGTATTAAACAACATTTATCGGCCTGAATGTCCGAGAAATTTTCATAGGAAATATTCGTCTTCCGACAGGAATCGAACCTGTATCCTGTACGGAACCGTCATATAACCTGACGTGCCTTTAACCGATTGATCCACAGAGGATCATTCGGGTAGCAAGGTCGATTTTACTGCTTTTAAACTACAATCTTCTATGAATCTCTCACGTACATTCATATCTGCTCAATGCGTATCCAAATGTAAACAAATGACGTCAAACATTATGAAATGGACAAAATCCGACAATTATGTTTATACATTCTTTTTATAGATACAATATATATATATATATATATATATATATATATATATATAAAGTATGTCTTTTAAATTGTTCAATTTTCTCAACTTTGTTCATATTGCACGACTCAGTTTGAGGAGTCGCTAACTTTCCCACACTACTTCTTGAAACACTAACCATATAATGTTACTTCCAGGCCATTTTTATACCATGAACAAGTATATCAACATGGTCGTCATTATCGTTGGTAGACTGGCCTCTGGAGGGAAAACAAAAGCGCCCTTCTGTGTCTGTAGTGATGCTCGAAGGAAGACATATATCTGATGGAAGTAGCAAAACAACAAGGTTTTTTAGAGGTGTTTTATTTTATCTCATTCATTGTATTTTTATAGCCAGAATTAAAGAATGAAAACAAATGTTAAAAAAGCCCAAATAATCCAGGGTTGATATAAAAAGAGTTTGAAAAAATAAAGAATCAACAGAATTGAAACGTGATGAAAAAGATCCACCAGGATAAACTTTAACTTGATGAGTAACAAATCAGTCCAAAATGATATCTGGACAAAGTGGGCCATTTATTCAGGATGAAATATTTGCCATGGCAACGAGCTTGATGGAGAAAAGGGTCAAAGGTTGATTATTGACCGTTCTATTGACTTTTAATGCGGATTTGAAACGGGTTGTCATGCCGACAATTTTTACTGTCGAAAGAGCAAAACGTCAGAACACGAGAGGAGAATATTGTTGAACTTGATAATTTTAAAATGGGGAAGATGTGAGCTGCGAATTAGAGATACCATTATCTTGCTTGTACCAGACTCTGGTTAATATCATAACAGACGATGTCAATCTCATTTTCCAATGCTCACTCAAAACAAGCCTCAAGAGTCACACAAAATAGAGTGTTACTGAATTATATGTCTTATATGAATGTAAAGAGGAAGAAAAGAAGATTACTTGAATATGCAGGATATATAAGGACTTTCCCTATATTTGAAGAGGTTATGATTAGTTGTGTTTGGGTAAACATCTACATAAAAGTCTGTTTCTTGAGAAGAAGCTCTCTGTATATTTATTGTATTTTTACGTACAATTTTGGCACAAGGCCGAAAGGGAAGTGGGGTGAAGGTCACTGACTACCCTAAACGTAGCTAATCTGATACGTGACCCATTTGTTCGTTACAATTTCACCACAAAATCACACCCCTCTTCACCAAATCCTACATTTACGAAAATACCACATACGCACAGGGAAACCTACTAAAATCCAATGATGTAAAAATTCATGGAAATTTATAAGTTTTATTTTTATTAGATTATTTTCCTTATTTTTTTTTTACAACAATATGAAAACTATGTAACAGAGTTGTGAGTTCAATATTTGACCACAGCAGAGGTGGACAAAATCTTGGACAGTTGAATTATTAAAGGCAAATAACTGAAACCGAGATATCCAGAAAAGGCACGGTACGTGGATATAGAATAATCTACTCCAGTGGACGAAATAAAGAGTTCGGTTCAAAATTCCAACGGATATCACCCGAAGAAGGTCGGAGCGTACAACGGCCAAAACGTCGTGAATATGATAATAAAGATGTCGACAACAGTCCGAACAGTGTAAACAGTGTAAATAGTTACAACACCTCATCTCAGAAATAGACAGATACTGAAGAAGGTCGGAGCGTACAACGACCGAAACGTCGTGAATATGATAATAAAGATGTCGACAACAGTCCGAACAATATAAGGAGTGTAAATGATTATTTATTGTGCTTTATTTTTAGGGAAAATAGGGCAGTACCGACCCTGCGGAACATGGAAGGAACATCATTGCGGTTGTTTTTAGTTAGCAACTTAAGCAGTAAAATATGAAATTAAAAATGTCCTGTTTTGATGAACAAAAATGGTGTTTATCCAACAGGATAATGTAAGAGCACACTATCTAAAAATAAACATAAAGAAAAGTTTAATAAGTAGCATCTTTAGGATGGGAGATTATTCCAAATTCTACATATTTATATTAAAAATTGAAACTAACCCTTAATAAATTTAATTATGAATACAACACAAATGTTTACAGCAAATAATTAAAAAAAAAAAAAAACAGGATTTTAGCTAACAGGTTTTAAATAGTCTTTTTTTTTTTAATAAGAAATAGAAATCTTTAAAAAACGGACAGTACATAAATTTAGCGTTTTTTATTTCACAAATAAAAAAAAATAATTTTCGGATAAAATCCTCTCTAAGCTTTCGGCTTACATAAGCCATTATCATACGAGATATATATTTATACACAAATGAATGGTGTGTAGGGATATGAAATATACTGATAATTTTCTTTGCCTATTACAACGCTCAGGAAACAGATGTAAATTAAAAGGGAAGCTAGTTTTATTTGTGAATCTCAGGAAGCTGGAAAAAGAGCCATTTTCACACTAGAATAGATTTTAAACAATTTCCATTATCTTTTCATCAAACAATTTCCCAAAACGTCGCCTCACATATATCCGCCATTCCCTGAGATGAAAACAAAAAGATAAAAAAAAATGTAATGTTGATCTGAAAAAAAAAATAGCAAACATTTCGGACAGTCTTTTGAATAATGTCCCTACCATTACGACGTATCGGTTGATAACATCGGCCATTGCCATGGAGTTAGCAGTAAATCCACTGACCGTAAGCAGTTCAAATAACATTGAAATTATTATTTGGAGCATAAATGGTGCGTGAGAACTAACTTATTCATCAATGGTATGATATTTACTAAAATGATATTCTCATATTTGCAAGACCGAATATCATGGTGTGTGCATGTGTGTGTGTGTGGGGGGTCAGAAGATTGATTTCAGGCATTCTTTTCTGTAAATATGGGTCATTAATAATAATTAATTACATTAAATAATATTTCTATTTTTTTCTGCCTTTATTTCTTGAATGAGAATCCATCTTTATTTAAACTGTTTACATTCAAAACTATTATCCTCATCTTTCCTGTTGTTATCACAACGTTTCGACAGGTGTGCCGCTCGGCCTTCATCGTTTTAACCAACTCTCTAAGCCTAGGTTTTGGATTGTGAACTTGGTGACATAGTAATTGTTCAATCTCTGGACCGGGTAATGTGAATTGGTCTCTCAGCGGCAACAAGGCGAGCAATAACTAATGACTGCTAAAAATAAGAACTAGACGACCTAATTCTAGACATGGGCAGGAGAATGAGAAGAGTCTGACCCCCACCCGTAAATTATATATTGTTCGGAATCCCCTGTAACAATAACAAAGATGAGGTCAATAGTACTAATGTAAATAGTTCGATTTTTGTGGATGTAACAAAACGTAATCTAAAATACAGAGCGAATGATCAGATAGCGAATCTTAACAAAATGCTTAGAATTCTTATGGTACTTTTCTCAACAAGTAGGCCCTTCTTAAAGGAAGATTCCTAGCGGAACATCAGAGTTCCCATCCCATTTTTTCTTCATTCATCCTGGTGTTTTACTCAGAGAAGTTTTATCTATAACTTTTCGGACAATGGCACTCCTTCAAGTACGACATGTTTTTGTATTTCTGATTAATGCAAACAAATGAAAAGAAAAATCGACAATAAAAAATGGTTCCAAAAAAGAAAATGATTGAAATAGTGAAAATGGTTCTTTCGATAAATGCTTACCCATCGATTTTTGACTAAAAAAGGAGCTCATTTTGTATTTCTTAAAAGGTCGCAGCATTTAAAATGTATTAAAAGATTTTCTTTCTATTATCATGAACAGTTTTTGTTGTGAACATGAGGAAGTTGCACAATTTGTGCCTGGCAAAGGTGGCATCATACAAAAAAGAAAAGAAAAAAGATTTATAATATTATGCTAATGCAAATGTTTACAACATTTCGCTCATTTTTCAAAGATTAGAAAACATGTATTATGAGTGATGAAGCAATAAACAGTTGATAATGAATTTAAACCCAGTTTAGCCATTTCCTTAACATTATGTACTGGGAAGATTAGCATGAGTCTTTAGAATTCCGAATGTTGAATTAATAAATGGTTTAGTCATAACAAATTTAACATAGATTATAATATAAGATAGGACAGGCTGTATTTAGGGTTAAATTTGTTCAACGCCATGAGATGAGTCTTCTATGTTTCGCATAAACAGACGTAAAAAAATGTAATAAAAGGAAAAAACATATGGATGAAAAAGGTAGTTAATTAGAGAAGCAAAATAAAGGAAGTTGGGGAGAGCAATCATCCCACGGTCCTGAAAAAACATGGAGCATAAAAAAAGAAAAAAAAGGGGGGTGTTGAAAAGTTTTCATAAAATTTGTGCAAGATGCCAAACATCAAAATGTTTCGAATCCTTTCTTAATTGGACACAGATTTCAATAATAATAATAATAACAACAACAAGAATAATGATAATAATAATAATAATAATAATAATTCTTGTTGTTGTGTGTGTTTGTGTGTCATGTGGCTTCTGGACCTTAGTGATCATGGATTTCCACAATTTCCTCTGCTTTGTAGCTCTGAGTAAATTTTGTCTTTTTGCTATCTTTTCTAAACCCTGTTCTGCCATCCATTTGTAAACGCTATCCTGGTAGGATATGTACTTTTCTCCTTTGTCCTTTTTTGCTTTTAGTGTCTTGTAAATATAAAATAATTAGATTTTCTAGGAAGTATAACACATTTTCTTCTTCTTACAATTTTAACATATTTTGTGTTACCTCTAAAATAATTTGCTTGTCGTCAATAAAAAAAAAATATTTGATTTTTCTTGTAAGTATGGAATATGAACAAGACAGTGATAGCAATCCTTCAGATAATTATGAAAAATATTGTTTTTGGACTAATTAACATATATTTAGTCTTTTTGATATTATTTTGTTATTGAAATAAATTTAAAGAATCGTTTTTGAGTAAGTACAAATTATTGTCTTTGAAATACGTACAAAGTCTACTCTCTGACCCGCGTACGTAAGTCGATTTCTTAAAAATATTTCAAAAAACATCACTGGCATCATTTGGTGTCGATGCGGCCATATTCCACATGGAGAATATTCAGCAATCATCAGTAAGTATTATCGTACCAAATTTTATCTTGTATGATCAAAATGAATTTGTAGATTGAATCTAAACTCTTAGATATTTGTATATTTTTTCTCTGAAGGATCACTTATTTATTTCGATTTTTAATATCGTTTTTACAATCAATATTTTATGAAAATTAAAATACACTGAGCAATAAGTGATTTTGGTTTTGTCTCTGAGAAAAGAAGTTCATCATAGTTTCAAATTTATCATTTGATTCAATTGCAAGATCAATATCATGTATTTAACGCGCTTACCGATTGCCAATTAATTATTTACGAGCGGGAATATTTTGTCCTTTTTCTGAAGGTCGAAGAAAATTGAGTAAATATGTAGCTGCAAGCAATAGAAGCGAGATAACATCCTTTGGTTGTTTGCAGTAACGAGAACTGCCAGATGTTTCGGATCCCATCATTGACCAGCATTTTTTTTTTCTTCTTCAGCCTTCTTGATCTTAATTGGCAATACGCTTAGTGTCGAAGTCATCTGAAAGAAATAAAATTTAACGATTACTGCAAAGAATGAAAATAATAGTATCAACATACTAATAAATTGATGATGATAAGGATAACAAAAATATTGATGGATAAATCTATACATATTTTAGTATATATATATATATATATATATATATATATATATATATATATATATATATATATATATATATAATGTCATTTAATGATGCTATATAGTATTGAAATAATTTTATTTTAAGCAAACATAGACTTACTGCATATCTCAAATTAAATATTAAATAAATTAATAACATTAAAATGAATATGATATTAGCTTATACATATTTTTGTGTGAATAAATAAATAAAAATATATATATATATATATATATATATATATATATATATATATATATATATATATATATATATATACTTTATTTTAGGATGTTACATCGAAAACATGTCAAAATCGCTACACTGTTGCATTCGTGTTTAATTTAATTATATCTAAATAAATCGTTCACTCGCCAGTAATTTACAATGGCCTGATGAGATCTATTGATACGCATCGAAACACCATTGCAATTGTGTAGCGATTTTGACATGTTTCCGATGTAATATCCTAAAATAAATAATATTGCTCTACTTTGTATTGAGTCCTCTTTTAAATTAAATGTTACGAATGTTGGATTTGTACTCTAGTCATTCTCATCTTACCTATACATACATACACACATACAAACAAACATATATATATATATATATATATATATATATATATATATATATATATATATATATATATATATATATATATATACATATAAATATAAATAACTAGACTCATTTCGAAATGCTACTCAGGATAAATTTAAGAAAGATATTATAACCATACGAGTAGTTTTAAGAATGCAAAAATTAAACATAGTACCACGCTATCTACATACGTATGGAAAAACCAAACAAGATAATATAGACCCCATCCTTAAATGGGAAATATTAAAAAAATGCCAAAAATATAAAGCAGGCCATAAATTTTGCAAATTATGTGCTGAGGAGAAATTAGCCATAGCTTTATATGATCGCCCTAACCAACTATTGAACTCTAAAACTGAAATTCTCAATGTATGTAGACATAAAAAATCATGGCTACTAAATTAGACATTTTTCCCGTTATTGACTTTCCACTGAGGATTTTTTTTTTTTTTGTTGTTGAATAAATATTTAACCCCCCCCCACTTAGGTTGTTTTTTTTTTTTTTTTTTTGTCACGTGGTATGATTTTAGCTTCACCTATAAATATATGTGTTTCTCTTTTGCCTCGTTAGCCAAGCTTTCCCTGACGATCCGTTTAGGTGAAACCTAGGTAGGTTTGTCTGGCTCACTAGGTGTATCTATCTATCTATCTATATATATATATATATATATATATAAAAACTGTTATTAACAATTGCTTTTAATATTCTTATATTACTATATAATGCTATGTTAGATGATGATAATAATATGTATATATATAATTATATATATAACATATTATAATTATGCAAAAAACATTGTTTGGTATGCACATAAGTTCGTTCATCGTTTTTACTATTATCTCAAAGCAGTTTTCCTCAAAGCATGTGGACTAGATGGTATCCTTGTAATAGGCCTTAAGAAATGTGTTTACGAACTGTCTCCTCTTCTTTCCAAACTGTACCAGTGCCTTACTGTTTCTTGCTTTCAAGCTTGATGGAAATTCTCTTCTGTCGTTTCTGAACTTAAGCAAACGATCGGTTCTTTCTAACTATTGGCATATTTGCATTCTACCTCTTTTTGATAAAATGCTAAAGTTTCTTATGTACTTTAAGAATCACTCATCGCTGGGTCATTTTTCAGATAAACAATATGGCTTTCACTTCTCTATGTTAAATGATGATGTGTTAAGGGTGTTAGCTGAAAGAAACTACCAAGCTTTAGATAAGAATGGTGAACCTCGGTCTGTTGTTTTGGTTATCTCGAAGGCATTTGACAGGGTTTTGCATATTGGTCTTCTTCGCAAATTGAATTTCCAGACGAATTTTTTAAAAACTTATTCAGTCAATTTCTATCTATATTTCTGAGATGAGTTATTATGTAGACTATTTGCATTGTTCGGACTATCATCCTCATTTTCGTTGCCATATTTATCACAACGTTTCGGCCATTGTACGCTCCGGCATTCTTCAGCTGGTTGGGGTGAAACCTTTATTTCGCTCACTAAGGTAGACTGGTAGATTTAGACGGCAATTTATCCATCGAACCATGTATATAAATAGTCGAACATGGATGTCGCCTCTGGGTGTTAACTTCGATGTCAAAATATATATATATATATATATATATATATATATATATATATATATATATATATAATCTAAATAATGGCATATTTCTTGAAAGAGACAGTAATTTACTTAGAAGGAAAGCTGTTGAGAGGGCCGCTCTCGAATCTTATCAAAATATAAATCTGTCCCCCACCCACGGGCTTTTCAAATAGCTCCATTTCTGAGAGAATTTCTGCTTTCCCAAGCCAGCATACTTGACAATAAATATGTTAAAAACTTGAAATAAAACAGTTAAATTGATAACCTCATATTATTTAAAATATATAACACATGAATGTAAAATAACTGAAATACTAATTTACATAAAAAAACATTTACTCACTTTCATTTATTAGCCATTGAATTATGTCACTTGGAGTCCTCCCTAGCTTACATTTCCTGGCGAATTTTTGAACTGATTCAGTCTTTCTTTTCGAATCGCTAATGAAGGTTGTCTTAAACGGCCAATCTTCTAGATCTTTTTGCATTAATACAGGCGCCACTCCACTCCGGGGTTTTGTCGTTGGGCCTACGTTGTATCTAATTTTTATCCACGACCTTACTGATGGCATCAGTTCCCAACTCGGTATCTATGCTGATAATACCACTATATATTCCTGTTTAATAGTAAGTGTGAGCGGTTCGATAAGGTCAAATTTGCACCAGAACTAAAAAGTATTTACTTTATGTTGTTAACTGGGTCAAGAAATTGCATGTTAATTTTAACGCCTCCAAAACGAAACTGATCTCTTTTAATCGTCTAAGAGAACGCTTTTTACCTTCCATCATCATGGCTGATGCTAACCCTCAGGAGAGTGATTCATTGCGCTTTCTCGGATTAATGTCTTTCACTGACATGAGGTATAAAGATTATATCGAATCAATTGCTAAGTCTGCTGCTAGGAAACTTGGTTCCCTGGACAAATTTTATCGCCAGAATCTATCTTACATATTTATATATCTACCATTCGCGCATGCTTTAAATACAACTGCCACTTCTGCTCTGGTGCCCCTGAAATATATTTAGGGATTATTGATAAAATCCAATGAAGAATCCGCAATGTTATTGGTCTTGACCTGGCATCTCACCATCAGTCACTTTCCCATCGCCGTAATGTAAATTCCCTGTGCTTTTATAAATAATTTCATGTTAATTGTTCTGGTGAAATTTTCTCTATAGTTCCTAGATTTTATGAATTTAAGCGTAGTACTCGATTGGCGGCAAGGTCTCCTCATTTTACAATTGAAATGGTTTGATGTAACCGTAAGTCCTATGGTAACAGCATCTTCTCCAGCATTTCTTGCTCATAGAACTCTCTTTCGGCTTCTTGCTTCCCTGGGGACTTTGATCTTTAAAAATTTAAATGCCAAAAAAACAAATGCAATGTCAATCTTTATCTACTGTTTTTCTTTTTATTCTTTTTCTCGATACTTAATAATGGTTCTTTTTTGTTTTCTTCTTCTTTCCCACTCCCTTGCGCCTTATTGGTTTTTTTGCTTTGCTTCGGGTAAAATGATACCTCCTCCACAAAATACATATATTATAATTATATATATCATGACTATATTATATAATATAGTGATAACACACACAATTCATATATATAGATATCTATTAATACGTTATTTGTATAGATAGAAATACTTAAATAAATGCTCTGTTTATAATATACAGTATTAACAACATTTACCGGTCTGAATGTGCGAGAAATTTCATAGAAAATGTGTGCCTTCCAACAGGAATCGAACCTGTACACGGAACCGTGATATAGCCTGACGTGCTATATCATTTAGCTACAGAGGAAGGGTCTGATTAGCAATGTCGAATTACTGCTTTTTCCTCGCTTAATTTTGGCACTGAATTACGAATATCAATATACGGATGAAAAACTTTACCTTGTAAGGTCATCCGACCACGCATCAGTGAGTTCTTTGAAGTCTTTAACCTAAATGACCCAAAACCCGGAAAAGTTTCATTTGTAAAAATAAATTCTCTTTTACAGTGCTTCAGTTCTAAAATATTGAATTTTCAGTCCTCATACATCGTAATTACCGGGAGAATCCTCTCACACTAGTATAGGTCAAAATCTTGTAAAGACGTTTACTTTACAAAGTAAATTAAAAAAAAAAAAAAGAGAAAAACAGCATTTTTCAAGCCCTAAACATTAAATCAAAATATTAAAATTGCAAATAAAAAAAAAAAATCTGTTTGGGAACTGGGATATTAAATCTATTTAATAATAAATGCATTTCGCCAAGTGGAAAATTTTATTTCTATATCATCTCGTGCTTGATGTTACATGAACTAAAAATTCCATAATGACGAGTTTAAAAGTATTTAATAGTTTAAAATTACTTTTTACTAGAGAAAATAATGTCTGTAGCGTTTGTCAGCCGTTAAAACCTGGCAATTTCTTAATTAAAATTTTGTAAATGCTTCCAATCTCATATAAATATTTTAACATCGGGGTATTTAATGTCTGATAACCCGAGAAAGAAGAAAAGCGTTGATAGTTATCAATCAGCAAAGCTACCCAAACACCATCTTCAATTCTAACATGTACGAAACAAGTAACGCATTCCATTTTTTTTGTTCTCCGATTACACCGGAAGCTACGTATATGGAAACAACATGGAAAGCAGATGGACATCTTCTGCGACTAGATCAACAAAATCATTCTTATAAATGAATGCTGTTTTATTTCGAGAAGACAAATGTAACACACTTTCGTGGGAAAACTTGGAAAAACCTTCGTTTACACAGTGATTGATGATGTTAAAAGAGCGATCAATACAATTCCATGATTTTTAAAAAAAATCTTTTAAGAGCTGAGAAGACCTGCAGCACTTTAGCGATTTTATAGAGGACATGGAGTTTTTAGAAAGAACTGGTTAGAGTTATTTACAAAGTTCCTGAAGATGAGAAATCGCATTGATTCGAAATCGCATTGCTTCGAAATCGCATTGATTTGAAATGGCTCTGATGATGATGATGAATAGTTCCAAAAAATAATTTGTCTGTAAAGTTTGTTTACTTGCACTTGCTAATCATCAGAAAATTGTCGACTGTTCTGGATCTCAAAAGTTTGGATACCAGCGACATTTACCGAAATATTTATTCTTTTGAACGTTAGAAGAAAATCAAACTAAAAAGTTTAAAAGCCTCCTCGTCTATGATTTTTAATCAATCTCGTATGAAAAACGGTTGCATATAGACAGGGACTGATGATGACATTTTCGGACCCCAAACTAATGAAATTATGTCCTCACCACAGTTGGAGCTTCCCTCTGATTCGCCCGATTCGTCTTGAATATTTTTTTCACTCGTGATACATTTTAGCGGCATTTATATATATTCTTATTGTAAATTCTTTAAATAAACTTGACTAGCTATCTTTGGTTTGTCAAAAAATATTTTTTAATAAATATCAATATGTATCTGTCTATATTTCTGAGATGAGGTATTATGTACATTATTTACATTACATGGACTATTGTCCTCATCTTTGTCGCCATAGTTATTACAACGTTTCGGCCGTTGTACGCTACGGCCTTCTTCAGGTGGTTGGAATGTCAAACTGAACCCTTTATTTTGTTCACTGGGGTAGACTGTTCTAGTTCCTCGTACCATGTTTAATGGATGTTAGTCATCAGTTATCTCCTGTTAATTTCCATCTGAAAGTTCTCCACTGCCTTAACCAGGTATTGAACTCACACTCTTTGGGTCCTGTCACCTTTGTTGCCATATTTATTACAACTTTTCAGCAGTTGTACGCTCCGGGCTTCTTCAGGTAGTTGGAATGTCGAATTGAACCCTTTATTATAAAGGATAAAGGCGTTAGTTAAATCCAGTGACAGGACCCAAAGATTATGAGTTCAATACCGGGTTAAGGCGGTGGAGAACCTGGAGAGGGGAATTAACAAGAGATAACTGATAACTGACATCCATTAAACATGGCACGTGGAAATAGAACAATCTACCCCCGTAAGCGAAATAAAGGGTTCAGTTCAACATTCCAACCACGTTAAGAAGGCCGGAGCGTACAATGGCCGAAACCTTGTAATAAATATGGCGACAAAGATGAGGACAATAGTCCGAATAATGTAAATAGTGTACATAATACCTCATCTCAGAAATATAGACAGATACCTTAGAAATTCAAATAACAAAACCGATTCTACATTATGTTTTTCCTATACACGCCCCCCCCCTAAAAAGGAAACTATTGTTTTATTTACGTTTCATCACGTGATCTATGTGCGAATACTGATTCTTCTTATTCTCCCTCCTTTTCCTCTCTCTAAACAGTTACAAACAGCCTGGTGTACTAATGTCCATTTACTTATACTTCATAGACAATCACAATATAATGCGAATAACAGTATGATAATGTATTTTTAATGAAAATGAATATTATGTTATCCTAAATGTTATTACTTTCGTGTTTAAGACTACCATGATGACTATTGAAAGTTTAGTGAAAAATAAAGGTTGATGTGAACTCGATGTTTACATTTTCTCAGCTGAGCATGCATGAATAAAAGTTAATCTCATTGATATGGAATTATTCTTTACAGGCAATTTATGTTATGTCAGTAAAACATAAGGTAGAAATGCTTTTATTACTTTTATTATCAGTTTATTTGATAATGTGAATCTTTTCATGTATGTTATTGATTATCCCACTGATGCCGAGGTTAGCCTACAGACAAACATCGCCCAGAATTTAAGGTTTCTTTTTTAGAATTGTAATATAAGACGACCCCCAATTTTTAAGGGTGAATTTTAGGATATAAAGTTCGTCTTATACGCGGATATATACGATATATATTTATGAGATGCTTCTGGAAAATTCCTTCGGTCAAGAAGAGATTCCTTTCAAAATTCTGATATCAAATCTCTCTCTCTCTCTCTCTGTCTCTCTCTCTCTCTCTCTATATATATATATATATATATATATATATATATACTCGACTCTCTCGTCGAATTCGACGTATGAGGGTCAAGCAGATCAGTTCCTAAGAAACAGACATCCCGACAACAGCACATGAGATTTGATTATAGCGGTGAAGGTTTGGTGCAGGACCATACGCACTTTTTGAAGGGCCGAATACAGAAACAAGCTCCCTAAAAGACCCTCCGCAGGTTTTGAATTCAGAGTTGTCCTTCTCCTAGACCAGTTGCCATTCAAGGCTATAGAACCCAGTCTGTCTTGCTATTTACCCATAGCTGGAGGGAGAAGAAGAGGAGTCACACCTTTCGTAAGGGTATTAGCACGTAAGAGAATGCAATGGATTCGACTGGAATTTGAACTCGGCTCTCCGATTCCTCAATCAAGCCGCTATCCATTACTCCTACACACACACACACACACACACACACACACACACACACACACACACACACACATACATGTGTGTGTGTGTGTGTGTGTGTGTATGTGTGTGTGTGTGTGTGTGTGTGTGTGTGTGTGTGTGTATCACTTTGATAACAAATGGCCCAAATATATATTTCAGCACCCTGTCCCAAGCGCAATTTGGTGCTAAAGGGTAGGTAAATCATAGAATTGACTTTCAAGGTTGCTCAGGCATATACATGTGTACTAAATGAAAATTTCCTTGCAAATGTAATAATTTTAGTTTATACTGGTAAAGGCCATAGAAGAATATAAAATTTCATTCTTCATTGTTGGCTTTTCGATACTTTGGTCTTCGTGAAAGTGATTTCTTGGAATCTAAGCGCTTAGGCGATTGATGCTTTTGAGACAAATATGTCAGAGTTCAGATTTTCAAGGTTCAAGAAAGGTTTTGAGCTCAGCTGCAAAGAAACAACAGGAAGATCACAGAAGTTGAAAATCAATGAAATGGAGAAATAGTTAAAGAAAAGACGCGTTGAAATGTCACGCTTAAGAATATCAATATATCTCATAAATTTCAGTTGAGTGTGAAATGAAATCACATATTCAAAGACCAACTATGAAACGGAGTGATCTTTTGTTCTAACCATATATATATATATATATATATATATATATATATAGTTTAGGATTTGGTATATTTATATGAGTATAGTAACTCAATAATGAGACCGAGTGTTTACAGATATGGAGAGCGTGTAGATAGGAATCAATACTGCAAGGTGACTGTATTTACCAGACTCTCGCGTGTTCAGTCTCTCTTTTTCTCCATATATATATGTATATACGCATGTTTCATTAAAAACGACAGACAAGGTACTACGGTTAAGCTTTTTATTTAATTTTTCTTGTGTTCGAACAAGAGCTTTCTATTCTGGACAAACAGTGTGTAAAAACTGTCCAAATGTTTTATATTTCCGAGTTCTTTCGGCTATACCTTTAGCCATTATCAAGGATGATTCGATTTTTCAGCTTAATTGAGTGTGTGCATTATGTGGTATGTCTTAGTGTGTTATAGGGATGTTTTTAATTTCCAAATACGGTTAGCACATTATGTCCTTGTTCGTAGTTAATATTGTTAAGAGTTGTTTCTTTCTTTTTTATTATTAAAGCTTCCATTATTTTTAATCTTTTTTTACAGGTGGATGCAGTTAATATATTTGTGTTTTCTACTAGTATGTTTCTAATGGAGACTGGTAAGTTTGTGTGTGTGTATAAATGAATTCTAATGGAGCCGTGATCAGATAGATAATAACGACAGTGAGCACACAGGCAAAAATTACATAAACATTTATTACAAAAACCAAATGCACATTAATTACAAACAAGACGAATCTTCACTAAGACATATTATAAAGAAATACACTACCCCAATTGACCTGAATAAAAAAATCAAATTAATTATCTATCATAAAAAATTTAAGACAGCTAACTTTATCCTAAAAAATAACAACACACCAACAAGTCAAAATTACAAAGAACGAACATTATGAGTTCAAATGCCCCTTAAGGAACTGTGTTCCTGATCAAACCGGACTCATAAATAATTACATCGGTTACACAACTACATGCTTATCCAGACAGTTTACGTAACACCTTTAGCTCCATTAGAACCCATTTAAAAACACACACAAATTCGGAAATTAAAACAGCCCTATAACACACTAAGACATACACATACTGCACACACTCAATTAAGATGAAAAATTGAATCATCCTTGATAATAGCTGAAGGTATAGCCGAAAGCGCACGGAAATATAAAACATTTGGACAGTTTTTTATACGCACTTTGTCCAGAAAAAGAAAGCTCTTGTGCGAACACACGAAAAAAATTAAATAAAAAGCTTAACCGTAGTACCTTGTCTGTCGTTTTTAATGAAACATGCATAAACGAAGGATTACTGCCTAAATATACATATATATATATATATATATATATATATATATATATATATATATATATATATAATGGGACCTCTTGGCTAGTCAATCCCTATTATGGACGCTTGCTCAGGGCCATTTGTCATCACAATGACAAAAATGTCACATGAATACGCGCGTGCGCACAGACACACATATATATATAGAGAGAGAGAGACAGAGAGAGAAAGAGAGAGATTAAAGAAAAATCTATATTTATGGGCAAATGCAAGAGTAGGTATGTATATATGTACATGTATGTTAGAATACACATAAAAACTGGTCTATAATATGCAAAGATCGGGTGAGTGTGTACATATGCACACGTATGTGCAAGTATATACATAAAAAATACTATCAGTTTCGGCGGACGGATTTAAAATCCAACAGACACCAAACAGCTCTAAAGCTGACATATATATATATATATATATATATATATATATATATATATATATATAAATGAAATTTAATGAATAAAAGACAACAAATTGATAACAATAGACAAGATTGATGATTTATATATATATATATATATATATATATATATATATATATATATATATATAAATAAATATCATCATCATATATATATATAGTAGCCTCTTGACTAAATTGAATCAGGAACAGAAAGAGAAACATTGTTTAAGTCGGAATTTTGGCTGAGTAAATCGAAAGCCCTGTTTAATCTTATTTAAGGATTAAACAGGGATTTCGGCTTACTCAGAGTATATATTTCCCACAGGGAGTCCTCTATCCAAAAACAACAACTTTCCCCGAAAGAGGGAGTCATACGGTTTATTTCTCGTCACGTTATAAAAAGGACGCAGGCGTGCTTGAAAATTCCAACTTTAATGTCTTTCTTTTTCTTCTTCTGCTTCAATTTAGTCAAAAGGCCTACAAATATATAGACACTCTCTTGAATTTGGATATTTGGAGTTGATATGGTTATCGATTTTAATTTTATTTATAGTATCCACTTATCCTAAAAAATTCAAAGCCATTTTCCTCACATATACTTTCGTCTTTCTTTCATTTATTTTATTCTGACCTGAGGAAGCCAGAGAGCGTAGAAGCTTTCAACGAAACACGTGTTTTATAAATTTCCCACTCTGTTTCAGCACATTTACCTTTGTTACGGATACTATTATAAACATCGTACACACACGCATATAAACACACACATACACAGACACACACACATAAACGTACAATAGATAGTTTAAAATTTGGCTCTTGTAACAATAGCTCTTAATACGTATTTTAAAAAAAAAACTCTCGATACATTATAACATAGTTACCTCCCCTGAAGCGTTACTCGTTAATTGCACTTATCCCAGCGTTCTTCACTTCACTAGTAAAAAAATTGACTTTCAGATGAACACAGTAATTTTATCTTTGAAAATGATAAAAAAAATACAATATTTGTCTTGAAAAAGAAAACAAAACCCTGATGATAATATTGTGCTAATGTCGAAAGTACTCGGAATAAATACTATGTATCAACACAATAATTTTCTCTCTTCTTTTAACAATGAAAACATAAAGTTCGTCCGTGAACATGAAAGTATCAAATTGAAAATAAGTAGACCAAAATTGTGCAAATTATTCAATGAAACATATCCTATATATATATATATATATATATATATATATATATATATATATATATATATATATATACCAACAATATAATAAAAAATATAAACTGCAATAAAAAGCACAATTAAACTATTCTACATGAAGCAATGGTATAGTAAACACAAACAAAACAGAAATGATAAGAAACCTAATACACAGATAAAACGACAAAACAAACAAATTAAACTCATTAATTATAAAAAAAAAAACAAAAAAAACTAAGAACATCCCTGAACATCAACAACAAAAACAAACAAACATCAACAACAATAATAAACATCAAAACAACTTCGCTTGTCCACTTAGAGAACGTTACATTTATAATAATAATTCAAATAACATATTGGTCTTACAACGATTACATTATCGAGCCGATTAACCTGCCATTTTTTCCGATAATACGTGAATCAAATTGAAAACCTCCATTCAACACAACAAGAAATGCGACAAATCCTTATCAATAGCAGGGAAATAAAATATGACAAAATCTGTAAGAATACATATGCTAGAAACCTTAAGCATAAAAAAGCAAACAATACAGCATTAACAAGACTTTATCAAATTTAGGAACAGACATACTTAATATATTTTATTAATAACAGAAACAAAAAAATAACATGTACAAATTTCCAGAAACAATACTTGAAAATGATGAAGCTGACATAGCATAACAAAAAATCTTTGAAAATGCCTTATGTAACTCTCTTACATTGGAGAATTTCGATTGAAATATACAAAGGAAAACGAAAACGAACCAAAGCATAGAAAAATTAAAAAAAAATATCCTTAACAATGTACTTTTGTTGGTCTTTAAGCATATTTTTGCCTATAGATAGATAGATAGATAGATAGATAAAGAGAGTGTGGATATAGAATCAACACTATATATTTATATAAACATACGCATTTCCTATATATCTTAAGATGTACTGATTTCTGTCGAGAGAGAGAGAGAGAGAGAGAGATAGAGATAGAGAGAGAGAGAGAGAGAGAGAGAGAGAAAGAGATTTCATGGCAAGAATTAAATAACGTCTGCCATTGTTAATCTTTGAGCATAAAATGTACAGTTGAGTCGATGTATTAAAATCAAATGAAATTCAAATGACGTCAAGTTGGCTTAGATATTCAATATAAAGTCAGCTCACTATCATCATAAAATTAACGTTAAATGATTTATACGTCTCTTCTTAGTAAGAAGCACTTTACAAAGGACTTGTTTAAAGCTATCAAAGCCGTTAAGAACCCTTATCACTAATATTTGTTCAAACTGTTCGTTTGCTACTGGGAATTCTCAAACTGAAACACAATTCAGACAAAACTGAGTTTGTAAAAAAGAAGGCCAGACGTAAGAAGCGGATTTTAATTCTAATTTCGTGATGGTCTTTCTTTTAGCCATATATTTACGGAAAATTGTAGTTTAAAAACAGTAAAATCTACCTTGCAAACTGAAACGGTCCTCTGTGGTTCAATCGGTAAAAGCACGTCAGGCTATATGACAGTTCCGTATATGATACAGGTTCGATTCC
Source organism: Acanthosepion pharaonis (assembly GCA_903632075.3). Lineage (NCBI taxonomy): Eukaryota > Metazoa > Mollusca > Cephalopoda > Sepiida > Sepiidae > Acanthosepion > Acanthosepion pharaonis. The sequence goes on from CAHIKZ030004396.1 coordinate 1,509,309, forward strand.
TGTTGGAGGACGCATATTTCTACGACAATTTCTCGGACATTCAGGCCGGTTGTTAATACTGTTTATTATAAACAGAGCATTTACTTAAATATTTGTATCTATAAAAAAAAGAATGTATAAACTTAAAATGTCTTAAAATAATTGTGGGAGTTTGTTCATTTCATAATATATATATATATATATATATATGTAAAAGTGGACATTGAAGTCAACTCCCAAAGATCTATTTCATGTCCACTTGTATATTTATTTATGTACAATCATTGATATTGAACACTTTAACCCATAAATGTAGCATTTATTTAAAACTATACTTTATCATATTTTTCTAAATCGGAATCATCCCAAGCAAGGCAATTGTTATCATAGAATTTACAGTTATATTTCACCAGTTTAACTTTAAATTGCTGTGCTTAAGTTAAAAATAATGCTAGGTACCATAGCGAAGTGCTCATCTGTACAATTATCATGAAAGTATTTAATTAATGGACATAGAGATGCAACCTTATGACAGTGGGAAAATGACTGGTGTTGAGCTTGCAGATCGGGACCAATAGTATTGCAGATTCTTCTTTGGATCTTATCAAGATGATTTAGGCAAATAGCAGGGGCACCGAACCATATATAACAGAATATTCTAAGCCTGGATGAATAGTAGACTTATAGATATGTAAGATAGGGTCTGGAGAGGAAAATTGCCTTGTCCGACATAATGAACCGATTTCTTAACAATGGTTTCAATAAAGCCTTTACGCTTCATGTTAGCTGAGAACGTGATCCCGACAGATGTGCAACGAATCACTTTACTGAAGGATATCATTAGCCATGCTGATGAAGGCAGAAAAGTGTCTATCAGAAAATGATTAATGAAGAAAAGTTTAGTTTTGGTGGCATTAAAATTAACAAGTCATTTTTGCCCGAGTTAACTCTCGACTTGAGGTCGTTTTGGACATTGGCTGCCATTTATATATATTGAATCGGTCCACGTTGAGTAGATTTCTATTTTTCACCTATTAAATCCTATTATTGGTTTTGTGATGATCGGGGGATATGATGTATGGTCTCTGGTGATTACCCAGTGAGGATCGAACTCACTACTGATTCGTAATTGTTCTAGCGAGACAAGCTTGCTAACCATTACACTACCTGGAGGTGCCCTTGTCTCTTGTTTATATTATATCAACTGATCTATTACTATATACTATATATATATATATATATATATATATATATATATATATATATATATATATATATATATATATATATATATATATATATATATATATATATATATATATATATATATATATATATATATATATATATATATATATATATATATATATATATACCCCCTTCACTGTCGAAACTCCTAAATTTAGCCTGTCTTCTACTTAATAGCTTCATGTCTCGCACCTCTCGCCTGTGGAACTCCCTTCCTATTCCTGTTTCCCTGTGAGCTATAATTTCCAGCTATTCAAGTGTAATGTCAATCGACATCTCCAGTTGCCTTGATCTATCCACTACCTTCATCCTTTTTTCTATCACTCCTATCTGATCTTGCACTAAACTTTCTGTAACCCCTTGCGTCCTAGTGGCTTCCCGCCTTGCTTGGGGTGAAATGCTTAAAAAAAAATATATATATATATATATATATATATATATATATATATATATATATACAGTAAAAAAGCTGTTCTCCTTAAATACCTTTCACACAGCACTGAAGATGACCCAGATCCAAATACAAACATTGATATTGTTTTAACGTCTACATCAGGCATATTTGCTAAAAACATATTCACATTTCCGAAAAAAAGGATGATGAATAAATTTAACAGACAAAATGTCTATTCGTTTTAATTGTTTGCAAGAAAAACTTAAGCCAAAATATACTGAATTTAAGAGGACGGGTGAAAAGTTCATAGGCTGACTATGAAGGAGTGACGCTAGAGGTGCGATATCTTGCATACATAAATTTCAATTATTATTAATAACTACATTTTTTCTTTCTAGGTACGCTAAAATCTAACATGTTCAAAGAAGATAGTTCAGCATCTTGGTCAAAATGTCATCATCAGCAGGTATGACATCATCAGCACTGTGTTAGTGGTTCCCAATGAAGTGTCTAAACAGATAAGGAACAGATGAATGTCAAAGCAGAAGAGGGAGGGTGTCCAAAAAATTCAAAATCACAGTCACACACAGCAGCCATTGAAACCAAGAACTTGTGTGCTGATTTTCCTGATGAAACAAGATCCCTTTCGTCAGTTTTTTTTGGCCTTTGGTGTTGATAGACTTTGTTTACAGCTTCAGAAAGTTGGAATAGTGCTCTCCATTGATGGTGTGGCCCTTTTGCATCTCCCAAAAATTAAGGCCATTACATTCCCTGCAAATCAAACGATCTTGGTCAGTAGGGTTGTTTTGACTGCATAGATTCTCACTCTGTGTCTAGCTCATAGTAATAAACACAGCACTCATCCTGAGTAAGGAAACATTCAAGGAAACCAACTGAATCTGCGTGTGTTTGTGTTTGTGTGTGTGTGTGTGTGTGTGTGTGTACGTATTTGTGTTACATACTCTTTTGTATCTCTCTCACATCAGTGTTTATATAATTACCTTTCACTGAAAATTTGAATGAAAACAGATTTAATTTCAAACTCACACTACTGTAGCTCCAGTCATTTTTACAAAACGGCAAATCTGGTCAAAAGTGTCCGCGTATGCAATATCGAATATATAACTTTCCCCAAATCAGTCTTTTGCCTAAATAATTTTGAATTAAGAAAAACTACTAAAAATGTTGGTGTCTGGAAATTTTGGCGTGTACCGTAGATTTCGTATAATTTTTACGGGTGTGCAAGCCTAAATTCTGAACAGCATCCAAAAAAAAAAAAAAAAAATCAATTTTTAACCAAAATAGTTCAACATTAAGGTGAATCAAGGAAAATATTTTGTTATTTTCAGATTATCACAAATATCAAAATACAAGCCTTTTTTTTTTTAAATTGATAAATATAGAAAATTTATTTTTCCGGATCTAACCCTTCAGATCAGTAATGTCCGGTTTGTTATGGAAATAATTATTTAATGTTGTATATAATGATGCGCTTGTAGGTACCGGAAGTAACGGATAAGTAATTTTATGAATCAGTTCAGAAAAAAAAAGGAAAAGAAAAAATACAGCGTTAATATAATGGTTTCCAAGCTAATTTGGAGGACGCATTTGATAGCGAACTGATTACACTGCTCGCTGGTTAAACAATTTGTGCAATTTTCAGCCAGACAAACGTTAGTAAATATGTATGGATCCTGCTTTGGTGGATAAAATACACTCATATTAACTAGAGTCAGAACTTAGTGTTGTAGAAGCCGAGAGAAATAGTTCGATTTTGAATGATAATTTTATCGTCAAAGCTATCCAATGTCTGAAACATACGCGTTTTAAAAAAAATATCATAGCCATGTTTCCCCCATTGTCTTTCCGTCGAAATAAGCTAGACTTAATAAGAAATAAAATGAATAAAGACAATAGGAAAACTTACCTTAGCTGACGCGTTTCGTCCGCTTTGGTGATTTATCAAGGCAAATGCAAGGATTTCATTTTGCAACAAATATTTATGTACAAGAGCAAAAATATCATTGGCTTTTCAAATTTTTTAAGTTTAAGAACGATCATAAATATTCATCAGATTATGACGTGGATGCTTCCAAGCGGTCATTATCTTGGTACCGACCAAACTCGGCGTTGCTTAACTTCGGTGATCGTGCTGTAACCGGTGTATCAACGTGATGTAGCCGTAAGCAATAAAAGTTAGGAAGGGATAGAGACACCATCTCTCCCCTTCTTTATTATATATATATATATATATATATATATATATATATATATATATTCTTTACAATTGGAATTAAGATACCTTTAGTCAAGGGCCATTTTCACCTACGAATTTTAATTTTAAAATTCGCAAGAGTTTATGTTATCAGTTTGTAGTTGGATACTAACAAGGATATCCCACTATAAACTGATACCATAAACAGTTTGAAAAATCATGCGAATTTTTATAACTCAAATTCATGGTGAAAATGGTCATTTACTAAAGGTATCCTAATACCAATTGTAAAGAAAATTTGCTCTGTTTAATGAAAATAAACATTGAACGCTCTTTTGTCAGTCAGTTTTAACATATTTCAAATTCTAAGTTGTGTTAATAGGACTCACCTGGATTATACCAACGGATTACTACCTACCTACCTACCTATATATATATATATATATATATATATATATATATATATATATATATATATATATATATTGAACAATAAAAAATATTAAAAAATTAAAATCTTCAGACACAATGGGTTGTATATTAGTATTCCTTCGTTTTTATTATTTCATTTAGATTCCTCGACTAGTTTCGGTCAAAATGGCCATCATCAGGAGAAAAAATATTTCTGTTTGCTGGTAGCAGTGGACTACAGAAATGAATGTCTTGATGCAGAAAATGAACTTTTGTCTGCAGTTTTCATTTGTTTTTTTATTTTTAAAAAATTTTTTTAACATGAATTTTGGTCAGTCTTTGTGTTGGTCAAACAGTCTCTTTTAAGTTGTTATTTGAGATAAGAGCTGGATGGATACATGCTGCTTTGAATTCCCGTGGTCATTTTGACAGTTTTATTGGTTCCTGGAAAGAGGATGTGTCTATATTAGGTTTGTGTGTGTTATTTGGTTCTTAGGGAGTGAGTGAGTATGATTTACTATGGGTGTGTGTTATAATTTGGCTCATTAGTGAGTGAGTTTATATATATATATATATATATATATATATATATATATATATCATATACAGTGATCGCATATATTCATATACGATCTATTGTACTAATCTATGTTTCTGGTGTTATCACAACGTTTCGGCCGTTATGTACACAAGCCTTCTTCAGGTGTTTGTCAATCCGGTTGATCTACAGGAAATTTCGAACTGAACACTTTATTTAATCTACTGAGATAGATTGTTCTTGTGGGACAATAACCTGTTGGGTTAAAGCGTTGGTTCGTGAATGTAGTGACAGAGTAATGATGAGTTCAATCCCTGGGCAGGTATTTTGGAGTAGAAACAGTGTAAGCAATATCTGAGCGGTTCTAAAGAAGAATTATACGGACATTATTCTCGGACATTGTATCGAGAACAATATATACCTTTAGATTAAATAAAGGGTTCAGATCAATTAATTGTATGTTTTCGGAACAACGACAGATACATGATTGCAATGATCTAGAAAACAGAGCAAATGGTCAAACACCGAATTTAAGAAAAAAGCATAGAATTTTAATGATACCTTTCTCAACAAGTAGCCTCTTCCTACTTGAAAGGTTTTTCTTTATTCACTCTTATTTAGAGAAGTCTTGTCTATAACGTTTCGGACAATGACACTTCTTCTTCATGTATAGCTGGCCACTCGTATTCAAGGACACCGCCAATTTGTGTTCATTCAACACCCACAGAGCCCACCCATCGTTCATACTGCAATTTGAACAATTTGAACAAGCTCAATGGCTTGTGCTAGGGCAGATATCGACGGCACCCAAGAATACCATCTACCCAATTTCACTCAAAAGGCTTATGGTTTTCAGGCACTTTCCAAAGGCCCAGCACGCTGGGATCGATCTCTGTAACACCAGGAAGTCTCATGGTGAGATTCGAACCCGGGTTTCATGGTCCGAATGGGAACGTTCGGTCATGTGCTCATTCTTCTTCAAGTACTACATAGTTTTTGTATTTCTGATAAATGATAAGAAATAAAAAGTAAAAGTCACATAAAAATGGACTCAATAAAGAAAAGGAATAAAATAGTAAAAATGGTTCTTTTTAGTTAAAAATGATTACCCGGACAGAAAAGCACCTGTTGACGGCTGGAGGTCAGAGCGACCGAAACCTTTTAGTAACAACAACAAAGAAGACACTAGTCTTGTAAATAATCATAACTCCTCATTCCAGAAATTCAAACAGAAATCTATATTTTTCTTATTTTGAGCGCCTCAACATCGTTTATTGGTTAACAAGCTGTTGTCAAACATCGTTGCAAGTGCAGAAAAGGATATGTTTTCACTGTATGATCAATTAAGGCTTTGTGTTAAAGGGAATCTAAGCATATATTTGGGTTCCTGGGTTCGCGTAATGACCAAGAGGGCTAGTCTCGCAGGGTTAATGTTAACACTGCTAACACTAACCCTCCCCCGTCAATTATTATTGCTTCAAAAAACCCCAAATATATGAAACTGGATTTATATATTTTTTTTCACGCTCTTGGCGTATTTTAATGAATTTATGTGGCCAGTGCAAATAAACAAAATGTCTGGATTTTTTTTCAAAATTTATAATTACAGTTATGCAACGTAATTTTCTTGGGCTCTTTTTTTACAGACATTTATATAAAGTTAGGAGTAAGAAATGTTTTCAGGGCTATTTCTTTATGATATCGTAAATAATAAATATTACCTTTTAGTTAATTCGAGGAGATTTATAATCTTATGAATATAAAATTATTTTTGTAAATAACACTGGGGGACAAGCTTCAATTTTTTGTCTATTGAATTAGATTTGACTGTTCTATGTAATTTGGATGCGCTGAGCACGAATTTGTTCTCGGTTGTGGCCTATCAGCTACTGATTTTGATAAGCATCACTCCTATTTCGTCGTATTCATAAAAAGGTTTTTCTCGATACCAGCTAAGTCTTTTTGCAGTTACAAATTATACAGCTAGGTTTTTATCTGTTTTATGGTATTGTTGTATTATGTATACTTTTATATGTAACAGCCTAAAATATTGTTAATTTTGCCATTTTAAAACCATTTTAATATTAGTAAATTAAACTAAAAATATCATAGAATTCTAGAATGATCTCGAGCGTTTCTGCTTTTCTGTAGAATTTATTTTTATTCTAAAATATATAAAAGCGATTCGTTTTCGGAGTTAATCATCTAATTAAATCACTCAGTTAATTAAGTTTGGGCATTAACATAATTTTGAATTTGCATATGATTTAGTGAGTAATTTTGTCATCGTGATTTAATAGATGATTTAATTAGGCGTAATTAATATTGTACCTACTCATCGGTGTTTCTAGTTTAATTTAATAGATTGCAAGTACCTATTTTATAATAAGTTCCTATTTATACCAAGACGGTCTACAAATAAGAACATTAATTAGATAGCAATTTTCCTAATGTCAGGAACGAACGCGAAAAAATGCCTGGTCATCATTCGTGGACTTGATAGCGCACATTTTTGTCAGTTATAGAAGCAGATAACGGTGAAGAAATCGTGAAAAATGTGTAAAGGACTAGAAAGCGTAAGGTTGCAATATGAAATGAAAAAATGCATTTTTTGAATAGCCATCTTGAGAAGTTTCCAAGTAATTAAGGTGACGTAAGTGACAAATAAGGAGAGAGATTCAAAATTATGGAGGTACGGTACCAAGGTGGCTGGCATTCCGAAATGATGGCTGATTACTTCTGGTGTTTGAAAAGAGACCTGACATCAAGTCTTGTAAAATAATTTTTGCCACAATGAAAGCTTCATATATGATTGTTTTTTGTATTTAAGTCATTTCTATTGTTGTAATGTAATTTTACTGTAGTATCTGTCTATATTACTGAGGTGAGGTATTATGTACATTATTTACATTATTCGGACTATTGTCGCCATATTTATTACAACGTTTCGGCTATTGTACGCTACTGCCTTCTTCAGGTAGTTGAAATGTTGAACTGAACCCTTTCTTTCGCATACTGGAATAGACAGTTCTAGTTCCACGTGCCATGTTTAATGGATGTCAGTTATCAGTTATCTCCTGCTAATCGCCCCTCTTCAAGTCCTCAAGGACACATGGCACAGTGGATAAAAGCGTTAGTTAGATCCAGTGACGGGACCCAAAGAGTGTGAGTTCAATACCTGGTTAAGGCAGTGGAGATAATAAATAAAAATTACCGAGGAAATATTTGATAATAGTGATATTAGGAGAAAATCCGTCCATTTGACACACTGTTTATTTTTTAGGCTACGTTTGTTAGTCTGTGCCTCTAACAAATTATTGAGCAAATTAGTGATTTTGATTCTGAATAGAGGTCAAATATATACAGACTTATACCAAATCCAAGGTTATTTAAATAAACAATATATTCATTCTGCTCGTTTCGTGTTACTGTGTCAACTAACTAGTCTAAAATATCACGATCGGGGGAATAGGGTGTTAAATCCATTCGAGACGCATTATACTGACCTTTTAAATCTACGAGCTGAGTGATCTTTCGTAACATATATTTGCATGTTTATATGCCAGGTTAAATCAATAAAAATCCGTAACCAATAGTAGTAATGATCTGAAAATTGCACTGTATAATGTGATAAATGGAAAAGCATTCGATGAAATAGATTGGCAAGGTAAGTAGTTATGCTGAAAAACGAATATTAGTTGCTTAAAATATATTTTTCAATATTAGGCTACAGATTTATCGATTCACCAACCTATGAGCAGTAACAAGTTTATTATAAGGGATAAGGAAATTGAGCGTTGAATAGGTTGTGCTAGAGGTAGTTCCGCCCAATACAGCAAGTTGCTATTAAATCAAAACATTAACCTCAAAATTAGAGTCATGTTCTTAAATAGCCTCACCATATCGAGAATTTCTTAGAGATATCATGAATAGTGCCAAACCCGTTCAAAAATAGATAAACCGTCGACTGTATACAATCGCTTTCTCAGATAGATAGTTAAAACTGGTTTCCAGCGAGTGAAGCGTGTCGGTCTCAGGGTGGGGGGGGCATCCTTTCTTCGAACCTCGTGGACTGGTGTTATAGGACCACAAGCTAAGAACAGTACCAGATAATATAAGCCATATTCAACATCAGCGGCAACAAATAAAATGGATGGCACATGTAAGACGAAGAGAACAGGAACCATATGTGACACTATCCACAGCCAATTATTCGTCCCGATAAAATAATTTTTTCTTTTTATCATAGCCAGATCCGACACAAAACAGATGCTCCTCTCAAATGACATTCTGCAGATAGTCAAAGGCTTAATTTTTCCTTCCTGGTAATCTGCAGGAGGTCCAGCGGACATTCCTCTTGCGACCCAATTAATTTTTATCTCTTAGAATTCTGTGCTGTAGGCCACCTGACCGACCTGAAATTTTCACCATTGCCATACTCGATGCACCGTCATAAATCAAACGGGACAAATCCGCGACCTTACTTTCTTCGCTAATGAAAATAAAATCTTTACCACTTTTCCTTGTTAGACAAAAAAATAAGATCGTCTTTTCGTGATAAGTTCTTGTCACCTAATTTAATTCTCGCCTTTTTTTTTTTTTTCACGCAAACCTAAATAGTGTCACATATGGTTCCTGTTTTGACAACCATTTACACAAGCTCGTTAGGCAGGGGTTGCTTTCCTCTGTCCATCTTGCCTTAAATATGCTCTGTGAGTGTCAAATTTTCCAAGCCTTCTTTCCTCATTATGTTTCCAAGAGATTTCAACAGTTCCTTTCTCTTGCTATGTAGACGTGTCCTTTCTGTTTTTATTTTCTTTAAACTTATGGACATTTTAAATAACAACCATATAAAAATAGTGTAAACTTTTAAAAATTAATAATAGAATTTTTAATTTTTTTTTATTTGATTTAACAATTTTTACGAACTTAGCAAGAAGAAACCGTTTTTTTTCTATTGGCTTATCATTTGTACTGAGGTTATTTTCGCCACTGGAATGATGAAATGCTGCTGCCAGATAATCCTGTTGTATTGTCTGGTTAACACGATGCAAGAAGAATGGCACTTTTAAAAGAATGACTGGCTTATAGGCGTAGGCATGACAGGTTCCTTTCACAATCCGCTTTCGAGGCTTTTTCTATCTTTCTCAAGTCGAGCGTTGTTTTTCACACACCGACTTAACCATTTGCCGATATAGGCACAACACGCTTGCGTTTAGTGCCATCGAAAATCGTGATAAAATGGATAAACAACCTAGAATCGGGGTAGACAGTTAACATATTAGACGTAAGGGTTTTTGTTTGATGTACAGTCAACACAAAAGTGGAATCGTCGAAAGTGTAATCAGAGAGCCGAATTCAAATTCCGTCTAAATCTGTTGAGTTCACTTTAGGATTATTGCCCATGAAGAAAGGTATCAATCCGTCTTTATCATATAGGTAAATAGAAAGACATATTGGGCTATCTAGACTTGGGTGACAACCGGTCAAGGAGAAGAAGGAGAAATCGTAATTGAAATAAAGGAGTAGGCAAATTACTCTCTCAAAATTCGATTGATTGCTGTGTTTAACGGTATATCAACTCCCTATGGGTCATTTAATGCCGAAATTTAATTTTCATTGGAGATTTGAAGAAAGAAAATATGTTATACTACTTTCACAGTTGAATACATGGTAGATGATACTCCGATTTCGTGCATATTCATGTTTGTGTCGATATAATTACTAGAGGCAGTGATATGTGTGTTTTATGTTGTAGTTATATTTTGGAATACAGTTTGGTTTCTAAGAAATTATATGGATTAGAGCCATGAAAGTTTTTACATGTTGGTTGTTTGGTTTTGTTTGGCAGCATACCAACTTTTATGGGTTATTTAATGCTGAAATCTAAACTTTTGATTGCATTTATATGCCCTCAAATACAAGAAAAAATATGTATCTGTCATTTTGCCATAAAATGTTGGTAATTCTAATATAAAATGTATTGCTGGTCATTTTCTTTTAAAAATGCAACGTCGGTACTTTTTATATAGAAATGTCTTTATACTTTCATATTGTTTGGGGTTCACTGTTTGCTCATAGCTGGACCCTAAAGGGTGCCTCCACCCCAGTTTAGGGTGGATCTGTGAACAACAGCAATTAAGAGGTACTTCCATGCTTCTCAAAAGCTCCAATCTCCTGATCAGAGGCCTTGCTGCCTGATGTAGTTTATCGTCATATCCAGGACTACACTCTCCAAAAGTCATGAAATTCGCTGATATTAAATAAAAGTACCCTATGGTAAGTCATGGCCTTCTACGTCCTGGATCGATATTGTATTAAAAAATGGGTTAGCTGTGATTTAATTGAGAAAACTTGGCGTTAAATCAACAAAATAATTTTGTCTTAATTTTTGCTTTATTTCGAACCGGCCTTCAAATTCTTTCACAAAACTTTACTTACTGGATTTAATAACATGTTAAACCCTTCCGTTTTCCCTTAATATTACATTAACACTAATTAAAATTTTTTTAGATAAACATTACTTCACCCCGATACCTCAACTTGGCTTAGAAAACCCGGAGGATATAATTGGCTTATAAGACACGGGGAGCTGAGAGCAATGTCTATTCAGGCTGGATTGCTATGTGATATCCATCCTCTTATATGGCAGTGAATGTTTGACAATTTCCTTAAGGGTGAGGAAAAAATAGAGGCAGTAGAAATGTTGTTCTACAGAAGGATACTGAGAATTCTATAGACGGAGCAAGTAAGCAACAAGGAAGTCTTAAAGAAAATGATAACAGGAAGATTGTTAGATTTATTCGTTTTCGTCGGCTTATCAACCCTTTCCGGGTTATTTAAAGCCAGAAAATATTTTTAGATCGTAACAGTTAAATACATCTCTTAATTGTTAAACGCATTTAACATCCCAGTTGCCAAATAGAAAAGAACATTTTTTGTGATCTTAATATTTTGGTGTGACTTTTTCGAATGTTATTTTTCTATTCTTTTTAATTAATTGTGTAGATTGATTCGTTTTCTACGGCTTATCAACCCTTTGCAGGTTATTTAAAGCCAGATAATGTTTTTACATTATAAGAATTATTTGTTGAGATAATAATGTTTTAGTGATACATATTATTCGTTCTTTGTGTTTGCTTGGAGGACTATGAGTAAAAGCTTTGTCTATTTTATGCTCTTTTGGAATCCTGTGTTTAGTCGTTATTTGCAATTAAATTAAAAAAAAAATATTACTAATTAACACATTGCTGGTGGGGAAAAGAGGTCGATTCATATTTCTCCCAAGGGTAATTTCTGAAATTCCTTGGATACATAAAGATGAAGTAGGGCTTGGAAAATTTAACCCCCACGAGGCATATTAAGAGGAAGAGAGATAGCAAAAGGCAGCAAGCCATTAACCTGATGACCATGTGTGAACGGATAGCGAAATAGGGGGCCTTAGAAAAGCGAGTAAAAAATACTAACAGCCACAAGTGACATGAAATTGTGGAGAGCCTTGATCGACAACGTCCTGAAGAAACACGGCACATAGAAGAAATGGATGTATAGGAAAATATTGTAATTTAGATCATGTAATGATTTGAAGAGAGGGTTTGTTAAGGGCTAGGAAGTTGTAGAGAGCCATGTTCGTCTATGTCGTGAAAGGACACATCACATAGAACAAGAAGAACAGTTTTTTTACGTCACAAGATCTCGTGATCTCTTCTGGTTTCATTTGTAGACACAGCTTTAATAATATTAGATAATTAATAATGAACAACAGATTCTTTTTATCAGTTTTGAGGCGCCGATCATATTTTTACGTGAGAAAGCGACGTATATGTTTCTTTTTATGTGACAAACACTTTTCATTAGAAAAGAAAAAAATATCAGCGATGACAGTTTTATTATCTTTGTTTATTGGATTTTTCAAATGATTTAATAGAATTTTCTGTTTTTTAAATTTGACAAATGAAACGCTATATTGTATCGTCGTATCTTTAGTTCCCAGACAAATTGATAAAATTGTTTTTTACTGAATTTTACTTATTAAATATCAAAAGTATAAATAATTCCATCAGTTTTGACCAAACGAATAAAATAGTTTGAATATAACGTTTTTTTTCTTTTTAATTTTGTTTATTTTTATAACATTTGTAATATTAATTTTTATAATATTTTATTTTCATTAATATTTCTAATATTAATAATTATTTTCTCTCTGAATTTCTGGGATGAGGAGTTACCATTATTTACGCTATTTATATTCGTACTATTGTTCCCATCTTTGTTATTTTTATCACAACATTTCTGTCAGTGTACCCACCGGTGTATATTTGAAAGTTAGACATCTGTAAGAATCATCGCATATGATACGCTATAAGGAGCTCCTTAGTAAACCTAGCATAAAATAAATACAATATGGGAGCCGATAATAAAGAAAGAAAGAAAAATGACAGCAAGGCTTCAACAGCAGCAGCAATAAAAAAAATCAGCAGTAGCAGCATTAATCAGCAGTCAGATTAGGTTTAAGGCTCTAAGTTCACTACAGGAAATTATCCTAGATGGACAACTTCCCTTAGTGGATTAAGGCGTCGGTTTGTGAATTTGGTGACATAGTATTTTAGTGGATTATTATTATTATTATTTGATTTGATTTCTGGAGTATACTCATTTCTTTCCGGGTCTCGACCAGAGACCTAAGGTCAGAAATAGCATCATGTCATCCTATCGAATTCCTTGGACTGAACTAAACTGATCAGCGCGGCTTCACTCTCGATTTGCTCGATAATCAAACGTACTATATGAAAGTTGACCTGAATAGTTCAGCGCATCACAGCACAAGTCTATTCGGAGCCTATCAAACTAGAGAGGACAGTCTGCAAGCGGTTCGCTAAGACCTTGGCTATAATCTTTAACTCTGTATTTAACATAGCTAAAGGTCGAAAGTTACCTATCCCATCCCTACCGTTCTTCTCCTTGTGTAGTAACTTAATTATACTCCTGGTGAAGCGTTGAGGTATAGACCTCTGCTTCAAACAATTGTTAAAAATCAGTGCCAGCAAAGGAACAAAAACGGACGACTTCCTCAAGTATAGTTCGTAGGGTAGCCCAACTAATCCCTGAGATCTGTCCCAGCCAACCTGCTTCAGCGCTTTCCAGATTTCCGACACTGTGATGGGACCTTCGCACCCTCAAAGCAGGGAAAGTCGGTTAAATAGGCATCAAATTGATCCGTGCTCAGACCGGGCTCCCTGGTGAACAGATCTTGAAAGTAACCACGAAAAGCTTCACATATGCCCGCGTTTGTAGTCACGGTTCGATTGTCCGGCAATGTGACGTACGCGAGATGTGAAAAAAGATGCATTCCGCACGTCCTCTGCACGCAATTCAGCGGCCATATTCGTTGCCTCGGAAGATATTCTTTTTAACCTAGCACTAAATAACAGAGCTTGATCCTTCTTGATAAGCAAGGAGGCCAACTCTGCCCTAGCTAAGGCTACGTCCCCACTATCATGGGATTTAATCGCCCGATCAACTTTTTCCCGCAGGCCATTGACGCTACTAACCTATGTAGATTGAGCCGACAACTATATTCAACAGCAAACGTTCTAATTTTAGATTTTAAATTATCCTACTAACTATTTCCAATCCCAGCCCCAGTCATTTCCGGCTGTCTCATTAGTAGCAGCTGGTCCCGGAAATCTTGCTCAGAAAACAATGATGAGTTCAATTTCCAGTAGCCAGACATCTTAAACTTAGGCTTATCTAAGTTTACACGGAGCCGGACGAGCCTATGATCTGAATAAACTGTATAATGTAAACATAGACACCACAAGAGACTTACTTCTAAGACTCGGTCGAGGTAGCTAGAATGAACATGAGTAGCCGAGCCGCCTCTATTTGTCCAAGTCCACACCATATCCCGAGGGTGTTCATTCTGGTACTTATCGACAAGATCAAACTTGTCGATAAAACCCCGAATTTGACCCTATACGATCTATGTCGTGGTCAAGGATGGCATTCCAATTCACGGCTAAAACTAACAGACAAGTCAATCCGCCGAAGCAAATCAAGCCGATGTGCAGGATCAATGGGCGCATTAACATCAACGAGACGAAGAGCCTTATCGTTTATAGGAATATCCTGAACGCCAAGCCTGTCCGCCGGATCTGCGAAGAAAAGGTATTCTACGTATACCCCTCAAAGTTACCTGCGAGCTATAGTTATAGATCTCTTTATGCTAATTACCTATTAGCTAAACCTATCCCATTACAAATATTTCTCGCGATTATTAACGCGGTATAATTGGAAATAAAAATATAAATACAAAAAATATTATTCCAGATTACAAAGATACGAAAGCAAATACAAATACTTCTTAAAATAGGCAAAAATCTAAATACTTTTTCGGATAAATACAAATAGTCTGAAAAAGTATTTAAATGCTATTCAAATACAATTTTTATTTGATCCACCACTGCCCTGCCAACAAACACAGTAGATTGACAAAACCTGAATTAAAATATATCAAGACTAGAGCAATTCATTTCATCAATTTGAATTCCTAAAGCCGCGGCATACGACCAGTTTTGGTGGTCAAAAATTTGTCAATAAAACCATCCACATTTATAGGTCCAATTTTTCGTGTTAGATGCTGAATAAAGCCAAATTTCTTAGGCCTTCCTGACCCATTGTGCTTTTCCATAAATTTTAGTTTGATGAAAGAGTGCTCCCAGGACGCCACAGAGGCAGCAACAGCCAACAGTCTGCGCAATGGTATTTGTAAATTGGGGAACACATAATCGCCGTAAGGTATAATGAAGTTGAAAAGCTCGGTTGCGATTTTTGGTTTTACGAAGGCTCTGTCTTTTCTTTTTTGTATTAAGATTCGACAGTCTGTAATTTCGCGACCGAGTTCTGTTCCATCAAAATTACCCTCATACGTTGCAGTAGCTACTTTGCATTTTTCTACCGTGGCTTCGTTCAAGTCATTGAGGTTTTCAATATCCAAGAGAAACCCAAATTGCTTATGTAACTAACTCAAATTTGTAAATCGATCTTTCAGTTCTGAATTCAACCTGTCCAGTACTTCCTTAAAGGTAACATCCATTTCTTCTCTCATCTTTCGTTTCCTTTTCAGCTATTCTCTTTTTACGACGCACCCTTCTCTGTTGACCAACGTCAATAACCTATTCTAAGCATTTTTCCTCGACTTTTGCAATTGAATTTTTACAGAAAGAATCCCGTTCACTCATAACAGATTATTGCAGACTTTGAATATCACCTCGAAATTCACCGAAGTTCATTCTATGGAACTGAAGTCTCTTCCGTACTCAGTCGATGAAAGTCAAGATGTCGTCCCAGAATGGCAGTTACAAAGCTGAAAGTATGCATGTTGTAAAGCAAGCAGCTGTTGTTGCATCTTGTGTCGACTGATATTGAAGTGTCACTTGCCATACCCTGCAACAATTTAGCTAGGTCATCCAACTTCGTTTTTACAACGTGAACAACATCGTGCCTAGGATTCCATCTTGTATCATGGTTCAGTCCCTACTGTCTCCTTCATTTTCTTCCACTGTATTGTTGAGCTGGAGAAAAATCATACAATGAATCAAAAACTCCAAAAATGATATAGTAAATACATGTTCTGATGCTGCCTGCACTCCTACGAGGTTCAAAGAATGGTTGTCACAATTCACAAAGATTGTTTTTGGGTTTCTCTGTGATATGTGTTTCTGGACATCAGACATCTTCTCAGCCATTGTTGCATCATTGTCATATGTCTGTCTACAACAATTGTTCAAAACCATCTCGTTCCAATTTTGAGGTAATTTCTTCTGTAACACCCTCGGCGCTCTTTTCATGAATTTTAATAAAATCAATGAACACTTCCTTGACTACAACAGTTTTAGATTTGTTGTCAACATCGACAAACATTTGTTGGATGTGAGAAACATGTGTGTTGTGTTGAACATAATCCAATTGTATCTGTTTCTTTTGAATCTCTGTAGAGGATAGACTCTGACGTACTTCGTTGCCCAGTAGCTTAATGAATTGCTTCTACATCTTGCCAGATAAAAATGTTGCAGAATGTGGATGCAACTTGACATAATCCAAGTGACGCTGCAACAGAGAGTCATACTTGCTAAGTAGATTAACAAGTGAAAGAAAATTACCGAAATTATTACTTGATCAATAACTTCTCGGTGTCCACGAAATTTCAGATGATGAGTCGCCAAAAACTTGATAGAATCCACAAAACACCTGAGCAGATCCTTCTACAATGTCTCCTGTTCCTTCATATGCTTCCTTATTACTCTGTTAATCGTAGACCCTTCTGATATGTGTCTTTCAAAGTCTTTCCATTCAAGAAATAAAGTGATGAGTGCTCTGTTCATGTTCTGGTATTCTTTCTTTGCATGTTTTCTATTTTCGAAATCCACAAGATTTTTCGAATAACGTTCTTTGGTTGACTGCGGCTGTTAAAAACAATAAACAGATAAAAAACAATACACTCCGTCAATTTTAATAGAGTACAATAACCAATTACACGGAATCGTAGACTCATCTGGTAGTTTTATTTGAAACCGGTAATTTGTGAAGCTGTGGTTGACGTTCACATATTTTGTGCTCGTTTCACTTTTCATCAATTCTTCAGCTTTAAATAGGTTCCTGTTCTTTTATAACTCTAAAAGAGCCGTCTTTTTTTTCTGAAAAGCTTTAGCACCCATCTTCGCTATTTGTAGGCGTAGATAATCGGAAATCTGTGGATTATCGCAATTTACATACAATGTAAACAACCTTACATCTTTCTTTGTTAATACTGTATATTTAGTTTCATCAGATTGTACATGTTCATCAGATTGGCAACGAAACGAAGATGAAGGCTGATCGGAAGGATCCAATAAAAACATTTGCTTTGCTGCAGAATCTATCCTAACTTAACAGCCGAATACATATATAGGTTGCAATAAAGCATTTTCCTATATTCTCAGTGGGTGTGCTTGGTTTTCTGTAAAAATCTTTCAAAGACCTTCACTTTTCGGCGTAGTATAATAATAATAATAATAATAATAATTATTATTATTATAGCATTATTGCAGCGAAGGTTACAAAAACAGCCTGCAAAAGTTAATAACATCTTTAACGGCAAAAAAATTGTGCCATAAAACTCGTGAATCTTTTCGCTGTTTATGGGAATATACGGTAGGTAATATCTGACAATGAGTTACAATAAGATTATGTCTAAATCTTTTATATATTCTTTGAAATGCTATGATCTACCAATTAGGGGCGAGGAGAAAAATTACCATTATTATCATTTTACAAAGAAACGCTGGGTTTACTATACCAGGAATGCATCTTAAAATATTAATAAGGATTAGTTTTTAATTTGACCTCAAACTTTTTTTTGTTTTTTTAACACATTTCACGTTTTGGTCGGCATGCGCTCCTGTCCACACTGCGCATGATCGAAGAACTAGTAAGCGCCGTCACAAAAATAATTCATGACGGGCCGGTAATGAAATAAATATCTGAGGGCAGTCACAAAAAAGGATATTAATGTAAATAAAAAGGAGGAAATTTTAGCTCCTCTTTTATCACTTTTTGAATGAATTTCCCGACATTTTCGATGATAAATATGTTAAAACTTGATAACAACAGTATAATAGCTTAGTCATCTGTACCATAGTTGCTTCCATTATAATAGAATGAGAAAAGGGAAAGGATAAAGTCCTGTATAGCATAATCTCGAAAAGAACGCTAATGTCTCTCTCTCTCTCAGTGCATCTGAACATATAAATCTATTTGCTTATCTGTAAATACACACGTTATTCCGAATGGAATAAAACATCATTCTGTAGTCAGCAGCTATCGTCCGATTGGTTTATTTTCTTAGGTGGGTAGCATCAGAATAATGCTGCTGAGTTTATCTCAGCCACAAACAAAGAATAAAAGAACCGTTTTTTTTCGATTTGAAAAAAAAAACAACAAAAAAAACAAAAACAAACGAAAATCAGATTATCTTTACTCGTACTGAACCCAAGTAGAATAAATAAACAGATTATAAAGGGTGATTTTATGAATCAAAACGAAAGAAGTCGATATTTAAAAGAAAAGCCGTACGTGGTAATTATACTAATTGTACGCAATTTTAGCGCTATGAAAAAAGAATGCGGAACAAAACTATTCATTATCCATAAATGTTCCTTCACCTTCTCGAACCGACGCTGTCTATAAATGCAATTCTCATAGTCTCAAAATGCCGAGCCTAAAAGATATTACACAGTTATTAATTTTGCTTTTTATTTTAATAATGATGACATCATTATTCAAAAATTACTGAGAGCAGTAATTAAATGCGGACGTGGTGCCCAGTTGGCGGAAGAGCTGTGCAACAGAACAAGGGGTCAATAGCAGCCCCTGGCGGCTTCATAAGCGAAATAAAGAAAAAACTTTTTCTCAAATCTTTGAATTCGTTTAAGTTAGTATATTATATTTCTAGTATAGCAAAACATACGTCTCACGTGTCAATTCAGAGCCAAAAATGTTTTCACTTAATCAACCTTAACAACAAACTTAACAACGACGACTAATGAATTTAAGCGTGCTACTAGATTGGCATCTAGGTCACAAGCTTTTACTGTTGTAAATAGTTTAATGCAATCACCACTTCTACTCCAAAAGTTTCTTTCCTTGCACTTCTCACCTGTGGAACCCACTTCCGTTTTCTTATAGCTGTGTTTTGAACTAGGATTTTCCGGAATTTCCAGGCATGTTGTTTTAAATGCCTAAAAATGTTAGAGTTATCATTCAAATGTAGAGACAAGCGTCGTGAAAGCGAGTTTGTGGTGTGACCAACATAAATATTATCTAATCCATTGGAAATACAATGCTGTTTATAGAGATGTCAGAGTACACTTCTTAATTACTTCGTTAGGTAAAAGAGTGGAATACTTGAGCTAGAATGCTGATAACGTTTCCGGCACGGACGAAGTCATTGGTTTTCTCCAAATCGAAACGCTGGTTAAAAATATTCGTGAGTCGCTAAGATATTTACGGGGTTCAGAATTTAACAGAAAAAAAAAAAAAATAGACCGCGTTTCTTTTTACAATCTTCTGCTCAAACGCAACACTAGCAACATATTTTTTGTAAATAACGATCACAGGTGTTGAAAAATGGATCGTTTATAACAATGTAGAGCGAAAAAATCCTGAGAAAAATGGAAGAAGGTGATGCCGTGTATCTGGTACGATTGGATGGGTGTTCTATATTGCGAGCTTCCTACGCAAAATCAGACATTGAATTCAGACAAGTACTTTTCCTAATTAGACCGATGAAAGGCAGCAATCGATGAGAGGCGTCCGGAATTAGCCTCATCAGAAAGGTGTCGTTTTCAATCAGGACAACGCCAGACTTTACGTCTATTTGCAGATCCGAGAGAAATTTGTACAGCTTGGCTGGGTTATCATACTACCCTACTGCCCTACCCACGTGGCCTTGCAACGGCGGATTATCCATTCATTTCAACATCTACAAAATTCTTTTCATGGAAAGAAGTTCAACTCTTTGGAAGACTGTAAAAAACATTAAGACATATCGCCACATAGACGGATGCTGTATTTTAGGAGGATGAAATCATGAATATCTCTCAACTATATATATATATATATATATATATATATATATATATATATATATATATATATATATATATTAATTAAAGAATATCAAACATAGGTATAATTTTTATTTCATGAGAGCTCTAAAAATGCAGCTCTCAATATTCAAGTCCTACAAACAAAATTCTTACAAAAGTGTTTGATATTCTTTAATTAATAATAATTTTGTTCTATCTCTTGACATAGAGCTCTACCTGGATCTATGTCTTCCTGGAAATTCCATACGGATTACCATATTGTATCATCACTATATATCAGATTGAGATCATAGCCAACGAACACCATTGGAAAATTCGTAAACTTAAGGAATCAGCACATATGCTACACCACAAAAATCTCCTGAGCCGACCAAGCATAGAAATGAATACAATATGGGAACCAGTAATAAGGAGTGACAGAGAAAAACAATAATAACAACAAAAAGTGCAATATGAGCTCTGGTAAAAACATGAAATGATAACAGCAGAAATTAAAATATGAACACTGGTAAAAAACGGTGGCCGAAGACATTAAGTTTATAATACCCAGAAAATCAAATACACATGTGTTCAAGGACACAGTGGATAAAGGCGCTAGTTAGATCCAGTGACAGGACCCAAAGAATGTGAGTTCAATACTCGGTTAAGGCAGTGGAGAACTTCCAGAAGGAAATTAACAGGAGATAACTGATAACTGACATACATTAAAACATGACACGTGGAACTAGAACAATCTACCCCTGAGAAGCTGTCTGATTGGAACTTCGTCCTTACTAATGGAATATGAAGGGAATGAGGATTATAGTGTACGTGGCATGGTGCGTCCCACTTTTAAAGGAAAAGGCTGGTGGGACCAAGAAATGTCGCTCATCAGAACACAAAATAGAAATAGAGATATACTAGCTCCCGGCATTTTATCTTCGGGAAAAAGAGTCGCTGGATGGAATAGGCCGCTTTTTAATGTGTAAGCGATAAAAATTTGGTAAATAATAGTATATGATAATAATCATAGATAAGAAAAGCATTGATAAATATTGTTTATCTTATATAAAAAGTACAGTGTGTGTGTGTGTGTTTGTGCATGTGCGTGTCAAAGCTATTCTTGCGCTCCCACTGGCCCGTTTTCAATGATTCATAGCTCATTCAAAAGCTCTAGAAATGTTAGGCGCAGAGAACGATTTTCGTTGAGCTCAGATTCAGGGTTGCCAGATGATGCGAGGTTAAATTTGTATATTAATATTTTATACTAGCCATTATCATTCCTTTCATGTTTCAAGGGAAGTAACTCTTATTTTCCTTTCTATCCAAAATTGCAGTGCACTTTTTATTATAAACTAGTTGAAGCTAGCACCTTTGGAGGGCTCTTCTTTTGGCCGTCATCACAATAGCTAGGGAGGAATAGATGTTATAGGCATCAATAAATTACAAAATAACTCAAAATTGATCGCTGCATTTAAGCATTGAATTAATGTTTAAACTTACCTTTTAAAAGTTCAACGATAATTTCTACTGCTGCCACTTAATTTATAGATTAATTGACGTAGGTAGATCCTTATATAATTACTTTTATTTCATGGGTGACAGATCAGGGGACAATTTACAAGATAAAATTAATATAGTGTTAAGATGGTAAAATAGAAGTTGGAATTAGTTATACATTCAGTATTTGAAGAGTTAGAGAAACAATAGATATTTAAGTAAAGCCTATATTATGGAATCTATTTGAATAAATCCCGAAATCGGAGCTCAATTATCCAACGATTTCTGGGGTTAAAAAGAAATAGTAATTTATATCCAAAGAGCTAAATATCTGTATTATATATCTATTTCTAGCTGATATCACTCTTCAGGTTGGATATTGATTTTAAAAAAGTATGTTTAATTAATTAACTGTTTTTCATTAGTGGTCTTTTATGTTGTTTTGATTTTCATATAAAAAATAGTTCTGTTTAGAAATATCTTTTTATATAGTGCAGAAAAGTATTTGAAATTTGTATTTTACTTAGCCTTCAACAAGTTAGCATCTATTTGTAAAACTTTCCTTAACTATAACAAGTCAATTTATGAATGAAATGATTATTTAATTTTTTTGTTTCAAAGATTTCAAGTAGTGAATATATCTTACTTTGCAAAGCGATAGCGAGCGGGCGAAGCCTGCTAGTAAAATATATAATAAAAATCATTTGTACACCTAATGCCGTGACAAACGTTATCAACAAAGACTTCATCATATAAAGATTTTGGAATCAATACAAGTTTTATAGCTGATGTCACATTAGCGCTAATTTTGGTATGCCTTAACAATCCTTCAAGTTATAATACGGATTTGTTGGTTTTCCGTCACAGGGAAATGACTGATACTTGAATATTCAAATTCTGTCCGATCTAGAAGACTTTTTTTTACATATTTCATCTTTTCGGTTGATAACAATCACAGTTTAGTTTGGTTTTTCGATTTCGAGGTAGCAATAAAACCTCGATATCCGATTTTCATAGGTCGTTACGTATTTTTTATGCATTGCTCTTGCAGATCTTCGGACTACTGCTAATAATATTAATGATTTATAATCAATGAAAATACATTTACCAATACTAGTACTATATAATTTGTGATATAAAATACTACTACTACTACTACTAATTATTATTATTATTACTATTATTATTATTATTATTATTATTATTATTATTAATAATAATAATTATAATAATAACAAAATTGATCAACTGAATTCTGATAGAAAATACAATAGAATTAGTTCGGATCAAAACAGTGTGGTGTTCGTTAAAGACTCCAGAAAGAAAGCGATTTGTATGCGCAGAATTATATCAGAAAGAGCAATTGAAATACAAAAGGACGTTTAACTATGTTTTATAGATTATACAAAAGTATTTGATAAAGTAGAGAAAGAATTTTGGAATTGCCAGGTAACCTTGATCAACTTGGAAAGGATCTTAGAATAATCCAGAATCTATCCTAGCAGCAAACCCTCTGCATATGGATAGTAAATAAATTCTGTAATTATACAAAAATATGAAGGGGTATGAGATAAGAAAGTCTTTTCACCAGACTTATTCAATCTTTATTCGCAGCCACAATCTTAACAACATATGCAGATGACACAATGTTGATAGCAGACACGGAAGGAGAACTACAGGAATTCCTACAGAAAGTAGTGAAGGAAAGCGAGAAGAAAGAATGAAACATGAATTACAAGAAGACAGAATGCATGTTTTTTGTTGTTGTTTTTTTAGCAAAAGAGAGCGCCAAATGCAAATTACAAATTGGAGATATCAAAATAAACAGATACATCAATTTAGATATCTGAGAAATGTTTAAACAGAAAATAGAAAGTGCAAAACCGAAATCCGAAATCGCATTGGGATAGAGAAAGATGCCTTCCAAAATCTAAGCAAAGTATAAAAAATAGGAAAATTTCGTTAGAAATGAAAACAAAAGACTATTGAACTGTTACGTGTTATCAGACAGTGAATACTGGACAATAGCGAAAGATGCCTTCCAAAAGCTAAGCAAAGTACTAAGAAACAGGAAAATTTCGTTACAAACAAAGAAAAGAGTACTGAACTATTATGCAATATCAGTCCTCCTATATGGCAGCAAATGCTGGACATTCTCATCACAGATGAAGAAGAGACTTTAGGCAACAGAAATATGGTTCTACTGAAGGATGCTGAGAATACCATGAACTGAACATGTGAGCAATGACGAGGTTTTAGAGAAAATGGAAACAAAAAGAAGACGTATATTTAACATCAAAAACTCAGTTGAAATTTCTATGGCACCATGAGGAAAGAAGGTACGGTAAATCTAACACTCACAAGATATTTTGAAAGCACAAGGGATAGAGAAAACAACGCATTACCTGCCCCACGAGTTTATGAAAATAGATGGCAGAACAGACTTGGGGGAGATAGCAATAAGCCAAATTTAAGTAAGAGCTGCAAAAAACAAGAAATGGCGGAGAGCCATGATTACCAATTTCTTGAAGGTGTATGGCACACAGAAGAAGAAGAAGAGGAATAAGAAGTAATAAACTCATGATTTTTATGATGAGTTACAAAGATTAATCACGTACTTATCAACACCACCATCTTTGTTTTTTTTTGTTTCAGCTTCAACATCCAAAGTCGTATCTTTGAAGCGTGAATTTCAAAGTGATAAGAATCATTTTACTGATTGTCGGAATTAACAATTTTGTCGAGATTTTGCTGTAAAGCTAATCAGACGATACAAAGTGAATATGTTATGTTCAATCATTCTTGTCGTAAAGAGATCACACCGACGCTTTGTACAATAATTCACTGTAGGAAATGTAAAGAAGCGAAATAATTGTCATCCTGTAAAATCCCAATGACTTCTACGTAATCAGAATAGCACAGTTTATAAACAAACATGCGCACACATACATAAGAAAAAAACACCTCAAAACATAAAACAAATATTAATTACCAATAATTCCTCTAGCGATATAACTGATAAATCCATTAAATTAACCGTGTAAAAACAATTAAAATAATTATAATATAAAATCACTATTAAATTATTCTGCATGAAGCAACTACGCAGTAATCACAGATTAAACGAAAACATTTTAAGAAATCTAATACATATCACCCAACGATAAAAACCAACAAATGTATTACAATTCGTCGTGTACTATTAAAAGCTTCCAACATGATCTCCACCAACGATATATCCGATTGCAACAGATTGCAGAAGTAACGTAAATGAAAAACTTCAGTTATTGTGAGGATTTAATACGTCCCCATGAAGTTAGTAGATTCATGTTCTTTTATCGATTCACCATCACTAGATAAACTATCAACCAATGCAAAAGAGATCCGGTTTGGAGTTCAGTTTTCCTTCTCCTATATTGGTAACCAAGAGAGCCCAATGTGCATCGATGTTTAATCCATAGGTGGTGTAGGAAATGATGGATGTAAAAGTAAACGTAACGAACCGGAATTCGAACTCATTCAAAGCCGTTAACCATTACACTACACGTCACAATATATATATATATATATATATATATATATATATATATATATATATATATATATATATATGGAGAAATATAGCTTTAAGGTGTATTCTATTTATGGGATAAAGTGCATAATATCAGAGATAGAGCGTATCTAAATATAAAAGTGAACATTGAAGGCAACCCTCAGAGGCGACAGACTGTTTCATGCTAAGGCCTGATGATAGCGTTTAGCATGAAACACTCTGTTGTCTCTGAGTGTTGACTTCAACGTTCATTTATATATATATATATATATATATATATATATATATATATATATATATATGGTGTATCAAAATACTTTGACACACTTTGGGGGCGGGCTCCTCACGTCAAAACAAGGGCAAAAGTCCATAAAAACATATGCTAAAAAAATTCTTCGTTTTTGAGTTATTAATTTTAAAGAAAGTTTACGGTAGATAGGGTTGTATTACTATATAGATTAGGTTACTTTTGTCCTTCGTGTACATTTGTGGCTAGTCTGTTTTCATCATTAAACGTGTCTAGTAGTGAGTTAACTGGTGTCAGGAACCCGCTCCCCAAATTGTGTAAAATTATGTTTGGGGTGTATCTTGTATTCTACATTTATTTCAGGAATAGGGCGTATATAAATATAAAAGTGGACAATAAAGTCAGCACTCAACAGCGATAATCTGTTCCATATTTAAAAGCAATTTTCAATCCGTGTGTTTAATATCTTAACATGAAACAGACTATGGTTGCTGGATGTTGTCCTTAATATATATATATATATATGGCCAAACACGGTCAATATATTGTGTCCAAGTTCGTAATTGATATTATTAAGTATTGTCAATTTTTGTTTTTATTAATAAGGCTTCCATTATTTTTAGCCTTTTTTTTGCATGTAGATGATAATATTATATTCGTGCTATGAAACATACATGCAACAAACTATTTCTCATATATATATATAGTGAGTAGGGTGACCTTACATTTTGGGCACACTAGTGATAATCCATTAGTCTATAAAATGACTGTTTTTTTTTTCATTTTTAATTAGTTTTCCAATCACCTTATGAAATTTTTTTTTCATTAATTATTTTCTCTTCATTTATTTTTTCATGTCTCCGTAACGTTAGTAATATATATATATATATATATATATATATATATATATATATATATATATATATATATATATGAAGAAATATAGATTTAATTGTATGCTGTATTTATGGGTTAAAGTGCTCGATACCAGAGATAGAACGTATGTAAATATAATGAGTCCTGATGATATATATATATATATATATATATATATATATATATATATATATATATATTGTTAAGTATAACAGACAATGAATGTCTATTATGTTTGATCATGAGCTGTTCGTATGTTTACTTTACTTTCGGGTGAAAATAAGGAAAAAATTGCCCAACATTTGGATATTTTTTTTATTAAAGTATTCCTCAACAGCTTAAGAAAATGAACCATCTTCAGATTGGTTATGTGGACATTTAAACAATTCTGTTATGTTGACATAGAAGACTGCTATGCAATGATAACGGTCGCAGAATAGCCGACGCAGGTCGTAAATTTATGATGGGGTTCTATGATGTCGTACCACATGAAAAACCGAAATATTAACGACTGGACCATATGCCTAGATGCAATGTAATGCCTTCTGAATAGTTTGAAATGTAATTTTGTTGAGTGTGGGTTGCTTTATTTTAATATAGATGGCCTCCAATATCTGAAAATTTTTACTGTGTGTATGTGTGAGTATTTATGCGTTATCAATATCTGTTTAAGATGATGTATATGGCTATGTTTTTGTAAGAAATTTTGTTTAATAAAACTAAGATCAAAAAGGTGACAGGTAAGTGAGAAAGGTTAGATCACGCAACACCTTATGGAAAATATATCCAAATGTTGTAAAATTGTTGTTTTCATTTTCACCTGAAATTAAAGCAAACATATGAACTTTAGAACGGGTCATGATCTGACATAATAGACATTCACCGTCTCTTTTATTTAACAATATATGTTTAAATAATGATCTGCTGCCCCAATACACTAATATATATATACTAGCAGTAGAGCCCAGCGTTGCCCGGGGATATAACAGTAAGAGATAGATCAAGTATCCACCATCATAAAGACTGAAAAATAAAATTGACAAAGATTATTGTTTAAGGTTGACGGACACGCATGTTTTTTGTTTTTTTTTACGAATTGGTCAAACCCAAACTCAAACAAAAACATTGTTTTCAATCGTTATGAGTCTCTACCGATTGAATAGAATAATTTTATAAACAATTGTCTTGTAAATGGAATTTTTAAAGCATTCTGAATGTAAAAATAAAGAAAAAGTGTGCAAGACAATAAGAAACACTACATGCCAAAAAAAAAAGTGAAGTTTTGTTGAAATCGGTTGAAAAATGTAGGTAGCCTTTCTGTAATCTTTTAGTTTTACAATTTATGATTTTTACTTATTGAATACAGTAAAAAAAAAATTGCATATTTTACTTGTGGTGATTCATAATTAGAATTCTGATTTGAATATATTTTCCACTCGTTGTTTCTAATACAAAAAATATTAACTTTATTTGGGTTTACTAATTATGATCTAACAAATCTTATTCATTCAGCCTTTCTGTAATAATAATCTTTTACAATTTATGATTTTTACTTATTGAATACAGTAAAAAAATTGGACACCATGTGTATTTAAAGTAGTTTCCCGTTCCGGTTATTATTTTTAGTTAGGACTTGTGTATGTTTAGATTTCATTATCTTTCCCTAAAGATAAAGAATTTATCCGATGTTTGTATTCGTACAATCAGTAGAGATCGTTAGATTATTGTTTAAGGTTGACGGACACGCATGTCTTAATTAGTTTTTATTTTTTTTATTTTTTACGAATTGGTCAAACCCAAACTCAAACAAAAACATTGTTTTCAATCGTTATGAGTCTCCCAATTGAATAGAATTGTATTATAAATAATTGTCTTGTAAAAGGAATTTTTAAAGCATTCTAAATGTTAAAAATAATGAAAAAAGTGTGCAAGAGAATAAGAAACACTACCTGCAAAAAAAAAAAAACATTATTTTTAGTGAATACTCATATTTGAGTAAGATAAATATGGATCTCCACTAAAAAATAACATTTAAGTAATAAAATATGTCAGATTAATAAACGAAAAATCCATACCTAAAATCGCTTTGTTTACGTTATCGTAAAAGAAACTTAGCAGAGATGTATATTTCTAAGTGTCGGGAAAAATTGTATTTAAAAGAAGCATTATTCATGCTTTGCTTGGCCATCGGGTATTCTGTATAGACAAGAGGTTAAAGCAAATCTGATCTAACGAGGATTTTCTCTAGGAGAACTTATGTTTGAATCCTGCCGTAGTAGCAGACATTGATAATGCAGAAACGCTTTATTAACTTGTTATGGCGCCTGCGAAACCATTCGACATCGCGTATTTAAAAGTGACCACCAGTCAATGATCCGACGGTGTAGAAGCAAGCGTAGGAAATTTTGAACATTTATTTTGAGTTACTGTGTTGAGGTACAACGATGGCTTTTTGGATATATATTTTTGGATATATGTTTGTATAGGATGTTTATATAGGCATTTTGCCTTGTTTTCGTTTCAGGAATTCGCCCCCCCCCCAATTTAAAAAATCATTTTTGGATTTTATCTTGTATTCTTCAGTTAACAGCATCCATCGTAAACACTGAACTTAATAACTCAGCAACGAAGGATTTGCGGACATAAATTTTAAATAAGATTTCTCGAATATTCAGGCCGGTAGATCAAAAGAAACAGATCATCCATTCAAATATGGATATCCACTAAAAGTAAAGTTTAAGTAATAATAATAATAATAATAATAATAATAAAAATAATAATAATAATAATAATAATAATATATATATATATATATATATATATATATATATATATATGAAGAAATATACTCTTAAGGTGTGCTATATTTATGGGATAAAGTGCTCAATATCAGAGATAGAGCGTGAGTAAATATAAAAGTGAACATTGAAGTCAACACTTAGAGGCGACAGGACTGACGATTGCGTCTAGCATGAAACAGCCTGTCGCCTCTAAGTGTTGACTTCAATGTTCACTTTTTGTATTTATATATATATATATATATATATATATGCAATACTTTGGATGTATTTTATTCACGCATATGTAGAACATGCTCCAAAAGTACGGGTATATCTGCAATTTGGTCTTGATCTATCATCTCGTCTTCAGTCGCTTTCTCACAGACGTACCGTCGCCTCCCTCTGTCTTTTCTACAAATACTTTCACGGTAACTGCTCCGACGAGCTACTATCGCTAGTTTCCAGACTGCTTGAATTTAAGCGTGCTACTAGGTCGGCATCACGGTCCCACCCTTTCACTGTCGAAACGGTTAAATGTGGCCGTCTCTTCTACTCCAACAGCTTCATCTCTCGCACCTCCCGTCTGTGGAATTCCCTTTCTATTACTTGTTTCTCTGATAAATCCAACTATTCAAATGTAATGACAATCGACATCTTCAGATTCCCTGAACTATCTCCTGTCCTTCTCTTCATCTATTCCTCCATCACATCTCGCTCTCACTCTGTAACCCCCTGCGTACTAGTGGCATCCCGCCTTGTTTTGGATGAAATGCTTTAAAAATATGTAGACCCCTTAAATTAATATTAATGTATATCCCCCTTGGGTTATACCCTTGCATGCATACGATTGTATAGTTTAGAGATAGCATTCGAGTGCGCTTGCATCTGTTGCATTCTATACAGCAAGTGTTGTAGGTGTTTAAATGAATGAGACAGTTGTTGCCTAATCATTTCTATACTTATTCAGTGGGGGAGAGGTTCTACGCTTGTGCCAGACAGGCACGGGCAATATATAGGCAGATATCATCCTGCAGGAATTGCTCTTCGCTTGTAAAACTTGTTGTGTCATACTTTGGGCGTAGATTTGATGATTTAACGACCCCACACAAAAAAAAAAAAAAAAAAATGGAAAAGAAAATGCAGAACGATTGTTGTACGTTACGGCATAAACATTTAGTATAGGATAAAAGATCAGAAAATAGAAAAGTGAGTACACTAGGGAAAATTTTGCCCAAACCCACAAGTTGCTAAAACATTAAAACTCAAAATATTGACTTAAAATCTCGAGTTATGTTCTCGTCAGATCGAACCTTCAAATATGGATGCCATGCTTAGAAATATCTAATATGCCAACTGTATACAACTGCTTTCTCAGATTAATGCTTAAAATAGCTTTGAGCGAATGAACCCTGGAGCTTATAGCGATGACAATCCTTCTTCGAACCTTGTGTATTGGCGCAACAGAATAACAAAGAACTGTACCAAATAACAAAAACAACATTTCTTGGGGACATTCAACAGCAGAAACAACTAAAATGCAAGTCGAAGAGATAACAATGGCATAATCAAAATTCTGACATTCCACACTACTTCAAACAAAAGGTTAGAAAGAAAAGTCCACATCAGTACTAAAAAGAGCGATAAGAGTGCACTAAAATGTGGTATAACAAAAAGGTTTTATAAATTTCAGCTTGACAATAGTACTGGCTACTCGATCAATGAATGTCAAATGGTTCCTTATAAGGAAACGGCTCATCCCGCTTACCAATATCATACCATAATAGCAATTTTCAACGTGTACGTGAAGGAAGAGATTCGCAGATTGTCGCACACATTATCATCATCTACATGAAGGCAGTTAACCTTCTCTCATCACTTGTGACACAACGATATTCACTGCACCGTGTGAACTTCACGAAATCTTATTGAAGACGTGCAGGGATGTATTATTACCTAATTGGATATATAACTAGAGGGACGCGTGCCAGTTGTCCTGTTCTAAATAAAGAATTCCCAACGGTTCACCACGACAATACTGGGATATATATATATATATATATATATATATATATATATATATATATATATATATATATATATATATATATATATATATATATTATATATATATATATATATATGTACTGTGAATTACACGCTAGAACTTAAAATAATTCACCTTCGCAAGCATTTGTACTGCGCAGCCGTTGAGAACCTGATATATGAGTGGCATAGGGCACCTCGAGGTAGTGTAATGGTTAGCAACCTTGTCTCGCTGGAACAATTACGACTGAGTAGTGAGTTCAATCCTAACTCGGTGCCCCTTACTTTCGGCTTTGTGCCACATCTAAGTTACTCTTGGAAAATCACTATATGAGTGGGGTGATATTCATAATATTCATTTCGCCGCTTTTACTAACATCGAAGCACCACCGACGGGGAATGTCGAAAATGTATAGCAATTTTACACACACACACACACACACATATATATATATATATATGAACCTAAAGGTTAACCTACCTTGGTTTCACCTATACGTTAGCTTACCTGGCTTTTTAGATTCATATTTAGGTTTGCTCTACTTAGTGTAGTTACTTTTGCTTTACTCGTTTTGGAATTTTTTTTTCTTTGGACTTTGAGCTTGCATTCTGTCCGATTGTTTCCGCTTCAGTTTCATGGTCTTAGTTCTTTCTTTTTTTATCCCTTATTTTCCCTTGGGCAATGGTTTGTTTAATTACAAGCCAAAATACCTAAGGTTTTTCAAACGAGTATAATAATATATATATATATATATATATATATATATATATATATATATATATATAGGGTGTCCCAAATAATGTATGCACTCTTTGAATCGTTATAACTTATTCAATTTATGTATTTTGACTTGTAAATAAAATTAATAGAAGAAAAAGAATACACATTTAAAGAATTTGAGAGTAAAATATACAAAGAACATAGAAAATTAACTTTAATAAGATAAAAGTTACTTGGGGCAATGGCAGAATGTTCATATAATGATGAGTTCACATCAAGTGCTCAAATTGATTGCCGTTCTGTTCAATACACTTTTCATATCTTGAAGAAATAGACCTACAAATGTCCAGTATCATTTCCTCTGATATTTGAGCACATTCTTCTTCAATTGCTATTCTCATTTCAGCAATTGTTTCAGGTTTCCTGCTGTAAAATTTGCCTGTTAGAAATCCCACAAAAAGAAATCCAAAGATGTCAAATCTGGTGATCTAGGTGGGTATTCAAATGTCACTCTTCCTATAATTAATTTGTTTTGCATATTTTCATCCATATAAGTTCTCACATCACGGTAAAGTATTATTAACTATTAACATTTAAAGAGTGTATATATTATTTTCGGACTCTCTCTCTCTCTCTTTCTCTCTCTCTCTCTCTATATATATATATGTATTAAAATAATGAGAATAAACAGTAAGATTTATAATACGGTGTTCTTATTAATTATTTAAAAAAAAACAAAAAACAGGGCCCAATAAAATTCAATGGAGACTAAACATTATAAATTTACTAATTTAAAAATATGGTTCCATCGCTACACAGGAATTACCATGTTTCAGAAAAAGAAACTAAACCTTAAATTTAATTATAGAATTAAATTTAAAATATTTATCTCTGATTCATTTTCAAGCGATTTCTGGAATGATTCATTTTGAAATTTTCTGGTTTTATAACCACAAACAAATTTTAATATTATTTGTTGTCAAGGTTACGCGAAATTTAAATCGTTCTTAATAAGGGGTGGTAGGATATTCGTTTCCATCGACAACCTCAAATCAAAGCTACTTTCAAAATCAGGTTAAGTTAAGGTCGGGGAGAGATGCCTCTTCCATTAATGATGACAACGTTTTTTGCATGTCGTTGTTTTTTTTTTTTTCATTGACATAGAGATTTTTTGCTGTTTAATTTCTAATTTTATATACAAAGATTTTCTCAAAGGTTCGTTTGAATAGAACTCGGAGGTGAATATATATATATATACGCACATACACGGTTGCCCTTAAAGAGTCATATAGTTACAGTGGATAGTTACAGTGGATAGTGACAGGACCCAAAGAATGTGAGTTCAATACCCGGTTAAGGCAGTGGAGAACTTTCAGAGGGAAAATTAGCAGGTGATAACTGATAGCTGACATCCATTAAGCATGGCACGTGGAACTAGAACAGTCTACCCCAGTGAGCGAAATAAAGGGTTCAGTTCGACATTCCAACCACCTGAAGAAGGTCAGAGCGTACAACGGCCGAAACGTTGTAATAAATATAGCGACAAAGATGAAGATAATAGTCCGAATATTGTAAATAGTATATATATATATATATATATATATATATATCTCGCGTATATTTTGGCAGCATGTTTTCATTAAGACAAGTTTCATTGAATAATTTAGACAAGTGTTGTCCACTTGTTAACCCCTCATAAAATAAATTATGATTACTGCACAAATGTTTTAATCTATTTACAGTAAATTGTCTAAAATATCTCGGTTTTAACTAATAGTTTCAAATAGATATTTTAAAAATATTTAGACGTTACAAAAAATCCTCCCTTGACGTTTTCTCGTGTGCGTACATGATAAAATTTAACATTTTATATTACATAACCTTAGAGTCTTCACACATAAAAAATTAACTTTCAAATGAACACACCAATTCTGTCATAGATAAATGATGAACACAGAAAAATTTTTGTCTTAGAAGAAACAAGACCCTGATGACCAATGTCCGAAGTACCTGGAATAGAATAAATATCCTTCAGCATGGTAATTTTCTTTCTTCCTTTAATAAGTATAGTAATATAAGTGTCCGTAATTACGAGATAATCCTGTTAAAAATAAGTAGACAAATCTTGTCTAAAATTATGATTAAAGTTTTGTCTACTTATTTTTATGTACTATATATATATGTGTGTATGTGTGTGTGTATGCGTGTTTGTGTGTTCGTGAGTATGTGTTTGTGGGTGCGTGTGTGCGTGATAATAATGATTCAAGTGTCAATCAATGAGCACAGATACAAATGTTCTAGAACTGTCTTTCAAGAAGCGTTGAATCCAGGATTGTTTTGAATCAGACTAGGTGGAGTGGGCGTATGTTTAACACGTAGAACTCACGTCTTATTTAGCTTGTCTTTTATGGTAAGCTCAAAGCTGGTAAACGCCCACAACAGAGTAGCAAATGAAAAAAAAAATAAAGAAGATTTATGGATTGTTTGAAGGAAAAGATTATAGCATTTGATATGCATGCGATATACTGGGAGGGAGTTCTCCCATTGATATAAATGAACGGAGAAAAATCGGTTGAAGATTAGCGGTATGTTTTCTTTTGAGTCTAGATATATTGACAATGGAAAATTGAATTCCATGTGAATTTTATTCGTGGGAATTGTCCTGAAATTGTAATCTGGTTATGAAAGTCGTCCTGAACAGTCTCGCTTCCAGATCATTTCACAAGAACGCGGATTTCCTGCAAGGATCTATACTGAATCCTACTCTGTTTCTGATCTTAATCTAATAATCTTCCATATGTCATCAGTTCCCAAGTAGGCATCTATGCAGATGGCACTAGCATTTACACCTGTATCAATAGCAAATACGTCAGAGCTGACAAAGTTAACTTGGCCGCTGCTTTTGAAAAGGACGCCCAATCAGTGTTTAACTGGAAATGGCTTGTAAATTTTAATGCCTCCAAAACTAAACTACTTTCACTTAACCACTATGGAGAAAACTCCCTGCCCGCCATCAGCATGGTTGATGCTCGACTCCAGCAGGGCGTATCACTGTGCCTTGTTGGCCACTCGTCTTCAACTGACTTGAAGTGGAACAACTACATTGAATCAATAGCTGCATCTACTGCAAGGAAAGTCGGTTCACTGTGCCGTGCCAAAAGGTTCTCTCGTTAGAGTACATCTTACACATTTACAAATCTAGCATTCGTCCGTGCATCGAATACTGTTGCCATATCTATCTCCTCCGGAAACATTTGATAATGTGCACGCGGTTTGGGACAAACTAGGTAAAGCAAGTCATAGTTTAAAAAGACACTGGAGATCCCTAAGGATGATGTTACTCAATTTTATTCAATAAATCATGTCAAGGTGATATCCATTTTACGACACCTATTCTTCAAGGTATGCAATTTGATTTGATGCAATATTAATGATCAATAGCATGACCTCATATCTTTATAACTTGCTGCAATTGATTTCTAAGGTTTTTAATGAGATTTGAACAAATCTTTTCTGTGATTTTCTTCCATTTTTCAAGGGTTAAACCTTTTAATCCCTGAAAGTGTTTTGGTGAGTGACAATTTGTTCGAACCCTCAATTTTTACCATAGATTTTCAATAGGATTCAAGTCATAGTTCGCCTGCTAAATTTGTTGTATTCAACCTATTTTTCTGAAAATCAATTTTTGTGTTCCTTTTATTGTGCTTCTTAACATAAAAAAACTATCATCATATGGGTATTAGATTCTGATAAATGGATAAAATATTAAAAATTAATGGGTGTACAAATTATTTCGTCGTTGACTATATATATATATATATATATATATATATATATATGTATGTATGTTTGTGTGTGTGTGTGTTAATACTATGGGCGTTTTTATTCCGTTGACACACTTTTTGAATATAAGTTTTAATTTCATGCTCTTTATTTTTAAACCGTGTCTCGGTGAAATGTTAAAATGATTAGAATCTTTACAAGCAGGTTGCACCTACACATACAAAATATTATTTGCAATTAGAGTTGGAAAAATATCAAGGGTAGTATTACTATTTTTTATCTTTAATCTACCATGTCCTTTCAGGATGTATAGAGTCATGGCTCTCCATAAATTCCTGTCTTTTGTAGTTCTAAATTGATTCATTTATTTTATCGCTTTTCATCCTGTTGTCGATTATTTAAAGGCGGGACATATTTCGGATTGTTTGGAGGTTGCTTATAGTATTGAGTATGACCAAGCAGTCCCCTATGCAAATAATGACTTGACTCGGCGCTGCTTAACTCCGGTAATCAAACGTAAACTAGTATTTACAGCCTGATTCGATCGTAAGCTGTAGTTCTAAGTAAACTTTGAACCGTTACCAGTGTTTGGACCTTTTCCTGCCATTCATTCACATAATATTCTTTATGTAGTTTTGATGACGTTTCTTTCGTTTTGTTTTTCCCTTCAGTATGTTATGTAAGTCTAAAATTCTCCAAGCCTACCTTCCTAATTAAATGTTCTACACATTTCATCTATTTCTTTCTGAGTGTATCTATAAGCCTCCTTATAGTGCCTAATTTCTTAAAAACTTCCCCGTAGTTCACATATTCTGTCCATAGTATTCCTCACATTTGTGAAACCATATTTATGTCTCTTCAAATCTCTTTATAATCTGTGAGGTGATTATGTTGCATTCACTGCCATATAAGAGATTAGCATATGTGTAGAAAGTAATACTATATATTGACCAAGTAGGGAAATGGAGTATGCAGAAACCAGAAGATTTTCTAGAGGGGTAAATGCCAGTGTCATTAGTATTTTCAACGAATCAAAACCATTGTGAATATCTATCAGGTACAGTCACCATTTCCACAGAGCAAAGAGTGAAATTGGAAGAGAATGAAAAGCTTGTGGAGGTGGTGTATTTGGAACAGTCTCGAAGATTCTTGCACAAAAGTTGAACGGAATCGGAAATCGAAAAGCGATTGAGAGAAGACCTCGTATACTGAAGTGACTGTCACATGATGTCTAGTTGGCGACACCTTTATACTATGAGTGTGAAAAGTCATTAAAAGAACAACGGCAACATAGTCGTGAGAAAACAAATTTGATGGGTCGATTTCCATTTCTGGTGGAGACTGTTCCAGCCATAAAATGAACTATTACTACGCTAAAATTTATTCTATGTTTTATAACCCGATGCTTGCTTTGGGTAGGCCTTCGACAAGAATCTGCTTAGACTAACTTAACACCTAAACACTCTGTCTTTTTTAATTTATAAAATATGTTTAATATGTTTGTTCCAAAATTTGATAATATTTTATTGATATTGGTTCGTTTTTTACGTGTAATGTTTGCATTTTTAATCATCTTTACATTTCATTTGAGACTATATTTTAAAAATCTGTCGGATTATTTGTGTTTTGGTACTGTGTTGGTTCGTGATCAGCGATTTAATTGAACTATTTTCAAATAACTACAACATTAATCGGCGCAATAATGTAGTGGTTATGTAAGCAGTGTATGTGTTGCTTCAACTAAGACAATTATTCTCCTAGTGGGCAAGTGAATTTAAAGACAACATTGTTTTGTTGTTTTTGTATCGTTGGTGGTGATCATTTTGAAAGATTTTAATATGTAATTAGTTTTTGTAATACGTAAGGATTTGGAATACATTTTTTGTTTTTGTCGTTATATGATATGTATGGAAATATTAAGTTTCTTCTAATATATTTGTCTGTGGTTTCTGTGTGGATGATTCTTGCAGAATAGTTTAATAGCGTTTTTATATTGTGATTATTTTGCATTGTTTTTATTTTTTCTAAGGTTAAGTTAATTAGTTTATCAGTTATATGGTTAGGGTTGAAATGGAATTTAAAGTGTTTTTTCGTTGGTCTTTAATTAAAAATGCATAAATGAAGAAATTATCTCAACTCAAAGATGCTTTTAAATTGTCTAAATATTTGTTATTTGTCTATCTTCTATCTATCTCTCTCTCTCTCACACACACACACACCCACGCGAGCGCGCGCACAACACTCCTACCCCTTTTTGAACAGGTGTAAATTTTTATCCGCTATTTAAGATTGGGCTTCCGGTTCCTTCTGCGAGGGTGGGTTGAAAACTTCATAGGCTGACTATAAAGAAATGACTGTGGAATCTTGCATACATTTATTTAATCTCTTAATTATAACTGATTTGTTTTTCCAAAGAAACCGACATCTGTTTTTACAAAGAAAACTTTAAAAGAAAATTGTAGTGACTTCTTTTGAAA
The DNA here is from genome assembly GCA_903632075.3 of Acanthosepion pharaonis. NCBI lineage: Eukaryota > Metazoa > Mollusca > Cephalopoda > Sepiida > Sepiidae > Acanthosepion > Acanthosepion pharaonis. The sequence continues at coordinate 1,547,700 of CAHIKZ030004396.1, forward strand.
ATAGACATAAATTTTGCATTGTAGTGTTATCAAGTACCTGCAGAAAAAGGGTTTAGCCCCTCAAGGACATTCATGCTGACATGGGTGCTACATCAGGGGATGAACCTCCAGCTTTATCAACAGTGCAAAATGTGGGCAGCAGAATATAAGAGGAGAAGGGTGAGTCTTATAGATGACTCAAAGTCTGGACATTCTGCAATTGCGACCAGCGAAGAAATATAGGTCGTCACAGGCGATTGACTATAAATCAAATAGACAATGTTATTAGCATATCCCATAACAGAGTAGAGTATTCCTCACAATGAACCTGACATGGCGATGTGGGTGCTACGTCTTCTGACACCTGATCAAAAGCGCACCAGGATGAACGTATGACGTTGTTTGAGGCAGATTCAGCTGGTTTCCTTGAAGATTTCCTAACGAGTGTTCGGTTCATCACATTGGGCTAGAAAAAAAGAAACAATCCATGCAGTGGAAACACCCCTTCTCAACTGCTCCAAAGAAGACCAAAGTCATTTCATCTACAAGGATGAAAATTGTTTCAGATTTTTGGGAAGCAAAAGGCATTATGCTTATTGTAAATTTTCAGAAGGGCCACACCATCAATGGAGAGTATTATACCAACATGCTGAAGCAGTTATGGAAGTCTATCAAGACCAGACATCCGAGAAAACTGACGAAAGGTGTTTTGATTCGTCAGAACAATGCTCCAGTATACAAGTCCTGGGTTTCAGTAGCTGCTCTGAGGGACTGTGAGTTTGAACTGGTTGATCACTCTTCTGATTTGACTATCATCTGTTTCCCAACACGAAAAAAAAACAAAAAAAAAAAACACTTGACTGGAAGACAGTATCGCAGTAATGATAACGTCATATCTGCTGTTAATGCCTTTTTTGATCAACAGGATGGACAGTCTTCTTTGAAATGTCAGATTATACTTTAGCTGAAAAGAAACAATACAGTTATTAATAAGAAGAGATGAAAATAATGCATACAAGATTTCCCAACTCTAGCATCAATCCTTCATATTCAAACTATGAACTTTTCAACCCACCATCATAAAATCTTCTTCAATTCTATACTTCTCATATCTCTGCCTGGGCTCTTAAACTATATAGACTATTTAATTGTTTTTTTTCTCAATAGAAGTAGATAAGCACACTTATTGACCAGTTCACACCACTCCCTATTTTTTTTAACAGGATTAGAGGGTTATCCCTTGTTTCCTGTTTAAAATTATGTTTCCGGTTCCTTCTAAAGTCTTACTCTTTTATTTTACTCCAAGTAGCCTCTTGCATGTTAGTGGCATTATTGCCTAGCATTGGGTGAATTGATTACATTGAATACACACACACACACACACGTACACGCACACACAAATACATACATACATACATATATATATATATATATATATATAATATAATTACTTTATAATTTTGGGGCTGGCCTGAAGATGCAAAGCGGTCTTCAGTGATATAATTTTTTCCTGTTCATTTATCTAGAAATTTTCCGCTTTTATCTGCTTCATCTTGCTATACAATTTAATTTATAGAAATATCTGAAGATGGTACTTTGAAAAAAAGTTATTTCGAAAATTGGTGTTAGCAAAGTTGTGTCTGTAAGAGCCCAATCAGATTCCTGTTACCTTTCACAACCTCTTATCTCAGTGAGACTAGATTCTCTATTGTTAAATATTCAAAAAGAAATTATAGAAATCGCCTTTCGACAAATCTCTCTTCAAATGTGAGTCTTTCTGCAGTAGAGCCAAGAATTGATAAACTTTCAAGAGACATTGCCAAATTTCACATTGATTTTATCTTTTTCTTCATAAAGTTGATTGAAAAATGGATCTCAGTAAACATATTAATAAAAGAAGGGGCGTCGCCAATGCTACAATATTCAGAAAAAAACTGGTTGAAATGAAAAGATTTAAGAAAAAGCAAATTTGGGATTGTACATAGAAGGCGATGAGACATTGAGTTTAATAAAATATTAAATATAATTATCAGAATTCTTATGACATAAATAATTATTAATGAGTAGTGAAAAGAGAAAAGTTAAAAAAGGACGAACCGACGGGTCGTGTTCATAAAAATATATCGTGTTTATCTTTTACATTCATTTTGTTACAGATGCTCTTGAGAAAAACATGAAACCAGCTGCTCTCCCAGATACGGGTTAAATATTAGGATGGATTGGGCTTTCTAGGCTTGGTTAGCAACAAGTCTTAGAGAAACATCCCCGAATTGAAAACTGTGAAGAAGGCAACGGGAAGTTCATTCCAATGTCAACCTATGTTATCTTTAGATCCACTTGACAGCATAAACTGTGACCCTTACCGCTTAATATATAACAATATAATATATAACATATATAACAATATAATATATAACATATATAATATATATGCTTTGAGTGACTCTTGGGTCTTGTTTAGGCTGAACCTTATTGGAAAAAGCTCAATATTTGCAATCTAAAGACTCATTTTATTTTCGAGTATCGTTTTTCTTTTATGAATTAAGACAATATAATATCAGAAATCATGAAAGGCTTTTGCTTCCTTTTGCTTATTTTATTCCTTTGGCTTATTTTGCTTTCCTTTTGCTTATTTTGCTTCCTTTGCTTATTTTGCTTCCTTTGCTTATTCGGCTTCCTTTTCTTTATTTTGCTTCCTTTACATATTTGCTTCCTTTTGCTTATTTTGCTGATATATATATATATATATATATATATATATATATATAAAGTTTCACCATTCTTAGCAGATCTTCTGTTATCACAATGTGAGACATCTAATAACAAAAATGATAGAAAGAACTAGAAAAATTGCAAAAAAAGATCAAACAAATTTTAAAAATTCTTCCAAAAAAAGTCATAACAACATCAACAAACCCAGTCCGATAACACACACACACACACACACACACACACACACACACACACACATATATATATATATATATAATTGAATACACAGAATGAAGAAGTAACATAAACATCTACAAAAGACAAATGTCAGTCGACTATGAGCACCACCAATCTTCAACTAGAAATATTCCAAAGAAATCCATTATCCCAGTTGACCCGAACAAACAAATTAAATTAATTATCTATTACAAAAAAAATTAAAACAGCTAAACTTATTCTCAAAAATATCAACACACCTGCACAATCAAAACTACAAAGAACCAACATTATTTACGAGTTCAACTTTCCCCTTAAATAACGGTGTTCCTGATCAAATCCAATTCATAAATAATTACATCAGTCGCACTACTACATGTCTATCCAGACGTCTTCCGTTACACCTATTGGACCACGGCTCCATTAAAATACACACAAACCTACCAGACTCCATTCGAAAGATACTAGTAGAAAATACAAGCATAATAACCCCATCCACATGTAAAAATAATTAAAAATAATGGAAGCCCTAATAATAATAAAAAAAGCCAACACTCAATAGCATTAACTACAAACACGGCCACAATGTGCAGACCGTATTCGGAAAATAAAACATCCCTGCAACTTTAGAAACACTCACACACACACACGCACATATATATAAAGATTGATACAGATAAATAGATACACGTGGATGCATGAAATTTGTTAATTATGTAAAATTTACAGAGTTCAATGCAACATGTACAAAATTCTATACAATACAGGAACAAACTTTTAGTCACAATAATAAAAAACTGTTTACACACGTACCCTTATATTTCCTCGAGTAGCTGTTTTTTATACATATGTAATCTGCAGGCAGGGCATTTATTGTAGACACCCCTCTCTTTCTTTCTCACACTCTCTCTCTCTCTCTCATATATATATATATATATATATATATATATATATATATATATATATATATATAAGGAAAATATGGATCTTTATTTATTAACCGATATATTTTAATCACAAAAAAAGTTAAAATAATAATATTTGGAAATAGGCTTCTTGTTTATTTATTGAACAATGTTTTTTTCGTCTACCACCCTGAATACTCGATTCATTTTAAAAGAAATTTCCCAGAACGATTCAAAAATAACGTTAAAATAATAAATATATATACTTTCTCCAATATTTTTTATTGTGATATCTCAAATATTCAGAACGATCGACGAAATAAAAATTTTACAAAGGATTTGATATTTACAGCTATGTTTTAATATTATTAATAACTATTTTTATTATTAATTTTTTTATATTTTTGAATTTTTAGCAATAAATATATAAAAATATCTGTTTATATGTTTAATTCTTAATTCTAAAATATATATATATATATATATATATATATATATATATATATATATATATATGATGAGTTCTATAATATTGAATATCACCAATACAAAGAATAACTATATAATGCAGACGAATTTATATCGATGTTTCCATTCCAATTATTAAAAAATCTTTTAATGATCCGTTGTTTTCTTTTTTGTATTAATTTATTATATTCTTTTATTTTTAATGGTGAGAAACTCTTTTTTTTTTTTTTTTTTTGACTGATACGCATTAAGATATACGACATCCTCAGGCAATGAATCGAATTCAAACTGAAATTGTAAAACGTCTTCAAAAATTAAAACCCTTTTCGCCACTTCATGATGAAAAAATTCCAGCCTTTGAATGGCGTCTACAATCAACCGTAATACACCAATTTTGACGAATGATAACAATTTTAATAAAAAGTATATTTGCACAAAGCAGAATTTAAGAAAAAATGTCGGGGTATGAAAAAGACAGTTTATTCATTGTTGAGTGGACTTTGCTTGCCGTTAAATGAAGTTTTTAGTTTTCTAAAAAAATGAAAAGAAAGAGAATACTGAATATAAATAAATTACTGGAGAAAATGTAGCTTTTCTTAAAACTTCATAAAACTTTTTCACCACACGCACATACACATACACACGCATACACACATGAGTACATACACACGTATACGTTTATTCAAAAACTAGATTGTGAAAATCTCTATATATGAACACATATAGATGCATGCACGTAGAATGTTGTATATGTATGCTTTTAAAATTTATATATTGAATAATATATATATATAATATATATATATATATATATATATATATATATATATATATATATATATTCACACACACACACATATATATATATATATATGAAAAATTTCTCAGAGCTAACCTGTACAAAAGACAATACGTTATAAATGTAAAAGACAATAGGAAAACTGTAATAGTTGCCGACGCGTTTCGTCCAATGTGGACTTTTTTTCAAGCCAAGTTTTTTTGCCTTCAAAAAGTCCACCTCGGACGAAACGCGTCGGCAACTATTACAGTTTTCCTATTGTCATTTATATATATATATATATATATATATATATATATATATATATATATATATATGTATATTATGCTTATTCACTTACAGATACAATTTTAAAAGCATAAATAAACAATATTCTACGTGCATGAAAAAAAAAAAAAAAATAAATAAAAAACTTAACCACAGTACTTTGTCAGTCATTTTTAATAAAATACACAATGTTATATATATATATATATAGAGAGAGAGAGAGAGAGAGAGAGAGAGAGAGAGAGAGAGAGAGAGAGAAACAGAGATAAAAAATAAGATTTGTAAAAACACCAATATTTATATTTATTTATATATAATATTTATAATACATGTATTTTTACAGGGAAATATTAAAATTAAAATTGTTTTAGTTACAAGTGGGTTTACATAAAAAGTGTTTTCACAAAGTTTGTAAATGTTTATATTATCACGTGTTGACGCTTGTGTCTTGAACAAATAAAAAAAATCAAGGCCCGTAACTGTATTTTTATCTAAGAAAAAAAGTAATAGAATCTATTTTGAGGAAAGGTGCCTCTTGTTTATGCTATTAATTCAGCATTGGTTTAAACTTGATGATAAAAATGTTTCTTTATTAATACGCTTTTGTTCTATATTTCTATGTTCAAAAACACATACGTATACACACATACACAACAACATATTTATATATATATACGTACATACATACAAATAGGCGTGTACACACATACCAATACATCTATCTATCTATCTATCTATCTATCTATCTATCTATCTATCTATCTATCTATCTATCTATACATACACCCATCTAAGCAAATAAACATTTATCTCTTCGTCTAACTATACATACATACATATACACCCATATACAGATATATATGTATACATACATACCTAAACATACACACACACACACATATAAACATATCTACGTACACATCTACCTACATATACATACATCCATATATGCATATATATATATACATATATATACACGCACACACATATATATACACACATACACACACATGTACGCACATATACATATCTATATATAAATCAAAATGTAAAATTTAAAAAAATTGTCTTAAAAAAAAACAAAACAAAATTAAATACATAGCGCATCGCAAAAACATACGCAATGATATATATAGATAAACATAATAGATAAATATAATAGTCATTCTATTAAAATGTCATGCCCGATGTTATTGAACCAAGATGGAACTGACATAAGTGACAACACGTTATAAAACGGTGTTTATGTTTTGAATCGTTTTTTATGTCTACATTTAGAAAATATCTCACTACGGAGATTTAGCAACTCATCTTGATTCTTATCTTTAATAATAACATTTTTTCCCACCATTCACAGGTCACATCGATCGCGGAAGTTATTAGGAGTTTTGGCTCTTGATAAGTATCTCCATTCTAAAAGTTGTGTATATGTGTATACGCATGTGTTTTTGAACATAGAAATATAGGTCCTTGCTAGATTAGATAATCGTTATATTTGTTTTTTTATATGTTTATTTATCTGTAGTCGATATTACTTTTGTCAGATTTTCTTGATTACACATCGGCCCTTTTATAAATGCCCTTCGGTTTTAGTTCCCCCACCCCATCTCTCCCCCCACACCCCTTCTTCTTTTCTTTTCCTCTCCTCTCTCGTCTCCTGATCTTTAGGATTATATCGTCTATTGTGTGTATGTCACCACAATATATATATATATATATTTAATGTATTAGACATCCGAGAATATTCATATTTCTCTCACTTAAACCGTCTTTGACTCCCCTCTTTAAAACTTCTCTCTGTTAAATTTTAATCCCCCACTTCATCTTTAGACTTTTCTTTTCTTCTCTCGTCTGTTACCCCTCCCTATAGCTTTCATTTACTCTCACATTCGTCCCACACTCTCATACATACACTATCACTAAATTTTATTTTCTATTCCCTTGAGTTGTTTTTCTGTTTTCTTTTTGAATTTGTAGGTCTGATGAAGCCCTCCCATTGCACAAGAGGGAGGGATCGGTGCTCGCACCGAGGCCGGGGGGAATTTTTGTCCCTGCCCGAGTGTACGCGTTTTGGGTCCCCACATTAATCCGACCTTGTGTCACATCTCATTCTCGTGGAGGAATGAGTAAACGCCATCTAAATTACTATGAAGTAGAGGGTCTGGGACAGTTTAACCCCAGATATTCATTGGATAATTGTGCTTCAATTTCGCATTTTTTCATATAGATTCTATAATATAGACTCATCTTAATTAGCTATTATTTTTCTCTAATTCTTCCAATGTTGAATGAATAACTAATTCTAATTTCTATTTTCTCACTGTATTAATTTCATCTTGTAAATTGTCCCCTGTTTTGTCACCCATGAAATATAAATCAGTATTTGTACGGAAAATAAGGACCTACGTACATCAAATCGTCTTTAAATTAAGTGGCAGCGGAAGAATTATCCTTGAACTTTTAAAAGTTAAGCTTAAACATTAATTCATTACTTAAACGCAGTGATTAATTTTGAGTTATTTTCTAGTTTATTGGTGTGTTTTAAGCTAGTTTATAATAAAACGTGCACTGCAATTTTGGATACAAAAGGAAAATAAGAGATACTCCCTTGGGCCATGAAAACAACGATAATGGCTAGTATGATATATTAATATAAATTTTTAAACTTGCATAATCTGGCAACCCTGAATCTGAGCTCAAACACAAGCGCAAACACACACAAACACTGTACTTTATAGTTAATATATATATATATATATATATATATATATATATATTTGCAAAAACACTAAAATACCTTACTATCCACGTTTCAACCGCAAGGTCTCTTCAGGCAAATAGAAGAATGCATGTCAGTGGATTCCACCACTATACATGAACACCGGAAGAAATGAAGAATGGTGAAAGAGGGAGGGGGAAAAAGAAAAAAAATCGATGCGAGGACTAAAGAAGAGGAGTGGGGGGGGAGAAAAGGGAAACAAGTATTAATTACGTTCATCCGGGTTCATATATACACACAAAAAATACTTACTTAAATGTCTGCCTTTAGATAAAACCCGAAGTTTTATCTACATGCAGGCATATAAGCAAGACACTTATTAAGCAACACATCCTTGCTTGGATATGTAACGATAGCCAATTTCTCCACCTGACTTAATACGAAGCTGCTCCCACGGACTCTGGCCGGCTTCACCTTTCTAAGATATTCTTTATACACGGATTTCTGCCATTTGTTTCTCTCAACATCCAAATGCAATCTGCACGCTTTGTGTCATTCCTGTGGCTCTCCAGTCTAAAGGAAGCAGTATGGTTATACCTCTTCTTAAACGTACCCTCGGTACAAGCAATATATGTCTTCTTAAAACGGCTGCTGTCGCTAACCTCCGCAGAATAATCAATTCCCTCCGCTTGACACTTTCTGCCTAATGGACAATTATTTTTATTCTCTCTCTCTCTCTCTCTCTCTCTCTATATATATATATATATATATATATATATATATATATATATATAACTTTATTCGATAAAAACAAGAAAATTAAATTATCTACTAGAAAATATTTAAAATGCTAATCTCAACGTAAACAACAATAACTTACCTGCAAGATCCAGTTTACAGAGAATCAATACTAGTTACAATTTCATGTTTCCCTTAAGAAACTGTGCTCCTGATCAATCCAAATTCATAAATAATTATATTCGATATACTACATGTTTAACAAGAACACTCACGTTACATCTGTCTGACCATAGCTCAATGAGCTTTCATTTAAATACACATGGAGACTTACCAAACTCTATCCGCAACATACTCGTTGATAATACAAATAAAATATCCCTCAATCACATGTAAAAAATCTAAAAATAATGGAAGAATTATTAATAAAAAAGAAAAAGTTAACACAATAATATCATTATGAACACGGCCACAATGTGTTGACCGTGTTTGAAAAATAAAACTCTAGATACATTCGTAAAAAATACATACATTCAATTAAAAGTAAAGCTAAAATGATCCTTGTTAATGGCTAAACGTATAGCCGAAAGCGTTCGGACATACAGAACTTTCGGACAATTTCGGCACAGTGTCAAGAAAAATAAAATAAAAAAACTTAAGCGCAGTACCTTGTCAGTCCCTTTTAATGAAACTTGAATAAAAGAGGGATTGCTACCCAAATACACAATGACATATATATATATGTATATATATATATATATGTATATATATATATATATATATATATATATATATGTGTGTGTGTGTGTGTGTGTGTATGTATGTATTATTAGCTTGTACTACTGAAGTCCTTTTCTTAGATTATATAATAATATATATATATATAAAACGTGATGGGGTCTCCATGGGTTCAGTACTGGGTCCGACATTTCTACATGTCGAACCTAGAAAATAAAATAAATAAGTACAACTAAAAAGAAAACGTCCATTTACCTAAGATATGTTGATGATATTCTTATGTTAGTTAAAAATACAGATGAAATAATTCAACTTCAAAAACGTTTCCAAAATAATTCTGTCCTTAAATTCACATATGAACTCAATACTAATAATAAAATCCCCTTCCTTGACATATTGATAAACACAAATAATAACAAATTTACTATTTCGCCATACAAAAAACCTACCAGTATAAATTCATGTACACTTAACTACAAGAGCGAATGCCCATATTACTACAAAATAGCAATTATAAAGAATCTAATACATCGTGAAGAAGCTAATTCATCCACAAAAAAGATTTTTTACAGTGAACTAAAGAATATAAAACAAACACTTATTAATAATAGCTTTCCAAACTATATAGGTGATCAACAAATAAGATGCTTTCTTAGAAATCTCAATACTAAGAAAATAGTACATAATACTGCTTCTACTAATCTCAAACATATTAATCTCCTATATCGTAATCAAAAGTATACTAATTATAAACAATATGAAAATATACTAAAAAAAAATGTTAATTACTAATATATCTACAACAGATCTTAGGAAAAAAATTAAGTTAATCATATGCTACACTAAATCTAGTATATCCAACTCAATTGTTTGCAATGATTTTTCCCCAACGTTAGCAATTTGCAAAAAACAAACATAGTTTACAAATTCAAGTGCCCTCTGGGAGATTGTATCTCCAGGGGATTAAATAATATTTAGGTTGGTCACACCAGAAACTCGCTTTCACGACGCTTGAATCTACATTTGAAGGATAACTCTAACATTTTTAGGTATTTAAAACAACATGCCTGGCCGCATACACGATTCTGGAAAATCCTTGTGGAAAACCCAACTATACTTAAACATGAAAACAATAAACAAAAACTAAAAATTCTTGAAGCTATATACATGAAACTCTTGAAACCTAAACTGAACAAAATAAACTATGAAAACTCCACAAATATACTCAAATACCAATAATTGATAACAGAAGCCATTGGTTTATACCAACGGCTTCCCATACTTCATACTTCTCGTTTTCACTCTTGCGTGATCCTGTGTGACGTCATGAGCCGCGGTGCGATTTTCACTTCCAACGTCTCGTATGCACGAGTTTGTCGTTGCTTGGAAACCTTCCATGTAAACATAAACAGACTCATTATTGTCATGTCCGTGTATTGTTTAATATATTGTAATGTAATTGTCATCTTTGATGATGGCTTATGTAAGCCGAAAGCTCAGATAGGATTATAAAACATGTATGAATATAGTGATTTTCTTTCGTCTTTCAATGATAATGTTATTAAGCTGATCAGACGATATGAAAGGAATTTGCATAAAATAAATAGACAAAACTGGTCTATATTATTTAATGAAATATCAATCAATCAATCAATCAATCAATCAATCAATCCCTCTCCTCTCTCCCCTCTCTCTCTCTCTCTCTATATATATATATATATGATAAAAAGGCTTAAACATTAATATTCCATGGTCATAATTTATTCCATTGGAATCGTAAATACGATCCAATTCATCAGACCTACAAATTCAAAAAGAAAATAGAAAAAAAACCACTCCGGAAATAAAAACAGAATTTAGAGAGAGTGTAAGTATGGGGAGGAGGGAGATCAAAGTTTAACAAAGAGAATTTTGGGAGAGATGGGTGGAAGGGGTTTAATTAAGAGAAAAAAATGAATGTTGACGGATGCATAAAGATATATTTCGTGGTGACATACACACGCCATAGACAATTTAATGTTAGAATAAGAGGGAGGGAAAGACGAGGTGGGGGAGGGAGATGGGACGAAGGAAAGTAAAATTGCGTTTACTTAAAGGGCCGCTTTGTAATTGAGAAAATTTGACAAATTAAATATCGACTTCAGGTTACAAATCAAATATAAATATATGAATATAACGAATATCTAATCCAGCAAGGACCTATATTTCTATGTTCAAAAACACATACGAATACACACAATAACATTTACATTAATATTAGGCTAACTATATATAGATACATCCTCTCTTAGATTTAAATGAATATTTCATTTTTCATATAACCCAAATTTAATGTCATAGATTTAATATCCGGGTTTAATTTTATATAACTTCTTCCCTTTAAACAAATACCTTACACCCTCCCTTGACCCCTTTCGTGCCTTTCGTTTGACTGAAACATTGAAATGGATAAATTCTGTATTATTTTTAGACGTTTTTTTTTTTTAGCTTTCACTGTTAAATTTTTATTTCTGACACGATCTCAACGTGGGTTGATAAGAATGACGACTTATATTTTTGTCTGCCATATTGGATTTTATTGTGTATTAATTATTTGCTTTGTTATAATAAATATATTGAGCTCTTTTTGTGGATCAGTTTTAATATGATCCACTTGAATCATATATCAACGGATTTTTTACCTTTTATATATATATATATATATATATATATATATATAGTATTTACATTAGTCGGACTATTGTCCTCATCTTTGTCGCCATATTTGTCACAACGTTTCGGCCGTTGTACGCTCCGGCCATCTTCAGGTGGTTGGAATTTCGAATTGAACCCTTTATTTCGATCACTGGGGAAGACTGTTCTAGTTCCACGTGCCATGTTTGATGGATGTCAGTTATCAGTCATCTCCTGCTAATTTTCCCCCTGAAAGTTCTCCACTGCCTTAACCAGGTATTGAACTCACACTCTTTGGGTCTGTCACTGGATTTAACCAACGCCTTTATCCACTGTGCCATTTGTCCTTGAGGAAGTCTGGGTATAAATTTCTTGGTATTATAAACCTAATGTTTTCAGCAACATTTTTTTACCAGTGCTCATATTGCAATTTTGCTGTTATCATTTCATGTTTTTACCAGAGCCCATATTGCAACTTTGTTATCATTGCTTTTCTCTGGCACTCCTTATTACTGGTTCCCATATTGTATTTGTTTCTATGCTTGGTCGGCTCAGGAGACTTTTGTGGCCTAGCATATAGGCTGACTCCTTAAGTTTACGAATTTTCTAATGGTGTTCCCTGTCTATGATCTCAACATGATCCCACAGGGGACGGTGATCTCCCTTCTCTCTCCATATGTGGTCAGCCACGTCTGATTTTTCTACTTCCCCTCGCGTTACAGCTTTCTAGTGTTCTTGAAGCCTTACCTTGAGGGGGCTGCCTGTCTCTCCTTTATATTCCTTTCCGCAGCTGCACGGGATGGCGTACACACAGTCTTTAGTCATGTTCTCTCTGTGGGGGTCTCACTCGATGAGAGAGATATCTGCGAAGTGTTGTCACGCTTTTGAAGGTTGTCCTGATGTTATATGGACCGCAGATCCTTTGTATTTTCTCTGATAACCCCTTCACATAAGGCAAGCAGACTGTTCTCTGAGTGTTGTTGTCCTCCGCCTCCTCCTCTTGTACCCGCCTATCCCAGTTTTGTAGGGCTGCTGCCATGTACCCAGGGTAGTTGTTACGTTGTAGGGTACTACTTATACTGACCAATTCCTTATCTAACGTCTCTGGGTCGCCACTTATGACTTTTGCTCGGTGTTGTAAGCAACGGACGATCCCTTTCTTTACACTGTATGGATGGTGGGAATCGAAATTGAGGGAACTGTCCGGTGAATGTTGGTTTACGGTATACGGATGTCTTGAACCCATGCTCTGTTCGAGATATTAGTACATCCAGGAATGGGAGTGTATTGTTACTCTCTTTCTCCATTGTGAACTGTATCGGAGGTCTTATTGAGTTCACATGGTCCAGTAGAACCTGAACATCTTCCTGGTATGGCCAGGGTATGAAGGTGTCATCTACGTACCTTAACCATATAGTTGGCTTTAGAGATATGGATTCTAATGCCATTTCTTCAAAGTATTCCATGTATATATTCGGACATATGAAGGAGACTTTCCGATCAATGGGTCAATTATATCTACAAGGAAGCGACTCAGAAGGTGGCACACAGAGCCTTGGCAACTGACACTCGGCCTGAGTGGAATACCGTCTTTGTGAATCTTAGGGAGACCGTATATGTGAGGTAGCTTGGTGTAACGCTGCGATAACTGCCTATACGTCTTGGGTGCGAAGTGATCCTTGTTCTTGATTAGGATCTGTGACAGTTTGCGTTCCGTTTTCATAGTAGGATCCTTTTTCCCTTTGTTGTAGGTACCATTGCTAATGAGGTCTTCCAGTTTCCAGTTATATATATATATATATATATATATATATATATATATACCAATATTTATTATTTATGTCCTTTCAAGAATCGGAGAAGTAGAGGAGGTGGGAAACAGAATAGTTAGATAGAACATTCAAAGATACAATTTACTATAATATATAATATTATGCTATAATATCAAAATATAATACAAATATGCATATACTACTTTTGTCTTGCTTGTGTGACTGCTTTAATTCATAAAGTCTTTGGAGTACTTTTCTGGATTCTTATTTAGGTGAGAGAGAGAGAGAGAGAGAGAGAGAGAGAGAGAGAGAGAGAGAGAGACTCATTTGACGCTTCCGCTAGAAGAGATGGAACTGACATTGATGCATTACAAGAATTGACATCTATGCAGCAGTTGACCACTAAGGGCAGTGAAAAATGACTACAAGTCATATATAATATAGTTTTGGGATAAACTATTTTATTCATATATGTTAATGGTATAATTATCATCAAAAGTAATTTTCTGATTTTCTATGATCGCACACAATGTTTAAGCTGAACATTGTATTCAAGCCATTCCTTTCTGATTCATTGTGTTACTCAAGTACAGGATATTTTCGGGTTTTTGAGAACATCTGTTAAATGAAAGGTTGCTGCAAGGAATGAATGAAATATGACAAATTTAGTTAACTTTTTTAAATAATGTTCCCAATTCCAAGTTTATTGACTGCATCACATTGGCAACAAAATGACGTAAGTTTTAATGCGGGAAAATAACCGGTCAAATTTATTGCTTGGAAAAAGATCAAAGAAGTCCACCGTATTATTTTATCTTCACGTCTTTTCCATATCTCAGTAACAATAATAATGGAGCAAGAGGGCTTGGTTTGCAAGTCTGGGAAGAGCGCGGCGTACTCCGATAGAAAGCTGAGAGAGGACATTCTACTTAAAGTAGGTGTCGCTGACAAAATTAGTACGCACACGATATCAAAAAGGGCGAGTGATACATTCACCAAAAATATCTCCCCAAGGTTTTTAATGTTTTTAATAAAAAGAAACCAACCGGGATTCCCTTAGTAATGTTGAATGAACCGAGATAACTCTAACGCCGAATTCCAACGCACGTAAACGGCTTCGGGACATGTGGCACATGGGTTGAAGGCTGTCGCTCATTTTTGCCTCGTGTAGTTCGGATTCCCCTCGATCAGAGCCGACCCGAAATGAACTTGAGCATATCGCTAAATCCAACAAAAATAAAAGTGACATAATAATAATAATAATAATAATAATAATAAGAGTGTCGTAAATAATATCATTATGGGGTCGATATGAGTAGATTGACTGATTGAAACTGTATTATAGGTGATGGTAGCGATCACCGGTGGGAGCTTAAAATCGCATATAAAATGCAGGACGATTTTTGAGCTATATCATTGAAAAACTGCTTCTTAACTGATTTCTTATATGACCTCATTAATTTACAAATTTTTTCACAGTGTCTACAGTATTTTGTGTATTTGTTCAGGATCACCAGGTCTTGTCGGGCTTGGGAACCTTTATGAATTTCAAATTTAGAGAGAATTATTTATTTTTTTTTATCTCAAGTCAATTTTTTTTTTCAAGTCAATTTTTGCTTGAAAAAATTGTTTACATTGTCAAATCGGAGTTGTTTTGCACAATTACAAGTTGATAACCATTCCTACCCAATTATATCGTTTTTGTACGATTGTATTAATTTGAACTGCTTTTCACAGCTATATTCTCCTTGGAACTGATAGTGTTTTATACAGGGATATTGTTTGGCCCCAATTTTTTTCATATTGTCAGTTCCCTCATGCTTTTCGCAAGTTTTTGCACTTGTTACGATCTTAATATTATCTTATAAATGGGTGATTAATTTTGATCGTTCTGTCTGTGTGTATTGTAATGTCCCATAAAATTGTTACAACTCCTATCTCTGTCACCAGGTTTCGATGGTGTTCATACCAATTTCTTGCAGTTTACTTTTCAGATTTTCCAAGTCATATTGGCCAATTCTGTCATGCTGGGTTTTATATTCTTTATTATTATTACTATTACTATTATTATTATTATTATCTACTTGATTTCTGGGGTATACTCATTTCTTACCGGGTCCGACCAGGGACCTAAGGTCAGAAAAGCCATCATGAGATTTGAAACAAAAATCAGCCATATTTTTTGTAGATAAATCCCTTAGTGAGGTGTGGGCTGAACTTGTGTGTACAATGTTTTGTATTTATTTAAGACATGTGCTACTAGGAATCCCTTCAATGAGTCTAATGGAATTTTTCCAATCAATCCGCGGGCTCCAACTACAACTGGAATTGTTGATATCCTCATGTGCCATGTTTCAGTGATTTCGATTTCAAAGTATTATTATTATTATTAAGAATTATTTTACAAGTTGCCGGTGGCCATCTTCGTGACTAACTGGTGTGCTATACTTAAATGTACCTCACCGCACTCCTATCATTAACCAGCTAGAAACTATAAAAGAAAGAGATACAATTGAATAGAAATATAGGTAATGGTAAAACACTATTCTAGGAAAGATGGCATCAAAGCCGTAGAGAAATATAGCTGTTACTACGAAACGGCTAAAGGATATTAGTGAGTTTTGTTAAGATTTGTTCAGTATACTAAGTGTTAAGACTATATTCAATGTGTAGGTTGCTTTTTTAAAAAATGTTTTTTCCTTTCTCTTCAAATTTCTTATTACTGCAGTGATGTAGGCTATTTTCTATATTCTGATTTCTTATATTATGGTCAGCTGTTCGCTTTTTATATAAGGTTTTCTGCAATACAGAGTGTTTTTGTGATGCATCCCAATGTACTTATAGCTTGTGTTAAGCACTATATTATAACAACGAAATGTAATGAAGTTGTAATAATTAAAAATGATAAGCATTATTTGCAATAAAACTTTCCTTGATATACCCTGGTGAAATATTGGTGCTTGTAATATTCCCGTGGTTTTTTTTTTTTATTCCGTCAAATACTACAATTTTGAAATCATCTGAACGTTCTTAAGGACACTTACAGAAATACTGAAGGGACAATTTGGACAAACGGTTCTCGAAATAGTTAAGAATTCTGAGGAGAATGGTGACATATTTAGGAGAACCAATTCCCAACAAGAGAATAATAAGTGTCAAAATATTTTACTGGCGTAACATTCAATGCTAACGTAGCATAAATATCTGCCTCTTTGTTTATCTGTCAGCATGTCTGTTTCTCACCATACATATTAACACAGGAATACACACACAACACACACATACACACACTCACACACATTTATATATATATATATATATATATATATATCTCTCTCTCTCTCTCTCTCTCTATATATATATATATATATATATATATATATATATATATATATATTTCTCTCTCTCTCTCTCTCTCTCTCTCTATCTCTATATATATATATATATATATATATATATATATTTCTATAGCCAAATGAGAGAAAGAACAAATGGAGTAAAAATCCACAGTTCGTAGCATTTACTTTCGAAAAAAGTGCTCAATACAAAGTAGAGCATATATATATATATATATATATATATATGCACGCGCGCGTGTGTGTGTGTGGGGGGGGAAGTAAATATGTCCTTAAATCTTCGCACAGTCAATTAGAGTTGAATCTTTTGTCGATATTACATGAAGAGAATTGGAAAGAAGAAGAGAAGAATAGAAGAAAATAAAAATTAAATACTTTTTCTGTTCTTTTTAGAAATGTTAAGAAATACTCTTTTGGAATCAAAGGTCGAACTTTAGTGACGCATTTATTGCCGAGAAATATTTCTGCAGTTTGCACAAAATCGATGTAACCGCGTTTTTTGTCCCCACCCGCCGCCTCATTTGCAATCAGTTTGACTTTCCTTTTTTGTTTTTTCAATCCCAAGAAATATTTTCTTTTTCTTAAAAAAAATAAAATAAAAAGAATTTCTTCAGCTTATTTCCTTGCGTCTTCGTAATTCTTCCATTTTTTTATTTTATCCGTCTGTTTTCTCATTGGTTTTCCTTATTTTTATTCAATTTCTTCTTTCCTCTCTATAATTTCACAATGAATCATTATTCTTTTGTCAATTGCTTGGACTACTGAACTCATTTACCTTTGTTGTTACTACAAAGTTTCGGTCGAGCCATTTTCTAGCCATCTTCCGGTGTAAAAAACTTATAGACAGAGAGACGTCACATTTCCAGAGAAAATTGGCTGAATTAAAAATAACCTTAGTTAAAATTCAGACTATTTTCTTCATCTTTGTTCTTCCTATCACAACGGTTAAGCCATTCTACTCTCTGGCCTTGATTGGGTAATTGGCAATCTGTGGAACCGTCAGAGAATTTTGAACTGAACACTTTATTTAATCTATTAGAGTAGCGTCCACTGTCCATGTCTAAGAATCAGCACATGTGTTAGCCTATAAAGTACCTACCTAGTAAAACTATCGTCAGAATAAATATGATATGGGAAACGTTAATAAATAAAGAAAACAACAGCAACTTTTCAACATTAACAAAAAGTGAAGCCTCTGCCGTAGGCGAGATAAGCAGCAGGCAGGTTAGGCTTAAGGCTTCAACTTCTCTACTCATAATTGTCCCAAGAGAAAATAGCCTAGTGGATTAAAGCGTTGATTCGTGAATTTGGTAACACATTAATTGTAAGCCGGGTTGTATGTATTAGAGTCGTGGAAACGGTGCGAGCAATGACTGAAGTACTAAATAAGAAACAGATGAGATATTCCTCGACATGGTTAATGGAAAGCAGTTCAATGTATTGTAGATTAAATATTGTTTAAGTGTTGAGTTTGACAATTCCTGTAGGTGACCCGGATCGATACGCAACTGATGAAGGTTTCAATCCACATTGACCGAAACGTGATAACAGCCATAATGATAATGATAACTCCTCATCCCAGACATTCAGACAGAAATTAAACGTTATTTTATATAATTTGCAATGGTAATTTCTAGCGATGCGAACCATCCAGGCAGTAAATTTCTCTGTGGCCTCATAATATTCATAAGCCCAGATTGTACGCATAAATTCTTACAAACTGTATCTTCTCTTATTAAATCAGACTGGAAACTTTTGAACAAAATCATCATCATCATCATTATCATCATCATCATCATCCGCTTGACTTTTGTAATCGCAAGGCGGTGGTGGTGGTGGTGGGGGGTGGTTGTATACAGAAGCCACACTGAATCTTCTCCACAACGGTCTATCAACGGAAGCCAATAGTAATTTTAGTATTGTCATACTTGTCCATTGTTTGACATTGTCCAACCAGTTTTTGCATTGACGTCCACTGTTACGTCCACCTTCAACGGTGTCTTGCATGATGGTCTTGCACAGGATGTTGTGACTTGTAACGTGTCCAAACCACGCCATTTTTCTTCGTTTGAGAGTCGCGAGAAGAGATTACTGGTGGTCCCACAATACTTTCAACCCCTTTTCGCACAAAATTATTGGTTTTATGTTCCAAATACAAGATGACAAGGACTTTTCGCATTCATTGGTCCTCAAACGATTGGACCTTTCTCTCTGTATGTGTCAAAATAAGAAGTCTAACTTATGACAAGTAAAAATATAAATTTCAGAATCTATTCTTTTCAAAATAACGTTTCCCTTCAGAGTGTGGACGATCAACATTCTCCACAGATTTTTATTAGCTGTGCATTGAATTGCATTCTTGGAAAAGTTAAAGGAATGGTTTCTTGTAATTCTACATTTTGGAATCCAGAGTTTGTTTTGTCTTAGACTGACAGCTATCAAGATCTAAATAGTCCACTCTAGCCTGTTATTTAACTCATAGATGTGGGGGTGAGGCATGAAGAGATAACTTCATGCCTTTCCTAAGGATATTTATCCAGAATTTGAACGATTCTTTGATTCCATTTTCTTAACCGATATCTGTTGCCTTATCCGTAAATCTTTGAAACAAATTATTACTACTACTGTGTGGTATCCGTCGTTACCGAGAAACCTTGGATCTGTTTCAGCTGCTGATGGTGGCGTACCATCTGTTATGGCTTGACAGGCCCACACGGGAACGACAGTCTCGATTGCAACGATTGCATGTGAAGACGCTCTCCCCCGATGTCCTCGAGCACACTATCCATCGGCGGCAAACCTCCGTTTCATCTCTCCTCGCTCCAACCCTCAGTGCAAATCGCGTCTCCCGCCTAAGCTATCGTCGGGGACTTCTTCCAACCTCTTGATAACCCTGTCCATCGCCCTTCTGTCTCTTTTGCAGACTTCCTCGAAGCGAAGATGTGGACGCCCACGTGCTCTCTTGCCGGTGGCCACATTCCCGTATAGAAGGAACTCCAGAATCCTCCCATCCGCCATACTGTGCACATGTCCAAGCAGCAGAGAAGAGAGTCCATACTCTGGTTAACTGGGCACGGTTGAGAACTACGGTATTGGTGGCCCGGTCGGGTGAATTGATGCCAAGAATGCGTATCTGACAGCTAAGATGAAAGGCGTTTTTTAGCAGAGAATTATGTAATTATGCCGATTTGTAAATTCCTCTTATCTCCAAATGCTAATTACTGATCTCATCAACGACCTCACAACAACAGCTTTTATTGATACGCGATCGCAGACAGCACTGTCAACCAGCACGTCTTTTGCGTCTTAACGCTTACCCATGTCTCAAATAATCGAAATTGGATACAGTGCGCCGCACATCTGAGTTTGGATTGCACTGCTTGTCGACCTCTTTGCCTTTGGGTAGGGGGAACTCAATCGAGGCTATACCAAAGACCGGTGTCTCATCTGGGGAGGTAGACTAATCCGACCCCGTGTATACACGGTCTACGAGGAAATGGAAAGACACCCATGTAAAACCGGCCTTGTGCCACATTCCGTTCGGTGGGGTGGGGGGCTCGATTAAATACCGAGAATGGATATAATTAGTACAAAGTGATGGGTTTAACTTGACGCTTACTGAGATCAATGGTAAACAAAACATAAAAAAGAGGATAAGAATCGTGGTAATTATGTAATTATTTACAAACATATAACAATCATTCACTAAACTACCAACGAACTCATCTAAATGGAAACCAGTTCAGTGAACATGTAAGTTTTTTTCAGAGGGGGACACTAAAGAATAGGTAAACGGTTTGGTAATCTGAATGGCTCACCTAATTTAATTAGGCAAATGACGTTTATTAAAATTTTGCTTCTTTTCGTTTCCTTCTTACTTATTCACTCACATACTCTCATACTTAAGCACATGAATAAACTATGATGAAGTAAAAATGTTGCTTGAATTTGCCAAACATTCATTGAAGGTAACGTTTTCAACTTTTAAATTCAGGAATCTCATACGTGCAATTATTATTTGCTTTAGAAACTGGAAACTTTCATCAGATTTTTTTCTCTTCAGGAGGAATATATTTTTACTTTTAAAAATATTTTTGTGTACACAAATAAATAAATTAGAAAAAAATTATACGCAACAGTGCGTGTTAATTAAACTTTTATCAGAGATTATAATGTATCAAGAATTCAACATTTATTTATAGACAAAAACTTTTGTCAAGTTAAAAAACTATAACCTTTTCTCCATCTGTAAGACATGTGTTTATTGTATTGTCTTCTGACAGGAAAATGGCTGAGATCCTTTAATAAACAATTATCTTGAAATTCTTTAGTAGTGCGACCAGCTTTATAACAAGCCAGATCTCATGCGGTCTATTCTTCGAAAACGGTTACCCATATTTGGAATAAATTATCTGCCAGAAAGATATCAATATCTGTTTATATTTCTGAGATGAGGTATTATGTACACTATTTACATTATTCGGACTATTGTCCTCATCTTTGTCGCCATATTTATTACAACGTTTTGGCCTTTCACTATCTGTCTATATTTATGAGATCAGGTATTATTAACACTATTTACATTATTCGGACTATTGTCCTGATTGTGTCGCTATATTTATTGCAACGTTTCGGCTGTTGTATGCTCCTGCCTTCTTCAGGTGGTTGGAATGTCGAACTGAACCCTTCATTTGGCTCACTGGGGTAGACTGTTCTAGTTCCACGTGCCATGTCTAATGGATGTCAGTTATCAGTTATCTCCTGTTAATTCCTCTCTGAAAGTTCTCCAAGGACACATGGTACAGTGGATAAAGGCATTAGTTAAATCCAGTAACAGGACCCAAAGAGTGTGAGTTCAATACCCGGTTAAGGCAGTGGAGAACATTCAGAGTGGAATTAACAGGAGATAACTGACATCCATTAAACATGGCACGTGGAACTAGAACAGTCTACCCCAGTGAACGAAATAAAGGGTTCAGTTTGACATTCCAACCACCTGAAGAAGGCCGGAGCGTACAACGGCCGAAACGTAATTGTTATGGAACCTTACCCATAATAACATAATGGACTATTCCATACGTAATAAATACTGCGCCTCAAGAGGAAGCAGAGAATTCAGCCCGAAGTCGGGCGACCGGCTGATCGGCTGATCGGTTGAACTCTCTGCCTTCGGGCGGGGAGGAACCCGAAGGAGGCTACGCCGAAGGGCAGATTCTCTTTCGGGAAGGTAAACCGACCCTGAACCCGTTTATACGGGTTCAATGGGCATATTTTGGCCGAGCCCAGGGGCTCGGAATTCCCACGTTAAAAGGCCTTGTGCCCATGACGCCCTCGTGGGGGGGGTGACTGAATATCGTTCAGTCTGAAGTCTGGAGTGAAGTCCGTCAGGAGTCTGTCAGTTAGTCAGAGCGAGCGAGTCAGTCAGTTGAGTCAGAGGCAGTCCGAAACAGAGTCTTGTTCAGACAATTACTACTAAAACCTGATTGTTCGTACTAACACTTTCAACTTCTCTGTATATATTCCTGTTTGTAATATATCTGTGTTATTCCATATCCGTGTTAGAGTTCTTCTTTATTGGTTCTACCTTGGATTATCACCTTGGTACAAGGAACCGGACCATAACAGTAATAAATATAGCGACAAAGATGACGACAATAGGCCGGATAATGTAAATAGTGTAGAAAGATATCAATTGACTGAAGGAAGAAAGACCTCTCCCACCACAAAAAAATCGATTACCCTTAAAAAGGCATTTTAATCCGTAGAATATTCGACAGTCTCTTAAGCTACTATGAGAGGAGAGTACTAATGAAAATTATATGAAGTTATTAATAGAAAATACAATAAAAGTTTTTCAATAATTCGACTACATGTAAATACAGATAAATTAAGAAATGAAAATCGACCAATAGAGATACGAGTTCATCTAAACCATTTATATCAGGATTTGTAATTATCTTCTCGAAAATAAAATGGAAAGAAATGGGCGTATTTTGAGATATGTGTAAACAATGTGTGCTGTTAGAATTACGAGAAAAACCTTCTTCAAATCAAATATAATAAACACACTACAAAGAATAAACATAAAAGAAGATAACAATAAAATGTTATCAATTTTAGGAACAAACAAACTAAAAGTATTTAATAAATAAATAAACGAGTCATCTACATAAAATGACAGGAAATGCGAGACGATACGTTTGAAAAAAGATGAAATTTTTATAGCACAAAATTAAAATAAAATAACAACGTTTGAAATTGAAATCTGAAGGTTCCAGAAGATTGGAAAAATTCTATTTAATCTTTTACGAAATAAATAGAAAATATTTCGAAATATAAAAAAACAAAAAACAAAAAAAAAAACAACAAAAAACAAAACAGATTGTCGCTGCCCGGACTTAAACTCGGAGTCCATTTTTAGATTTACATACGCTCTATCCGTTATATGGACCACTTTTACTCTTAAATATAGCCTTCCTTAAAACTATAACTTTATCATATATATATATATATATATATATATATACAAAACATAAAAAGTTAAGTTATTTGAATCAAACCATGAAACAGTGGTATTAACAAGTGACCAATACACGTGTGAAAAAACTAAAACTAAAAATAACATGTAGTGCTATTAATTTAAAAAATCAGGAGATCAGTTGAATCCGCTACTTTGGTTTCAACCTTACGGTCTCCTCAGGCGATTTTTATCTAATGACCTCTTAACGCTTTATTTTTAATGTTTTTTTTTAATTTTTTTAAACCATATATATATATATATATATATATATATATATATATATATATATATATAGCATGAAACAGACTATCGCTGCTGGATTTTGTCCTTTATACACACATACACACATATATATATATATATATATTTATATATATATTATCTAGATTCAGTCAGTCAGTATTAGTCTTTCTGATACAAATAGGAAACTTGAGTCAAAGCTTTGGTCGCATTCTGATTTGAAGTTGCCAGAAAGTAGAGGGTCTCTAAGGCATAAATCTGAACAATTTTGTTAAAGAGATGCAGAACTTGGGCGATTTACTCTCTAAACATTTCCACCTTGCGTTCTCCGTTAAACATTTCATGGCAATGTAATGTACCTGGTAAGAGATTACGACAGCTGGCTTATAAGGTCTATATCAAGTAGATTTAATTGGAGTAGATAGGTTCACCTATCATCCGGTTCACGTACCTCCCCAGTATTTTGAACGTGAATAGAAGAAGTTTATCGCTTATTTTCTGTTTGGGATTGTGGTTCTGGTTCTATCTAAAGTTTTTCCTTCTCTTTCACCCCCAGTAGCCCCTTGCATCTTAGTGGCATATTCACCTTGTTTGGGGAGAATTAATTAAAAAAATACATGATTACGAACCAACGACATGGGTGGTCTAGTCATTTGGTTCGTTTAGAGGACCCCCGCCTGCTAAAACTAATGCTATATGGCTGGCGCAAGGGAAATGCTCCCAGTGCATGTTATGAAAATGGTATGGTGATTTTCTGAGCGTAGCTTAGATGTGACACAGGGCCGAAAGTATAAAGCACCCAATAAAGAGAGAACTCAGTCGTAATTGAACAAGCCAGACAACCTTACTAACCATTACAGCACGTGAAAGTGCTCGCCGTGAAAACGGTACCAGAACGGCCTAAATGACATACCTATAAAATTCAACATCGGTACTAGTACTTAGGAAGATCTTGCATCAGATAAGGTAGAGGATATTTATTTGGTAAAATTAAAAGATTGTGGCCAACTGATTATCTAAGCGTAGATGTGGGACAAGGCCTAAAGTATGCGGCTCCCAGTAAGGATCGAACTCTCTACTCAGTTGTAATTGTTATAGCAAGAGATTTTCCAATATATATATATATATATATATATATATATATATATATATATATATATGGAGGGGTTCATTATTTGTCCATAGATGGGACCCTGACAGGTGCTACCAGCCCGGGCCAGAGTGAACCTGGGAACAACAATATTTAAGAGATGGTTTCAGGATTTTCAAAATTTCCAGTCTTCCGCAGAAATTATGTATATTTCAACTGAACGTTCAAAGAGACTTCTTTTGGTTTAACTTGTAATTATAATATATATTTTTGAAAAAATCCTGTTACTTTGTTATAGTCCTTTGACAACGCCTTAACCACTCGGCCATTGGCACATACAGACGTATATATACAGAGACTAAACTAAGTTGTGTAAATATATAAAAGCAAACATAATCACAGAGCAAAGCAAGACAATCATAGTGATTTTCTAAGCGTAGATTAGATGCGGCACAAGGCCTAAAGTATGGGGCACCCAGTGAGGATCGAACTCACTACTCAGTCGTAATTGTTCTAGACAAGCTTGCTAACCATTACAAAGGCCTCGAGGTGCCTAAGCAAGCCAATTATATAAGATGATGCATAGCTTACTTGCAACAATATTCCAGCGTTCTCATTTTCCATCTTTCTACTTTTCTCATCTGTTGCCGTTGTTTCTATATCGTCTTTCTACTTTTATGTAAAACAACTCATGCCAAATTGGTTGACAAAAAACTCAGTTTCCCGCCATTTCAGACTTTTTCGCGCCATTAAAAAAATTGGCGTATAAAGCCAATATTTTGATTTGCCATTAGTATTGATTAAAAGTACCGATCATATATTTTTGTACGCGTGATCAACACACATACACAGAAAAGAACAAAGATAAGTGTATTTTCATTTTTCCTGAATACACATACATATATACACGTATGGGTGGCTTTCATTGATATATTACTTAGAATGTAAGTATGCTTATGCCTTTGGATGTTTTGACTAAATTGTAAGCCGCAAATTATTCGACAGGTGAAATGCTATGTACAGGTGAATAAAAGTAGGTATAAAACACTAACGTTACTTCAATGACATTTTGGCTCACAAGTTTTGATTTCTCCTTGCTACTTTCGTGTCCTTTCCTTACCCACAAGGTTTCTTACTAGAGCTTGAATTTCATCTCTTCCCTTCCCTGTCAAAACTTCTTCCTGACATGATCAACCCCCCAAAATTTCACTTGGAATAAAGTTTTATTCCTTAAGTACGATACAAAATCGCACACAAAATTTTAGAAAGATCTATACGTATCGCAAGAAGAATCAATATCATAATACAGGGTACTCCCAAAAAAACATTGGCATCATTTAAAATGTGAATATCTGAGTAATCACATGTCCCAAACAAACGAAATTAAATAGGCTTCATGTTGAACAATAAAAGATTTATTTCTCAAAATTCGAACAAGATAGTCAAAGGGACGTAGATTTTATAACTGACTTCACAATTGTTCAATATATGCACCACGTGTGACGTGACACACCTCAAGTCGGTCGTCCAGTACCTGCGAAACATATTGTAGCATGTCTTGCGTAATATTCTCCATCACCTCAATGAGGACTCTTAATGAGAATCTACCAGGTAGATGGATCGGCCGTGCCAGTGATAATGACAATGTGCTGTTGAAATGGCCACAACGGTCACATGACTTGACACCTTGTGATGTTTTTATGGTGCTATGAGAAAGAACAGGTCTATATACTGAATCTTAGTACAAGCCTAGAAGAACTTAGCAGAGAATCACTTATTTTACAACAGAAGAATAAACTTATTTAAAGAACCTTCTGCAAGGGTTTTATGTAGTAGGGAATTAGGCGTGGACATATTAATGTGTAAATATAGCAATAACTTTGGTATTGGCTCACTTTTACACAAGTTCTTCTTGATTAAATATCCAATAAAAATGCTTTTGTAAATTGTTCCTTTAAACTTTTTTGTTTTACTTCATGACACGTCGGGTCTAAGCTAACATACTGAATAGTGAAGAATATATTTACTGTGTAAAAAAATAAAGAAGAAAAAGTAAAACTTATGAAATTGTATTTAGAAGAATACAGAAAAAAACAAAAAAAACATGTACGTTGGCGCGAGTCGGCAGCTTCCAACTTCCCACGGGTGAATTTTTTCACTTGGTAAAAAGAAAATAAAGATTACAAATGTTGCTTAGTAATTTGTATTTCTGTTTTTTCAGATATTAGCAGTTTTCTTCTTTTTCTGTAATTCTAAATCCGGGGAAAGCATCAGCCTGCAGTTTTCTTCAGACTTATAAATGAAAAATGACTATCAAAATATCGTCTGCTTGTTAGAAAAAGAAAACAAGGTTGGTAGTAAAAAGACAGGAATTAAACACTTATGTTAAAAGGATATTGCATTTATTAAAGTATACACACACACACATATATATATATTTATAGAAACAAAATGATAATATTGTTAATAAGATTGAAGTTAATTATTATATATCAGTAAGCCTTTTGACTAAAGTGTAGCACGAAGAGAAAGATTTTAAAATTGGAATTTTAAGACACACCTGTGTACTTTTTTAACGAGACCAGATATAGACAGAGAAATGAGACTCACTCGTCCGTGGAATGTTGCTGTTGTTGTTTTCCTCACGTATCTTATTACAGTAAGAAGTTTAATTTTGGCCTAGGAGCTTGTCAAGATTAGGTTTGTGGAAGGCCCTCTGTGGGAACTGTATTCCCTGAGTAAATCCAAATCGCTGTTTAAACCTTTAATATGTGATTCTATTTTGAAAATTTATTTTAATTCCGATTTACGTCTTCCTTGTTGGTTTTTAAATGAAGGCATCAAAAGCACGCATCGGATATTATCAATGCTATGGCCCGGTTGGTTGAAGTGTGCAGCGACAGATTTTTGTTGTGGTCTTTAATGGCGTTTTTATGTTTATTGAACCGAAGACAGATTTTCATTCTTGTTTCCCCACATAACTCTGTGAATTTGTGGCTGAAATGTAAATATATAAGATTTGAATTGTGTCAAATCAAGAAAGGTGGTTTGCATATTTACATTCTTGACATCAAGATTTATTCCTTTGGTGAGGCGGTGATTTATGTACGCCAGATGATGTTAGGTGGGCGTTTAGGTTTTGGGCTAAGGCTTAATGCCGAGTGGGTCCTCGTTGAATACCTTTCTAATCGCTTGGTCGAGTTTTAAATGCTAGAAATCTTTTATTAAGTTTTGGGAATGCTTGTAAATATTGTAATTAAAAAAAATATATGGAAATTCTGGAATTATTCTTTTTGTTTCTTAGGATATAAGTGTATTTCTATTTTGTTTGGAAGCCTTACTGCTTGATATTTTGATAGATTTAAGTGGGCAATTCCTATTGAGAAAGGAATTGAAAATTTGTCCTATCTGTTTTTTGTAATCTTCATTTTACAAACAGATACATTTTAAGCATAAACATTGGCTGTAGATTGTTGATTTTCTTTTAGGTTGGTAGAGGCAACTATTTAGGTAGCAATGATCTATGGGTTTGGTGTATAGTATTATGAATATATGACTGCTATTTACACGTATCGGTAAATCCAGAAACAGAATGGAAGTGATGGAATATTCCATTGTGAATTTGATGGGATGGTGGGAATTGTTAAGGTCTTTTTTTTTAAATCGTGGAGACCGTTATTACCGTGTGTCCATGTATATAATGTATCGTTTATATATTTGTGATAGTTATAAGGGTGTTAGGTGGTATCTACTCAACATATCTCGTTTCAGGGCATCTATGAATAAGTCGGCATAACTGAGAAAATAGTGACCAATTGAATCGTATTTGCGATTCCAATGGAATAAATTATGACCATGGAATATTAGTGTTTAAGCCTTTTTATTATATCCTTACTCTGTCCTGGACATTGAGTTCTACCTGGATTCTATATATTTATATATTTTTCATATGTATGTGTTATTTACCACTAATATTATATATATATATATATATATATATATATATCGATATTTCTGAGATATATATATATTATGTATACTATTTACATTATTCGGACTATTGTCCTCATCTTTGTCGGCATATTTATCACAACTTTTCGGCCGTTGTACGCTCCAGGCTTCTTCAGGTGGTTGAAATGTCGAACTGAACCCTTTATTTCGCTCACTGGAGTAGACTGTTCTAGTTCCACGTGCCATGTTTTGTATGTTTTTACTAGAACTCATATTGCAAATTTTTGTTCTTATTATCGCTTTTCTCTGGTACTCCTTTTACTGGTTCCCATATTGAATTAATTTCTATGCTTGGTCGGCTCAGGAGATTTTGTTGCTTGGCATATGTGCTGATTCCTTAAGTTCACGAATTTCACAAACTTAAGGAATCATCAACTTAAAGGCGTTGGTTAGATCCAGTGACAGGAACGAAACAATGTGTGTTCAATACCCAGTTAAGGCAGTGGAGAACTTGGAGATAGGAATTAACAGGAGATAATTGATAACTGACATCCATTAAAAACATGGCACGTGGAACTAGAACAGTCTACTCCAGTGAGCCAAATGAAGGGTACAGGTCGACATTCCAACGGTCGAAATGTTGTAATTAATATGGCGACAAAGATGAGGACAATAGTCCGAATAATGTAATAGCATATATATATATATATATATATATATATATATATATATATATATATATTACATAATAGAGAAATCCCAAATTACCTCATGAGTATGGGCTATTACAACTAACGTCAATGTGTTAGCTTTATTCAACTCAAATGGTGGATTTTATTCAGTTTCGGAATTAAATATTTGAAAAAGAGACTACATTTGAAAAATTTATACGGAAGTAACCAATCAGACAACACAAAAAACACCCCAATATATATATATATATATATATATATATATATATATATATATATATATATATATTAGTAAATTTGTGTATGTAATTATAAACTGAAAGTAGTTATTGCTTTTGCTATACTTCCAGGCCTGAAATCATTTTTTAAACAGCATATTTTATTATCGAAATTCGATTTAAAAAATTCGTACCCTATTGAATAGGCCCTTGTTGGATAGTTTTCGCAGCCTAACATGTAAGGCGTTGTGATAGTAAGACAGGATCTTAAGAGTCAAAATACGTGTATTAATCTCACTGTAAACTTCTTATCTTTTTCCAATTCATTCTACTTGCAGTCAGAGAATTAATGTCAAAGTAACTCGAGAACTATGTGAAAAAGAAGATAAAACGAAAGATTATTTTCTTCAAGTCCTTATTAGATAAAGAATTGCTAATAATTATTAATTGTCGAAAATTAATAATAATGTTTAATGCTTTATCTAATTATAAATTATATATAGCGTATATAATCGTGTATAAGACGACATTTTTATGTCTGAAAAATGGGAACGAATCCAAACTCCTCGTTTAAGACGAGGCAGCAATTCAACATAATATGTACAAATGGCGAGGCTTTGCAAATTCCCACGAGTAGAGAATATTTCTGAAGAGTTTTAATGTTTTATTATCTTTTGCTTCACATATCCATTGCAAAATGTTTTTCTTACCATTTCATGTTTTATAAAGTTTTAACAAGTTTCTCGATTTTTTGCTTATTTTTAGCAAACAACAATAGCGCCATCTTCCGAGTGAAACAGAATTCTCTTTAAGTAATCACTTCAGCTATATTTGACGTTTTTTGTCACATACTTTCGGCTTATACAACGTTACAGACGGTAGAATTTCTGATATTTTAATCTGAGCAATTTTTAACGGACCTTCTAAAAATTGTGAATGCGAGTTCGATCTTGCCGAATTTCTATTTCCGATTTCAACTACCAACTATAATAAAATTCTAAGAAGTTGCAGTGAAACTAAGCAAGTGAAATTAAAACAAAATAAATACGTGCCGAAATGTAACAATTACTACTGTGTTTCATTTAATAATGAATTCAACATTACTAAGGATTTAATCCTCTCTTTCCAGTTTTGATAGAGCTCAAAACCATTTTTAGGTCTTTTAGGAGAAGACATTCTCTACTCTTCAATAGCTTT
The DNA here is from genome assembly GCA_903632075.3 of Acanthosepion pharaonis. NCBI lineage: Eukaryota > Metazoa > Mollusca > Cephalopoda > Sepiida > Sepiidae > Acanthosepion > Acanthosepion pharaonis. Next base: position 1,578,950 of record CAHIKZ030004396.1, read on the forward strand.
CTCCACAGATACAAAGTTGCATGCCTCCACAGATACAAAGTTTCATGGAAAATATTTAGATAATCTTTACTCTTTATTCTACAGCTACAGCACGTCGTGCTACATCCACAGATTCGACATTTCCCTCATTTCCCCCGTATTCGAATTATAAAATGAAAGTTTCACTCAGAATCATCTTCTTACAAGTACTGCGATATTGTGGAACAGACTCATGCTGCCGTGCACACTATAGTCTAAACCTCTTCAATCAAGGATCAATCGTAAATACAGTCATAAAACTGCACTTCCTACAACATACTTTTGCATTCATGTCACATCTTTCAATAAACCTCTACTATGAGTGGCTCTCGTGCCTTATATTACATATAAACTAAATAAAAAAGTACTAATATTGTGAATGTATATAAATATAAAAAAAAATAAAGGGGGCTGTTAGGAATCGGCTATTCAAGGAAAACAACCAATGAAAACGATTAGATTTGAGATACTAATTGGTGAAATAGCTGTCAAATTAAATCAGCATCCTCGGTATGACAATAAACTACATTTCCTAGGTAAGACGATAAACTACATCCAACAGCAAGGCCTCTGATCAGAAGGTTTTGAGGAGCGTGGAACCACCTCTTAATTGCTGGTTTTCCCAGTTCCACCCTGACCCAGAATGGTAGCACCTGTTAGGGTCCCAGCTATGGACAAATAGTTGACCCCCAAAACACTATTAAAGTGTAAAGATAAGTTTAATAGCAACAATACATTTTTTGTAAAAGGTTGTTACCAGCAATGAATTTTTGAAGAAAAAAAATATTACCAGCAATACATTAAAAAATAGATATTACAGGCAATACAGTTTTGTAAAAAATATTACCAGTAATACATTTTTGAAGGAAAAAATATTACCAGCAATAAAAATCTTGTCAGCATAAAATAACCCATAGAGATTGATATGCCGTAAAACCAAATCAAACAACATCAAACGAGTTGAAACAAATTTCCTGATTAAAACAGATGCAAGCTTGACAGTCAAATGTGGTTACTTTTATATAATTTTTAATCTATGATGTTTATTAACGGTTGTAGAATGAGAGCAATATTGTCGAAATTAAAAACTTGGGAATTATTTAAGCAAAACATTAATGCTAACGAAAATGCACCCTATCAGAAATTTGGACAACTTCAGATTATTTCCTACAATTCTTTTTTGTCAAATTATTATTAATTACAGAGGAGAATATTATGTGTGGTTATAGTTCTAGATTTGTTCCCAATCTCTGTTGGACAAGATTTTATCATCGTTGATGTGTGCACCATGTACAGACCCCATGATATCTCCAAAGTAACAAGGATTAATTATCTCTTACTCTCTTGACTCTGATCGTAACTCACTCTCTAATCAAAGAAAATTAATGTTCGACTTAAAATCTTCAACGTCCACTCTACTATTTCCCCTTGGTGTCCGTTCACATTATGTTGGTCACTCTTCGGTTCACTGAAGTGCAAAGCAGTTTGTTAGATTGACCGAAGACACACTAAACTGATGGCTGACGGATATTTCTATGAGAGTGAGACAAAATGGGGCATCTGGGAGATTTATTTTGTATTGCTGGTTGATGGCACCTTTTATGAAAGAGACCCACAAGGCGTGAAACACGATTGTCCAGACAAGACCACCGATATAATTTGTTATGAAAACCCATGGTCATTTTAAAAGTGTCAGTCTAATTGTTCATGCCAAAGAAAGAAACTTTGAACCAGGGGTCGGGGCTTGTGGCAAATCTATTAAATATTATTAATGGCTGTGCACTGACCGAAGTTCGTTCCCGTTTAAATTCTGATGTTTTGACATTTAGTTAGATTCGGAAACACATTTCAGCACATCTTTTTTATATATATATATATATATATATATATATATATATATATATATATATATATATATATATATATATAGGTAGTGCCGTCTAAATTAGTCAAAAATTAAAATAACACTGAAATCTCATCTTAGCAGATATATTTACCAGAAATACCACAAAAATATCTTGAAATAGTAAAGAGTAAATTTGTTCAATATAATCGTCATTGGCTTTAACCATGGCTGCCAGACAACTTTTGAATCTCCTGCATCTCTTCTGGGCGGTCTCCTTGTTTAATTTGTTGAATGCTTCCATAATCCTTGCCTTCATTTCAGCTTTGGTGTTACAAGGAGTTTTATTGATCTCTCGCTCAACTGCACCCCACATATAATAATCAAGGGGGTTGCAGTCTGGGGAGTTAGGTGACCAGATGTAAGGGATGATGTGGTTGTAGAAATTGTCTGACAGCCATGACTGGGTTCTCCTGCTTGTGGGGCATGGTACAGAGTCCTATTGCCTAACATAGGTTCTTCCAGCAACCACCTTCATAATCTAGAGTAACTTAATGTCAGTCTTCATCTAAAGTCTGTGGGAAGAAGAATGGAGACATAGCATCGCCATCAATAATGATCACTCCAACCACCTTCGCAGTCTTCATGATACTCATCAAATTCTTTCCGAATCCACTGCACTGACCTCAGACTGAAACTCAAACACTCTGAAGCTTCCGGCGTGAATGCCAAGCAGTACAGCATGATCTTTCCAAATTTGTGGCAGAGTGAATTGCGTCATGATGCTCTTTCTTCACAGACGGTACCCAGCTCACCCTACTATACTGTACAGTCGACAAAAGAAAAAACAAAACAAAACAAAACAACGTACTCACGAAATTAAAAATATAGAATTGCGTCAATTTACCCATCGCACCCTGTACATACACACACAGATATATATATGTGTGTGTGTATGTATAAATGATCCATTTTGGCAGCAAATTCTCATTTCTGAACGTTTGCTTGAAGATTAAGTCAAGTATTTAAAAACAACAACAACAAAATATTTCGTAATGATTCGAAATATTTTCCCGCCAGAGTTTGAACATAAATTTTTCCAATGTAATCTGCACACTGTCGGCTTTCATAAACCATTATCAAATTATTATTTTTGTCTTAACAACATTGTATCTTTGAAGGTTATCGAGTATGACTTCTTTACACGTTATTGGGCTCTGTATATTCCCGTGTTAGCTTGTAATGTTCTTTGTTTTAGCTGTGAAATACATCTAAAAATATTTGTTAATGAATTAAATTTATTGAGGTGAGATTGTTTTCTTTTATGGTTAAGACAATGAACTAGAATAACATAAATAAGTTCAAAGGCAGCCAGCATTATCTGTCCTTATTGTTCCCGTCTATACTGAGCAAGAATCGACCTTACAAGCCACCTTCGAATTTATCGACGACACCAAATGTGAAAATAACTGATCCTCCCTATATGAGAATGGAAGTCGACGAGAACTCAGACTGGTATTCTTCATTTATTTCTAATAATGTTTCTAATATGTTTAATTTGTTTATCTATTTAACAAAATGTGTAAAAACTAAGTTGAATGTTGATTTTTTTTTCTTTTATACAGAGTGAAGTATAACGTTCAATAGAAATGAAAAAAAAAGACCTTTTGTGCGTTCATATATATTCAAACAAGTGTGCAGTTTGCAGTTTCGAGAAAATTCAAGGGTACGCATATTTGGACATGGCACAAAAATGTGAAAGAGAAAGAGGCTGTATATGCAGGTCAAAGGGGTCTGGACCACCGCAAGTATTGTCAATCATTTGTGTGAGGCTCCAGAAAGTCTGTAAGAAAAGCAGCTATGGAAACTCAAATTCCTTGTAAGAGACTTGAGCATTGGAGAATGTTACGCAAGACATCCTACAGCGTGTTTCACAGGTGCTGGACTACTGAATTGGTGCGAATATTGGACATTTGTGAAGCTTTGTGTGATCGATTATAAAATCTACATCCCTTTGAATATCCTGTTCGAATTTTGAAAAATAAATCTATTATTGATCAACATGAAATTCGTTTGCCTGGAATGTGGAGTTAATAAGATATTCATATTTTAAAAGTTGTCAATGTTTTTGGGACACTCTGTATTTCGAAACAGTTCTTCTTGTATGTGCCGTGTCCATATAGAACGTGGGCAATCATAGCACTTAACAAGTTTTTTGTTCTTTAGCAATTTTCTGTCTCATACTAAATTTTCTCTTTTCGGTATCTGTTTTAATCCTTCTTCTGCCAACCATTTATACAACATCGTTAGGTAGGACGTGGGTTGCTTTCCTCCGTTCCTCTTGTCTTCACTATGCCCTGTGAGTGTTAAATTCCCCAAGCCTTTTTTCCTCAGTATGTACCCTAGAAATCTCAACTCTCTTTTTGATGTTAACTGTAAGTGTTCTTTTTTGTTTGGATTTCTCTAAAACTTTGTCATTGGTTACATCTTTAATATATGGTATTCTGCAGAAATACATTCTGACGCCTCAAGCCTCAAGTACTCGACAGCGATAGTGGAGGGTTTACCCAGACAGGATCCATATTGTTGTGCCACACCTTCAAGTTTGAGGAGATCAGCTGATGTTTGCCCGATAGGTCCCGCCAGGTATATTTACCAAAGACACGCTAAGCACGAATGAATAACCTTCTGGTTTCAACCTAGATATGTGGAAGAGATCAGGTGCTCAGATGCTCAGATGCGCAGCAACCCTACGACCACATTCGGTCAAAGTAATGATGATAGTAGTTTAATTGGGCATACATCGAAATGGAATCAAATTGTGTGTGTATGCTTTTATGTTTGAGTGCGCTCGTATGTGTGTGTGCAAGTGTGTGTATGTGTTTATAGTACATGTGTGCCCTCGTAGGCTCATGTTCACATAAGTGTATGTATGTGTTTTTTTCCATAAAATGTGCTCATATTCACATTAGAAAAATTAATTCATAGACATATGCCGAATTTTCCATTCGACAATGTAAATCATAGACCATAATCGTGGAGCATATTATAAAAACAAAGGTTAGTAAGATACCAGACGAAGAGGGGTAAGGAAATTTTAATTTACTAATTATACAATTAAAGTGGATCTATTTGCTTATCTTGAAAATCAGCATTTGCACTCTGGAATTTTAAATCATTTATCTCAGATGGAATTGCCTACTTTGAGAAACAATATGCTAAACCATAGTTCCTTAGACATTTCACCGTGCTTTATTATTATTATTATTATTATTGTTATTATTATTATTATTATTCATCTAAATTGAATATATTTCCGTTTAGGATTAGCATTCGAAATTCAGGCGTCTTAAGTTAAAATTCAAAATAAATCATTCAGTTTAATTTGTATAGAAATTAATAGTCGAAAACTTGCTATTTCATGGATTGCGATAGCAACCATTTACATGGATTGCGATAGCAACCACTTACACGGATTGCAATAGCAAGCACTTTCATGGATTGCAATACCAACCACTTACACGGATTGCAATAGCAACCACTTACATGGATTGCAATACCAACAATTTACGTGGACTGTAATACCAACCACTTACATGAACTGAAATACCAGTCACTTACATGGATTGCAATAGGAACCACTTACATGGACTGCAATACCAACTACTTACATGGACTGCGATACCAATCACTTACATGGACAGCTATACAAACCAGTTACACGGATTGCAATAACAACAACATACATGGATTTATTAGAATCCATGACAGTCGTTGCTATTATATTCTGTGTAAGTGGTTTGTATTGCAACAACTTGCATTGACTGCAATACGAAGCACTTACATGTGACTGCAGTACCCGATCCATTACAGCAACCGCTTACATAGACAGCAATATCAAACACTAACACGGATTACTATAGCAAACACTTACATGGATTGCAATAGCAAACAATTACATGGACAGCAATACCAACGACTTACATGGATTGCAATAACAAATTACATGGATTGCAAAAGCAATCACTTGCATGAACTGCAATACCAACCACATATATGGATTGTAATAACAATCACTTATATGGATTGCAATACCAACCACTTACATGGACTACAATACCAAGAACTTACATGGACTACAACACCAACAACTTACATGGAGTGCAATAGCAACCAATTACATGGACTGCAATACCAAACACTTACACGGGTTCCAATACCAACCATTACATGGACTGCAATACCAACCACTTACACGGATTGCAATACCAACAACTTATATGGATTGAAATAGCAAACACTTACACAAATTGCAACAGCAAACACTGACATGGTCTGTAATACCAAAAACTTAAACGGATTGCAATACCAACCACTTACATGGATTGCAATACCCGGCACTTACACGGATTGCAATAGCAACCACATACATGGACTGCAATAACAATTACTTATATGGACTGCAATACCAACCACTTACGTGGATTACAATAGCAACCACTTACATAGATTGCAATACCAACCGCTTATATGGACCTATAGATTGCATTAAAAACTACTTACATGGACTGCAATACAAGTCGCTGACATGGATTGCAATACCAAACAATTACATGGATGCCAATACTAAAAACTTACACGGATTGCAATGCCAACTACTTACATGGACTGTAATAACAACAACTTACATGTATTGTAATACGATACACTTATAGGGATTGCAATAGCAACCATTTACATGGTCTACGATACCAACCACTTACACGGATTGCAATACAAACCACTTACATGGATTGAAATACCAATTACTTACCTGGACTGCAATAACAGCCACTTACATGGATTGCAATACCAGTCACTTGTATGGATTGCAATACAAACCACTTGCATGAATTGCACGTACCAACCACTTACATGGATTGCAATACCAACTACTTATATGGACTGCTATACCAACCAAGTAAATGGACTGCAATACCAACAACTTACATGGATTGCAATAGCAACCACTTACATGGATTACATTAGCAACCACTTACACGGATTGCAATATCAACCGCTTATATGGACCTATAGATTGCATTAAAAACCACTTACATGGACTGCAATAAAAGTCGCTGACATGGATTACAATACCAACCACTTACGTGGATGGCAATACCCAACATTTACACAGATCGCAATGCCAACCACTTACATGGACAGCAATAACAACAACTTACATGGATTGTAATATGAAACACTTATACGGATTGCAATAGCAACCATTTACAGGGTCTGCAATACCAACCACTTACATGGAATGCTTTAAAAAACACTTGCATGGACTGCAATACAAATCACTGGCATGGATTGCAATAGCAAACACTTTCATGGACTGTAATACCAACCACTTACATGAATTGCAATACCAACCAATTACATGTTTTGCAGTTACACGGCTTAAAATAGCAGCCACTTTCATGGATTGCAATACCAATCACATGTATGGATTACAATAAAAAATACTTGCATGAATTGCAGTACCAACCACTTACATAGACTTCAATAACAACTTCTTATATGGATTGCTATATCAACCATTAACACGGATTGCAATAGGAACCACTTACATGGATTGCAATACCAACTGCTTATATGGACAGCAATACCAACCAAGTAAATGGACTGCAATACCAACAACTTACATGGATTGCAATAGCAACCACTTACACGGATTGCAATAACAACCATTGAAATGGACTGCAATACCAACGGATTACATGGACTGCAATACCAACAACCTACATGGATTGCAATAGCAACCACTTACACGGTTTTCAATACCAGCCACCGATATGGACTGCAATAACAACTACTTACATGGACTGCAATGCCAACCACTAACATGGACAGCAATACACACATCTTACATGGATTGCAATAGGAACCATTTACACGAAATGCAATAGCAGCAACTTACATGGCTTGTAATACGAAACACTTATGTGGATTGCAATACCAACCATTTACATGGTCTACAATACCAACCACTTACACGGATCGCAATACAAACCACTTACACGCATTGCAATGCTAACTACTTACATGGATTGCAATACAAACCGCTTACATGGATTGCATTAAAAACCACTTGCATGGACTGCAATACTGACATGGATTGCAATAGCAAACACTTACATTATTTGTAATATCAACCACTTACCTGAACTGCAATAACAACTACTTACTTACTTACAACTTACATGGTTTGCACTAACAAACAGTTACACGGCTTGCAATAGCAGCCACTTACATCGATTGCAATACCAACTACTTACATGGACTGCAATAACAACTACTTGTATGGACTGCAATACCAACCGCATACACGGATTGCAATAACAACCACTTACATGGATTACAATAGCAACCGCTTATATGGACAGCATTACCAACCACTTACATGGGTTCCAATAGCAAACACTTACATGGATTGCAGTAACAACCACTTACACGGATAGAAATACCAACCACTGATTTCGACTGCAATAGCAACCACTTACATGGACTGCAATGCCCAAAACTTACATGGATTGCAGTAGCAACCAATTACACGGTTTGTAATACCAACCACTTACATGGACTGCATTACCCACCACTTACATGGACTGCAATACCAACCACTTACATAGAGTGCAATACGAAACACGTATATGGATTGCAATACGAAGCATTTACCTGGAATGCAATACCAACATCTTATATGGATTGAATTAGCAACGACTTACACGGATTGTAATAGCAACCATTTACATGTTTTGCAATAACAAACAGTTACACGGATTGCAATAGCAACCACTTACATGGATTGCAATACCAGCCATTTGTACGGACTGCAATACCAACCACTTATGTGGACTTCAACAACAGCTACTTATATGGACTGCAATACCAACAACTTACAGTTTTGGTCGGCGTCCATATAAACAGAGTCGCAGCGAGAAGTAAATAGTTGGAGTTGGAGTTGGAGAGACGCAGACGCAGACGCAGAGAGAGTTGAGCTGTGAGCTCTGAGACCCGCCTCGCAGGAAGCTGACTGAAGATCCACGCATTCCGATTTCGACTTCTAACCAAAAACAATTTATTTTTGAAGAACGACTTAGACTCACACCACCAAAACCTGAAGATACAAAAAAACAAAAAACAGTTTCTTGAAAAAACAACTTAAGATGTTAAGACTCGCAAAGTTTCACGAATCCATAGAAGCGGTTTTGGCGAAAGTTGCAGTCCTGTATTCAGCAACCAGATATAAAAATATTTGTTATTCTTTTTTTGACACATTTGAACTTTTCGAGTTGTTACTTTATTTTCTTTTACATATACTTGTGCTGTGTTACCTTTGCTCGGACTCGGCTTGCATTGCGGCCCGGCGACTGATTGATTTCGTCTACCTAAGATCAAATCACAACGTGGGAAGGTTAGACTAGAAATCAAAGCAGTTACTTCGGTAACCAGACGTTGGAGGCGAGCTGGGAACGACAAAGCTGATACCGAATCTAACAAGATTCCCATCCGAATCAGCCAAGGGTTAGAACGTCACATTTGGTGCCGCAGCCAATACCAAGTCACATTGGTCGTCACAGGATAGCACGGGATTGGAGAGGCCGGGGGTGACGTCACATGAGTCTTATGCTCTTAAGATTGAGTCCAAGATTGATAATGAATACTGGTAGGAGTCTTAGGATTATCTCACTGTATAGGTTAGTATAACCAATGAAAAACATGTTTTATTTGTCTTCCTAATTTTATGTATTCAGTAAACATCTCACTTTCATGCAAGCTTTTAATACCAAGTGTTGGTCGAGGATTAAACAGACATCTTTTCCTCATTTGTCAAGTTTTACTAAGATATCAAGCTACCATTTGTGCTGTATCCTATCAAATACCGTGTTGTAATCCAGCTGATCTCGGTCTCATTTTAACTGTATTGGTATTGCTCGCTCAAATAACGTTCTAATGATAAAAATATGATTTCCAGTGTAATTCTGATATGATAAAACGTTTACGCCTCCTTGTAGGTGATGAATTATTTTCCACTCTACAATCCCTTCTCCACAGATGCAACGTCGGAAGCCTTTCGCTTCTCTACCGTTATATCCTTTGAAAAATGCTCTGATGAGATACATTACCTCGTTCCACCAATTCAGACCTTTACAGATAAGGAAACACTTACGCATAGCGAACCATGCTTAGAAATCATCCATGAGTAAGGAAGAAGTTTCATTCGGACAGTTTCTTCCCAATGACCACTGCTTTGTGGAAATTATGACCGAGAGGATGCTTTCCCCTTCACTACAATCTTACCCACTTCGAGTCTAACTGAACTGTTATATATCCTCCATATCCTCATATTCTAAAATCCTTATGTGAAGAAACAAACCCATTCAATAACCGTCTATTTTGAATGCCTCTTGGGTCGTGTATTAGGTAACCAATAACGCAAAAGAAGCTCTTTGCATGATAATTCATGTTAAGTTTAGTTATCTGACTCACGAAGCGAACAGCCCAATGTGATTCACACACACTTACACCTTTGGTAGCGGTATGAAAGTAGATCTACCTTTTCGTTAAGTAAGTTTCACTAAATACAAGGCTCGAGAGACAATTAAGGTAGTGCGTACAGTTGAAATGATGAATAGGGTCTGCAATATGACTGGAAGAAAATATGGTAGGAATGAAGATTGTGAAGGTGAGGAGAGATAGACATTAAATTTGAAGATGTTAGCATTGAAGCATTCAGGAAGCCCCCACCCCGCCAAAAAAAGGAGTGTGTACCACAAAGTGACAGTTCCTTGAAAATTTTAACTTTATTCGACTTCTTATATTTGGAATAGGGAAGAAGTGCGGGTGATTTGATTCTTTGGAGTTGGTATGTCGTATTCTAGCTATAAATGTCTGATTTCGTGTAACTAAAGAATAGAGGTCAATTGAATATATACAACGGAAATAGTGATGAGGTATCGGCAAGCGTGTAATATTGTCAAGCGGTTGTAGTGTGACAAGTAAGTCTTCAACTACAAGAACACGTAAACAATTTTGAACTCGAGGTTCGATCGTAAGGATTAAGCACCTAATTTAGTAGCAATTATCCATTTTGGATTTAATCTGACTTCTTAAATGTGAAGGATAAGAGAAGGTATCAGATAATTCCTGGAGCAATGCCATGAACCGACCATCTCTCCAGTATCTTTAGCAATATACGTGTATTGATTGTACATCCGCCCTTGTGCAAATTAATTGAATCAAAACGAATAATTCCGTTATTATTTACTCTTTTTCGAATCTTTCCAATGAAATATGACCCAGTGCACATGTTAGTACTTTGTATGCAAATTCCACGAATTCGTTCCTTGTAGATTGATCACAGATTCCCGACTGGGTTTAAGGTAGGAGAGTTTCCGGTCTAGTCTATAGTAATTTGATTTCCTCACTGGTAAAACTTGTCAGTTCGTTCGTGCAGCTTTACAATTTTCGTACGCTTCCTTGGAGTAGAGTCCATCGCAGACAATGGTCATAGGACAACTAATTGATAGTCGAGACAATAGTATCTGGGTGTGATGAAAATTTTATGCAATCACGGATGACGCAATATTTGTCTAGGCCAAACAAATTTCATCATACACCTGAAAATAGATTCATATTGCAGCACACCATTAAAAATGACTTAATCTGAAAAAAAAAAAAAAATAGAAATCGATTACACCCGGTCACTCCAGTGGGTCTCAAACTGACCGTATGGTGAAAGAAGCGAAACTAAAGCGTTTGTAACAATTAATTTGCACAAGGGTGTATATTGAATTCTGAAGTGAATTTAAGACCTGATAAACGTTCAAAGTCCGCAGAGTCATTGAGAGAAGTCACGCTCATCATGACTGCAGAAAACGCAGGTTACCTTTAGTGATTATGAAACAATATTAGCTTGGTTTTTGAAGTATTGACAATTAGAAGCGAATTATTTCCTCATTGAACTGTTCAAGAGAGATTAAAAGAGAGATAAGCTGATGTCTTCTGATATTTTGCTGCTGTCGGACATTTCAATTATAATTTCGGTAACCAACGGTAAAAATAAGTCTTTAACCTGTCACCAACACAGCCCGATGGAGACATTATGATATCTACCTACAACACTATAAGAAGTCACAGAAAAAAAAAACAAAAAAACTGGGCCTTGTGGTGTTCTCATTTCTGGTTTTGTTGTTTTATATATTTAGATTAATACGTCAGACATACAGAATAATGGGCCTCTTCGTGCGATTAGTGGGCCTCTTCGCTACACTATGAATCCATAAGTGTCGGGAATCCAGTGAAAATTGATCTCACTACAATAGAAACGGTATAGGCAACTCGCATGTTAACCATTTTTTCACGACAAGGTTTTGTGTAGAGATGTTTTAAACCTTCATGTCTTAAGACGAATATGCGTGCAAACATTAATATAAAACTTTGGAACTGCATATATAATATATATATATATATATATATATATATATATATATATATATATATATATATATATCAAGCCAAAGGCAAGAAAATAGCAATTACTTTTGTTGACTTGACTATTTCGATACGGCAGGCACCTGAAGATTAAAATCAATCAGCTTGAACAATACAACACCTGCGGACACACAATGCAGAGAGGAAATACTAAATGGACGTCCGCCTTTTCCTTTCCTTTTCCTGTTCCCTTTTTGATGTTTCTTTTTTTCTTTTCACCTTCTCTTTTCAAGTGAAATTGGTGCTACAACACTTTCCTACATCAAATTTTCATCATCTTCTAAAATCAAAGATACCCAGATTTCTCATCCTTTCTCATTTTCCCTTTCCCTTCTCTTTCTCATATAAAGTTTGCGCTGGGTAAATTGTTTTGTATTTTTAATTTAGCCCATCGCTTTGTTTGTTTCTGATATTGTTGACTGCACAGTATAGTTAGATCAGTTGGGTATCCTTTGTGGGATAAAGTGCAACCTGAAGCAATACACTCCGTCAGAAAGTTGGAAACAGCATGCGGTACTGCTTGGCATTTGCACCGGAAGAACATTTCAGAGATTTTGAGTGTGAATCTGAAGTCGGTGCAGAGTATTCAGAAAGAGTTGGATGAGTCTAATGGTGATTACGAAGGTACGGTAGCTCAGACAGCTGATCGTTCTGATAAGAAAATAACACTCGAATTAGTTGATGAGGGACGCAGACTCAACACAGGTGCCTACATTTTTGAAGAGGTAGTGCTTTTCTGGGTCAAGGAAAAACCTATGTCTGGCCACAGGACTCTTCACCGTGCCACACAAGCAGAAGAACTTAGACACGGTTGTCAAACAATTTCTGCAACTACATCAGCTCTTACATCTGGCCATCTAACTACCCAGACTCCAACTCTCTTGACTATTATGTGTGGCGTGCAATTCCGTGAGAGACCAATAAAACTTCTTGTAAGACCAAAGATGAACTGAAGACAAGGATTAAGGCAGCATTCACAAACTTAAACGAGGAGATTGTAAAGAAAAATTACAGAGGATTACAAAGTCGTGATCAATGCCGATTTGTAACATAGCTGACTATTGTTATATTCAACGCTTTAACTCCAGAGATTTGTAAACGAATCTTTTTACAATCATTCGGTCCACTCGTCAGGAGGTATCCGCAACTGTCTGCTGATATTCTTATTTAAGTTATTCCAATATCAAGTAAAAAAAAAGTTTATGAGATTTTTATCGGTCTTAAATCGATGTCTTTTCTTCTTAGATGTCTGGGTGTGTTTGTGTGTGCGCGCGCTTGTACGTGTGTATATATGCACATATGTAGAATGTTGTGGTTATTTCTTTTCATAATTTTCTTACCTCCTTATACTCACTGACTTTTCCTTTACCTCCTTTCTTCTATTTTTCGGCTCTGATTGTCAATGGTTATGTAAGAGTTTCCGCCGTCATAGACAGGACTTATTTTTGGCTAATTTTTCTGGAATATTCTCGGGTTTTAGAAAATATCGGTATATTTGTTTAAATAGTTTTTTTTTTAATTTATGTTTAAATGGAAAAATAAACATTTGTTTATGTCTGCACTTGCCCATTATTTGAGTTTTCTTGTTTAGTATTTTATTTTCGTTTCTAAAATTAATTATTTTTCCTTAAGCATTCTTTGCAGTTATTGTTGTTAATGCTATCTGGGACTGCTCTTTTATAATATCCCATTTGATTTTCGTGAAGGTATTGTTTTCTTTTAGGGTTCATATGTAGTTTGAAAGGGTTGTGTTGTAGCAGTATTTTTCTGTCAAAGGGCATTTTGTGTTTATAATGTTTTTTCTGTTGGGACTTTTTTTTATGAAGCACCTATATAAATTTTTCGTATGTGTTAATGTTATTAGTTACGGTATCTTCGTATATTGTGTTATTGATTAAGCATTTGTTTTTAAGTGGGCATTTTTCTTGTCTCTACAATTTGATGTCATTATTTTGCTAGTTGTTATTGCTATTGGTGTTGTTATTGTTATTAATTTTGTTTGTATTTTTTTTATTGAGCTTAGTTATAATTTTTCTATGTTATTCATGGAACTATAAGTAATTTTGTTGTATATTTATTGATAATTTGCTGTTAGGGCGGATTGAACCAAATTATATTTCATTTCTATTGTTTTGTTTTCTGTTGTTTCTGTTTTTTGCTTGTATTGTTTTCCTTTTTATATTCTAGTTTCTTTGAATATTTCGAATCTGATATTAAATATTTGCGATTATTATTAATTATATTTCCATTACAAGTGACAGATGTCTCAACACACGGCAACTGATTTCTTTCTAAGCCTGTGAAGAATGGAGGCCATTTTTAAAAAAGTTCATAGAAAGAAGGAAAAGATCAGGTAGCGCCAGTAATTTTGCGCTATTCTTCGAAGTACTTAATTGTTTATAAGTTTGAAAAAAATAGGAATTCTCACTAATACTTAAAAAAAAATAATGATAACTTTTTAAACGACATCCATATGTATTTATGTATGTGGCTTGAGTGCTTAGTACGTTTGCTTCCTGGTTTGTAAGGAAGGTGACAGCATACTATTACAGGCTGTGGTAGACGGTTACCGCGTGAGGCGTTTTTTGAAAGTGCCATATCACGGATTTACCTAAGTCTTGTGAGTAAAAAAGGGGAGACGGAACGGTTAGAATCCGACGATGGTTAAGCTAGCAGAAAGTTATAAGTCATTGTGACTGAGGCTTTGAGAGTACTGGGGTTGTTCAAACTGCTGACTGTTTATGCGTTTTCTCTCAGAAATTGTAATTAAACCACAGGTGGGCTATGTGGGCGTTGAACAAACAGAAATCTGCCTCAGCATGTCTCTTCTAGAACAATGATTAGCTGTCCGTGACGAAAGTTTCTGGTCAATTTGAATCTCTATCTGATCGTCAGGTTACTCTATGAGTGTCTTTTTCTTCCTTTTTATGTGCCGTGTCCTTTCAGGACGTAGGCGATCATGACTCTCCACCTCCTTCTCTCCCTTGCAGCTTTCAGCAAGCTCCGTTTCTCTGATTCCACCCCAGACCACGTTCTGTGACCCACCTGCTCAAGCTCGTCAGGTATGTCACGCGATGCTTTCCCTTCTCTCTCTTTCCCTCTATTCGACCCGTGAGTATCAGATTCTCCAGGCCCTCCTTCCTCATTATTTGTCCCATAAACTTCAGCTGCCTCTTTCTGATGTTAAGTATAAGACTTCTCCTTGTTTGTAACATCTCTAAGACCTCATCGTTGCTCACATGCTCGGTCCATGATATCCTCAGCATCCTTCTGTAGAACCACATCTCCGTCGGCTCGAGACACTTCTTCATCTTTGAGGAGAACGTACAACATACGCTGCCGTAAAGGAGAACAGATGTCACGTAACTGTTCAGTATTCTTTTCTTTGTTACCAAAGGAATCCTCCTGTCTCGCAATACTCTGCCCAGCTTTTGGAATGTGTCCTTGGCCATCCCAAGACGTCTACGGATCTCAGTGTCGCACTGACGGTCTTCTGTCAAGACGCTTCCCAGATATTTAGACTTCTGCGTCTGGTTGATTCTAATGAGTGTCACTGGTGCAATATGACCCAGGACTATGACGGGAGGTTCGGGTCATCGATGACTAAATTGGTCCTTCCTCTTTTCTTGGGAGGAATAAGGCAAGACAACCAACACAATGTCTAGCTAGCAGGATTGTAAACAAAGCCTGTCAAAGGTCGGATGAATATCCATTTATCTAGAAATACCTGATTTCATGTCCAGGCTCGGGGTAAGCTTACCGGGTGTGTTATAAACCTTCGTCTTCATTAAGGCAACCAATAAGGAGAAGGAAAAGTCTTATGTAACACCAATAGCTTAACAGCATCCAGTGATTGGTTCTTGGTTTGGGTAAATTGAGCGGATAAATTAAATTGATTCGTACAACACCTGGCTTCTTATTCTTCATTATGCTTTCTTTTCTTGATATCCCCAAAGCGTTTTCATTTTGGTCGATATAATTCCTTCAAGGATTGTGTATTGGATGACACTTGTGTTGCACATCCTAACCTTTGGCCGGGTCGTATGTGTGCGAAACCAAATTTTTAAAATTTAGAATTGGGAGATTGTTTTACAGCAATGTTCGGAAAGAGTTTGCCTAGAAAATCAGCATTTTAAATCATTTCTTTCCTCTTTACACCAAGATTGAAACGCTTCATGTTATCAGCCAACAAAGCAGACCACCGGAAGGTTTTCATTTCTTTCAACGTCTTTTGTCAAATGAAATCAAAGGGTAGATTAATTTTAAGCACTTTGGTGCCAGGACAAAAACGGCTAACGTTATATTTTCTGAGGCCGCGTTCTGTTTACACGATTTCAGCAAACCGCCAAATGGCCAGCATGGCATTTAGCCAAAGAAGGCTGAATAATTTTTCTTGCCATTTTTTTTTCTTGAGAGAAGGGAATCTTAAGCCGGAGGTCAGGTTTGACCTTTCAGAATGTTACACAATAACCCGCAGGTATTACAAAACCACATAAGACGAAACAGCATAAAAAGGATAGCGCTTTGCATAAGACTGAAAAAAGAATTTTTTTTTAATACAAAAGTCGGGGAATGAGGCAAATTTAGGGAAAAGGACGCAAAGGTCATTGGTTCATAACTCAGGCTTTTGGTGTTAATACAAAACACAGATGATAGATTTTTGTCTGCTTTTTTTTACTACTTTCACTTTAAATTCATCGTAAGGTTAACATTTTGAGAGGTTACAAGCCGAGGGCGAGTAAACTGGAATTGTTAACAGAACCGAACTCAAGAAGCGCAACACTGCGTCTAGTTCTTACAGAGAAATTGAAGAACATAGAAATCTATAAAAACAATTCGGTAAAGGAATGAACATTAAATAAAGAGGCTTGAGGCATTAATTTAAAATCACCACGAATCTGTGAAAATGTAAAGATTTTATAAGCGGCAAATCAGCTTTAGATTAGTCCGTCTCAAGGCAATAAAAAAAAAAGTCATTTTATGAATATAACTTAATGTAGAACAAAGGCAGAAATGTATTTATGTACAATAGATTTGTTTAGTGTAAGCACCAGATAATGAGAATACACAGTAAATCCAATTTTTTATCTAACATATTTATACACTATTTACATTATTCGGACTATTGTCGTCATCTTTGTCGCCATATTTATTACAACATTTCGGCCGTTGTACGCTCCGTCTTTCTTCAGGTGGTTGGAATGTCGAACTGAACCCTTTATTTCGCTCACTGGGGTAGACTGTTCTAGTTCCACGTGCCAAGTTTTAATGGATGTCTGTTGTCATTTATCTCTTGTTAATTCCCCTCTCCAAGGTCTGCACTGCCTTAACCAGGTATTGAACTCACACTCTTTGGGTCCTCTCACTGGATCTAACCAACGCCTTTATCCACTGTGCAATGTGTCCTTGAGAGTGTGTAAATACCAGTGGAAAAGATAGAAATCTATTTCTTCTTCACCCTCCCCTCCTAAATAAGTTAAATAGAATGTGTAGACTTGGTTCTGTAGCCTTGGTTGGCTTAGGGGATGAACCTTCTTGGAAGGTCAAGGGCCATATAACACGATACCTGTGCAGCAATAGCAGTGACGACACCGTATCGTGGAAGAGGGCTTCCTAGGCTGAAGCCATAGTCAAGGTGACCAATTCTGCGATGGGATCAACGGAATAAATGGTCACATGTTCGTGGCAAAAGCGAGCTTTCATGTTGGGAGACATCGGTTGTGGTTTGCTCAAGACTCGATACACATGAATGGATACCCACTCCGGCTTTCAACCCAGATGTGCGGAGGGGAACTTGTCAGGTGCTCAGATGCGCCCTGACACAACGACCACACCCAGTCATAGGACTGATGAGGACGACGACGATGATGATGATAATTATGATGATGTAAAAGACAGTATCTGGCTTTCTCCTAGACGTGATGTGACTTCCCTCTGTCTTTTCTAAAAATATTTTCATGGCAACTGCTGTGACAAGCTTCTTTCACTGGTACCCCAACTGCATGAATTTAAACGTACTACTAGGTTGGCATCTCGGTCCCACCCGTTCACTGTCGAAACGTTTAAATGTAACCACCTCTTCTATTTCAACAGCTTCTTCTTTCGCCCTTCCCGACAGTGAAACTACCTTCCCCTTATTGCTTTCCTGATATCTATAATATTCACATATTCAAATGTAATATCAATTGAAATCTTCTGATACGTTGATCATGATCCCCGTCCTTTCCTTTCCCTTGCTCTCCTTTTCTGTAACCCTCTGAGTGCTAATGGCACTCCCGCCTTGCTTGGAGTGAAATACTTAAAAAATAAAGAAACAAAAAAAGTCATCTTATGAATTTATTCTTAGTTTCGTTTAGTTTAGCCAGGCAATAGAAGTTTCACTTCATCTGTGATCGAGATGCAATTGTAGGGAATTTAATTAGAGCATTTCTTCGGCTGTAGTTTACGATTGTAAAAGATATCAGGTGTATGGCATCGATTAAAGTCATCAGTTGACGTTTCAAATCCTTCCCCAGTGATTACCTTTAGGATTTAGTGTCATCGTTAAATATACCAGATTTTCTTTCCCTTATGTCACTCGTGAGAAGACTTGATGCTTAAAATTGTCATTAATTTGCCTACCAGAAAAGATATGATCGGCACGTAAACCCATACTGATCACTTCATCTCAGGGCTGGTGATGGTTGGTTGCTTCTGACTAATAACAGATCAGACGAGAAACTTTGGTTTGGTTTGTTTTACGGCATATCAACCTCAATGGGTTATTCAATGCCGATAAAATTTTTATTGCTGGTAATATTTTTTGAAATGTATTGCTGATTATATTTTTTTTCTTCAAAAATCTATTTCTGGTAATCTATTTCTGGTAATATTATTAATTCAAAAATCTATTTCTAATAATCTATTTCTGGTAATATTATTCCTTCAAAAATCTATTTCTGATAATCTATTTCTGATAATCTATTTCTGATAATATTATTCATTCAAAAATCTATTTCTGATAATATTTTTCTTCGAAAATGTATCGCTGGTCATATTTATAAAAATGTAAAGCTGCTAATTGTTTTTTCCTTTCAAAAAATGTATAGCTGGTAATATTTTTTTTTCAAAAAAGTATAGCTGGCAATATTTTTTTTCATAAATGTATATCTGGTAATATAATTTTTTCTAAAATATATTGTTCGTATTTTTTTATATGTATTGCTGGTAATAATTTTTTACGAAGTATTTCTTGTAATAAAACCTGTTTTTACATTTTCCTAGTGTTTTGACTCCAGGTTGAGAGTTAACTATTTTCCCATAGCTGGGACCCTAACAGGTGCTACCACCCCGAGTCAGGGTGGACCTGGGAACACCAGCTATTAAGAGGTGGTTCCATGCTTCTCAAAATCGCCTTGTTGCTGGACGCATTTTCTCGTCTTAACCAGGACGTACAAGAAAATTCGAATTTCTGAAACGTGCGGAGGAAAACGTTTATTATTAAGAGTCAACACCAAGAGAAGAAAATTAGATTAATTCTTATTCTATTAGATATTGAATATTAGTTCATTTTCTTTTCCTCATCGTCTTGAAAATTCAATTCGAATTTCGATACTGCATTCTGGAGACCTCAGCCAACAGAACTTGTACAAATATTACGAAAAAGCTACGGAAAAATTATACATAACTGAATGTTACATTTCTTCATGTGACATGAATTATGAGTTTATTTATTTAACTTACATAAGTCTGACACAAGTCAATAAGATACGAATTATTAAACATGGATTTTACTTAGCTATGTTAATAAGCCATTAATGGCTAACTTTTTATATCCTTTCACACTAATACGATGATTCCTCAGGGTTCTATTCTTAGACATACGTTGTTTCTAAAAAATGACTTCCAATCAGTTAACTGGGGCAAAGAATGTTTTGTAAATTTGAATGCCTTCAAAACGAAACTGCAATCTTTTTATCGTCACAGAAAAAAAAATCCCTTCCATCATTATGGCTGATGTTAACTACGAGGAGAGCAAATTTTTGCACATTTTTAGCCTCATGTTTTTTTACTGACATGAAGTTAGATGATTATATTGAATTAATTACTAGGTCTATTGCTAAGAAAGCCGCTTCACTGTATCATGAAAGAAAGCCTTTCTAGCCAGAATTCATCAGACACATTTATAAATCTACTATTTGTTCATGCATTGGATATTGCTTCCATATTTGCTCTGTTGCTCCTGTTAAATATCTCGATATTCTCGACAAAATCCAAAGAAGTGTCTGTAATGTTATTTGGTCCTGACCTGGCATCTCGGCTTTTTTAATTACTTTCCCCACCACCGCGACCTGGCTTCCCTTTGTCTTTTCTATAAATATTTTCATGGCATTTGTTCAAATGAACTCTTCTCTTTGAAATAGCTTAGATGCAACCCTAAGTTCCATTCTAATAGTTTCTTTCCTTTCACTTGTCACCTGTGGAACTTTTCCAATTTCTTGCTTTTCTGCCACCTACAATCTTCAAAAATTTAAATGCAACTTCAATCGCTATCTTATCTTTTCCTGAGTCCGGTTCTTTTACTGTCTCCTCATTAATGTTATCTCATTTCCACCTCCAGTAAACACTGGCTTGGGATGAAATGATTAAAAATCTATGCGTTATCCTATCAGATTCTACCGACACTTTGGTACTAAACAAGAATATAGCACCGAATGGAATAATTGAACATATTTGTCTTTAAATATTAAAGCCTCATAAATATATTATTCAATGTATTACTTCAGTCCAGATACGCGTCTGGTAAAAGGCAATGCGAGTATTACTTCAGTAGAAACAGAAATATGAAATGAAAGAAGGGAAACATATATAACTAGATCTATCTTTATTTCTGCGATGTAGTATTGCAATTATTTACACTATTACCGTTGATCTGACAGTTGCCCTCCTCTTAATTTTCATATTCAAGACGTTTCAGCACTTGTAAAATACAGTTTTCTTCAGGAGCTGTCTATATTTCTGAGATGAGGTACTGTCATTATTTACACTATTTACATTGTTCGAACTGTTGTCCTCATCTTCGTTGCTATATTCACGACGTTTCGGCCGTTGTACGCTCCAGCCTTCTTCAGGTGACTGGAATATGATTAAGGACTGTGTATACGCCATCCTATGCAGCTGTGGTAAGAAATATGAAATAGAAACAGGCCGTCCGTTAAGATAAAACTGCAGGAAAACCGTAAAGCCGTAACACGAAGGGAAATAGAAAAATCAGGCGTAGCGGACTACATATGGAGGATACCACTCCACCCCTCAGAGAACATCATTGGAAAATATGAAAACTCATATGCCAGGCTACAGAAATCTCCTAAGCCAGTTATGCATAGAAATGAATACAAAATTAGAACCAGTAATACGGAGTACTGGTGAAAAAACAATAACACCAACGAAATTGTAATATGAGTTCTGTTAAAAAACGGTAATTGAGACATTGTTCATTAGTTAAAACCGTTGGTTCAATACAGTGATTTGACCCAAGGCGTTGTGAGTTCAATACGTGGATATAGCTGAAGTAAAAAAAATAAAGGGAGATAACTGATAGCGAGATATTTGGAAGAGGCATGGCACGTGGAACGTGGAAACGCGGTGGGATGAAATAAAGGGTACAGTTTGAAATGTCCCATTCTTAGTTTTTTACCGGCCGAACAAATCGCCCCAAGCCTATCTCGATTGTCATCGCGTCGGTCTTTACAAAAACTGAAAAAATCCAGTGGAGATTCAGAAGGAAAGAAACAGGGATAATTAACGCCATTATGAGAAATAAACATACGATTTATTTTTCCAATATATCTGTTTTTTTTTTTATTCAAGGAATCACTTCCATGATTTGGGGAGTACGTAGGTGGCATTTAGGAAAAATGTTATAACAAACTACAAAACAGGTTTTCCCTTCAAATAACAAAAAACAGCTCTTACCACCCCTTTGAGCCTCTACACCTAGATGCCAAAGGATGGCCCGAAATTCTCTGATTAAACTAAATGTAAGCGAGTTGCATAGGAAGAAGAAATAATAGCTGATGGAGCAAAAGGTTGCTTAATTAAGGACCAACTTTTTGCAAACGAAGAAGGAAAAGCTTAGACAGAAGATTAAAAGGTGAAATGGTCGTGATGGAAGAACGTGTAAAAGATTTTTGTCTTGTAGCAAATAGGATATATATATATATATATATATATATATATATATATATATATATATATATATGTGTATTAAAAACGACTGACAAGGAACTGCGTTAACGTTTTTTATTTAATTTTTCTTGTGGTCTTATAATTTGCTTTTTTCTTGACGTATATTATGCAAAAATGTCCAAGTGTTTTGTATGTTTTTTAGCCATTATCAAGGATGATTTTAGTCTAACTTTTAACTGAATGCATGGGTTGTTTTATATATGTATTTAGAGTTATAGGAATGTTTTATTTTACAAACACGGTCAACACATTGTGGCTGTGTTTATAGTTGATATTATTGAGTGTTGGATTTTTCTTTTTTTTATTAATAATATTTCCATTATTTCTAGTCTTTTTATGCCTATGGATGAAGCTATTATATTCGTATTATCAACGAGTATGCTCCGGACAGAGTTTAGTAAGTCTCCATGTGTATTTAAATGAGACCTAATTGAACAATGGTCAACTTTTGCGATACATAATTTACATCAAGAAAAAAAAGAAAATTATAAGAACACAAGAAAAATTAAATAGAAATAACTTAACCACAGTACCTTGTCAGTCGTTTTTAATAAAATTTGTATAAAAGAGGGATTGTTGCCTAAATGCACAAATGCACAATTACACACACACACACACACACACACACACACACACACACACACACACACATATATATATATATATATATATATGCAGGGGGTCCATAAATTATAACTTTATTTGTATTTGCGATAGAAATAATCTGTAAAAAATGTTATAAAGTTTAATGTACCTAGTTTTAAGTATAGATAAAATAACTAATGTGATTTCAGGCATTACTGTAAATCAGTTTTTCGTGAAGTGCAAAATCGTATTTCCCTTTGTATTGCTAATGATGGAGGACATGTGGAAACTTAAATAAAGTTTTTAAATAAATATAGATTTACTTCTTTCTAATTCTTT
>CAHIKZ030004396.1:1605000-1700000 GCA_903632075.3 Acanthosepion pharaonis
TAATTGCCAGTAATAATTTCTTTCAAAAATGTATTACTGGGAACATTTCTTTTAAAAATGTATTGCTGGTAAAAAAATTTCCAAAAAAGTGTTGCGGGTATTAAAATCAATTTTTATACTTTCATCGTGTTTTGACTCCTTTTGCCCAGAGCTGGGACCTTAACAGCTGCTACCCCCCACCCGGGTCAGTTTCGACCTGGGAACACCAGCAATTAAGAGATGGTTCCATGCTCTTCAATATCTCTTGATCAAAGACCTTTCTGTCGGATGTAGTTTATTGTCTTACCCAGGGCGCGGATGTAATTTATCGTCATACCCAGAATTGACTGATTGTGTTCGGCTGACCATATCTAGTCGGTGTGTCGTGTTGTTCTCATTTAATTCTACTTAGTATTGCTCGACCTGTTTTTATAGACTTAAAGTTCGTTCTACCGGACCTAGGAGTTGAACTCTGTGTCACTAAATTCCTTAACCGAAGCTTTAATAAAAGATGAGATAGTACGGTTAAGTATAACATAAATTATCTATGGGTTTGAATGAGGCAAAGTGAAACGAAAGAAAGTAAATCGGTAGATAAGAGATGATGATCGTAGAATGCTTTGTCGTTGGCTTAAATGGCTTAATTTTCTCCTATGAACTATTGATAAACGTAGGATACTTTTTGTTTTTAGTAAATAATCTAGAACAGCAAAGCAATTACTATGGAACTAAGAAAGCATAGCAGAAACGATGTGTGAAAAATGTATTAAAAAATTCATGACAGGAGACGCCTAGAGATGGAAAATCAAAATGAGTAATGCTTAGCTTTGTACAGCATAAGGAGTACAGATAGAAAGATAGCAACAAATGATCTGCTTACCTCGAGAGAAGTCAAAATCTTTTTATCTCTAGTTATGACTCTGGCACTAGTGTCTATCACTTTAATCTCTAAGCAAGCAAATAGGAGACTAGTATTAGGCTGTCATATGACTATAATTGTATGGAACTAAATGAGAATTAAACTCCACACTAATTCGACAGCATTTGTTTCTCTTCAGTAATAAATAAATAAAAATTTCAGCCACAAGGCAAGGCCATAAGGCAAGACCACAACGTTAGGCCATAAGGCAAGGCCATAAGGCAAGGCCACAACGCTAGGCCACAAGGCAAGGCCATAAGGCAAGACTACAAGGTTAGGCCACAAAGCAAGACCACAACGTTAGGCCACAACGTTAGGCCACAAGGCAAGGCCATAAGGCAAGACCACAAGGCAAGACCACAAGATAAAACACTTTAGCTTTGTAGAAATTGACCATGAAACTTTATTTACGAAGCTTCAGTAACGATCCAAGCTTATAGTATTAATGAATAGCTTACCCTCAACACGTTAGAACACACGGAGATGTGGTATTAGGTTTTTAAGCTGAGAGGCCTTTCTTACGATCAAGACATACAATCATAAGGAGCTAAATGTTGATAGTCGAAGGGTCGCCACTCCCCAATCGATGACGTTAGTTTGAATTCAGTTTTTTTTTTATCTTAGACTGGCGACCATCCAAAGCTAAAGAACACTGTTGTTTATGTTAATAAGTTATATCTCAGAGGGAGAGATGGCTTCTCGTTTTTTCTAAGATTATGGAGTAAATGCAGCAGACTAGAGCAGAGATTGAACTTTGCTAGTTGATTCTATTTCATTTTGCCTGTAACCATCAGGCTACACGCGAATCTGTCTCAACCCGCTTCGAAGAAACCCCCATCCCTTGGGACGTAAGATACTCACCTTTCTATCTTTCAAAACAGTCTACAAAGTCTCCTGTAGTGATCAATTTCAGCTGAACTGTCATGTTCTTAATCCTTGAAATCTCATCTACTTCATTGGCGATTTAGGCTTCGGGAAACCAAAAAAAAAAAAAAAAAAAAGTTAGATGTCGCCAGGAGACAAATCTGGCCTGTAAAATGTGTAGCTTATAGAACTGGGTGATGGGGAATTTTGCCAAAGAAAACCAAAAAAATTAAAAAAAAAGAAAAAAAAAAAGAATAAAACAAATAAATAAAAACACCTGTAGGAGACATGAAGAAGAAACAATCAATATATACAAAATGGACGGAAACTTTAAGAAAAGAACAGACATTGTACTTGTTAAATTCGTAATTATCGTCGCCAACGAGTTTAGTGTTTGTTCTTAAATATCAAATACGAGTTACTAATTACTTTCTTTCGTATTATTCTTTCGTCGGATGCGTTAACATAAAAAACCTCTTTAAAATGCGCACCCAATTACATCTTAATTTTCTCTGCGTTTTTTTCGCCATTATATGACGCTTAATTCTTTATCGCTCACACTTGTCGCAGATTAGGTTTTTAAGAGCAAATACCGGCGGTCTCGCCAAGGAAAAAGAGTTTCTCATTCTAAGTGTGCATCACAGAGAACTGTAGAATATTAGAAGAATCCAAAAACTATACTGGCAGCAAACCACTTACATACGGATAGACAATGAATTCAGTAAAAATACAGAAACAGAAAAGGGTTTTAAGACAACGATGTGTCTTCTCACTAGACTTATTAAACATGTACAGCGTGGCGACCCTTACAGAATTAGATGTCCTACCAGGATTAATTGTTAGCGGTTACAATCTTAACAATATAAGATACACATGACGCAGATTTGAAAGCAGGCACAGAAAGGAAACTACAAGAACTCCTAGAGAAAATAGTGAAGGAAAGCAGGAAGAAAGGACTAAATATCAATTCAAAAGAAGACAGAATGCATTGTTGTTAGCAAAAGGAACAGCTCAACATGCGACTTACAAATTGGAGATAACAAGATCAAACAAGTACAATAATTTGAATATTTGAAAAGTGTTTTAACAGAGGACGGAAAATGCGACACTGAAATCCGAAGGCGTATTAGGATAGCGAAAGATACCTTCTAAAAGTTAATCAGTGTATTAAGAAAGAGGAAAATATAATTAGAAACTAATTCCAAGAAGACAGAATGAAATCCGAAGGCGTATTAGGATAGTGAAAGATGCCTTCTAAAAGTTAATCAGTGTATTAAGAAAGAGGAAAATATAATTAGAAACAAATTCCATGAAGACAGAATGAAATCCGAAGGTGCATTAGGATCGTCAAAGATGCCTTCTATATGATAGTAAATGCTGGACAATCACCTTATAGATGAAGAGACTTGAAGCAACAGAAATGTGGTTGTACAAAATATAATTGAAAAAACGGAAATGGGGACAACGACGAAAATGAAAATGGAAAGAAAAAAAAACTTTATTTAGGAAAGAGACAGATGGAATGCCTGCGTAAAAGTTGCAATATCAGTCATTCTATAAAGCAGGAAAATATAATCAAAGATGAAGAAGAAATTCCAGCGGCAAGACAACTGTTTTGAACAGGTTAAGGAGCATTAGGATAGTGAAGGAAATAATTGACAAATCTAAATACTTTGCATATCATATGATGATACATCTGCGGGTGAAAAGGAAAAATATGGTGTAGTTTGGAATAAAATTCCAATAAGAGTGAAAAGGAAATTTCCTCACAGACGAAATGGAAACTTGGAGCAAAAATGATGTGGTTCTATAGAAGACTATTTCTAACTAGAAAGCTTTAAGAAAAATGGGAACGGAAAGAACATAATGAGGAAAAAGGCTTGAAGAATTTAACACTCGCGTGACACGTTGACGGTAAGAGGGTCAGGGTGCAACAGCGAATAATCTAGAAACTCGATCTTGTAAATCGATGGCAGAATAGGGACAAGGTAGGGAATATTAGGGAGATAAACATTGACGAAATATAAGAACGATAACAAATACCATGAAGACAACGAAGAAATCCGAAGGTGCATTAGGCCCGTCATGAAAAACTTCTTTTCATCGATATGATTAGTAAATTATTTTTGGACAATAAAAACCTTATGGAATAAGCAAGGAAGTGATGCAAATCATGTCAAAATCGAAAGAGTTCCGCAAAGATTTTTTTAAATTGAATCTCTGGACGGAACAAAAACAAACGAGGGTTGGAAGATTTTATTTAAAAAAAAATGGAAAGAAAAAAAAAACTTTATTTGAGCAAATAAAAAGAGACAGATGGAATTTCTTACGTTAGCAAACATCTTTTCAGCACACGGGTTCAAGATTTGTTTATCAATCAGCCTGCAATAAAAGAGGAGAAATATTGGACAGAGAATGAATAGAAATGAAGAAATTTGAAAAGGCAAGCAAACGGTATTTTGAACAGGTTCAACATAAAGTTTTCATGCTAATCCGAAACAGTGTGTAGAGTAGATGCAGTCATTATTAATTATTATGGGAGAGAGTTTCAGCGTTCACAGATATAAATATAGAAAATAATGACTAAAAAGGCATCTCATTTCTATTATGACTGATGCAACTTCAGAAGACCGATGTTCACTCAATATCTATGTAATTGTATTTTTCGTAGTTTTTGTTATATTGATGTTAATAGGTTGTTTAAGAAAAGTCTTAAAGACAAAGAAGAGCTGGACATAAATCTGTTAATAAGAGAAGTCGTCCGTTAAATTTGGGCTTTAGTCCATGACAAGTCCATTGGATGATTGATGGGCCATAATGTTGTAAAGGGTTATTTTATTTAGTTTTTGATTTGGCATAGTTTAAAGCAGAGGATTTTCTTCCATTTTATTTGAGCATATTGAAACAGATGCTGGAAAAAGTTCTTGGAGTTCCAGGCTTCTCTATATTGAGTAGTTTGCTTTGAAGAGGATCGTTGCTGTGGTTTATTTGGGGGTCTGTATTGAGGTGATTCTTTATAGTAAACTCGAGTTCTTGTAATTTTATTTAGTTTTTGATTTAGTTGGTTTTGAGGAAAAGGGTTGGGAAGGTCATTTTTTTGAGTTCTAAACATTGTTCGAAATTTGTGGTATCATGAGTGGACGCTCTTGTTTGAGAAGTTTTTTATAGTTTCACTTTTGTGGGGATAAGTAGTGGGCTTAATGGTTTTATTTCTATTTGTTTATATTGGCCTGGGATCCAGTCCCAATTAAGTGACTTTCAATCGAAAGGATTACTATCAATTCATGATATTTTAAAATATTTGAATAAATATATGGACTGGATTTCTATTATTTTCCTGCCTCTTGTAATGGTGAAGTTTCTTCAGTATTTCATCTCCGTGCTTCCCTTTTTTACCCCCTCTGAAAATTTCGGATGTTCGCTTGATCGCCATGCCAGTAAAAATATTTAAATGCTCCACTTTTTTTCAAAATGATGGATCTTTTTTTTAAGTTTCCAAAAAACAAATCAGTGCAACCTTTTTTGGAACGATTTTTATTTCGTATAATCAATTATTAAACAAAGGCGGACCGATTATAAAAGATTTACGTGATTCAAATAAATATTTAATTATTCAGATTACTGTTTCTTTGTTGCCATATTTAATTAACTTTTCGGCACTCCGGGGTTCGGGATTTGTTTATCGAATGAACCCTTTATTTCGCTCAAAGAGGAGAAATATTCTACAGCCATGTTTAATGAAATGTTTTAGAAATTTCTTCAAATGGAATAAAAAAATATTGAACTCAAACGGTCCTTTTTCAACTAACGTTTTATCCACTTTACAGAAGATCATATGCATAAGCATCTATCTTAGAAATGGTAGGGTAGTCTTATCTTTTAGAAAATATTTTTATAGTTAAAAAATTGAAGTCTAGGGATAATATTATCACTGATGACATTGTGATTATCACATGTCGGCGTTTGGGATTTATTTCTAATTTATTCGTTTGAAAATGAAAACATTTCTTGTTTAGAGAAAAATTTTCCGGATCATTTTATACTAGGTGTCCCTTAGGGCTTTCTTATTGGTCCTAGTTTGTTTTTAATTTTCATTAATGACATTCTTGATCGTACCAGATCTCAAATTTGTATCTATGCTGATGATACACCCATTTACTCCTGTCTCAATAGTACTATCATCTCGATAAGATCAAATTGGTGGCTGATGTCAAAAACGACCTAGAGTCTGTTGTTAATCGATGCAAAGGATAGCTTGTTAATTTTAACGCCTCCAAAACTAAATTTCTCTTTATTAATGATCTGACATACACGTTTATTTCCCCCATCATTATGGCTGATGCTAATCTCCAGGAGAGTGGCTCGTTGCGTCTTCTCGAGCTAACGTTCTCAGCTGATATAAAGTGGAAATAGTATATTGAATCATTTGCTAGGTCATCTACTAAGTAAATAGGTTCGCTTATATATCTATAAATCTCTCATTTCTCAGTGCTTATAATATTGCTTCCACATATGGTCCGGTGCTCTTGATATATATATATATATATATATATATATATATAGGATTAATACAAATAAAATTGCTCACTTAGCTGATTGATGCTATTTTCACCAGCTATATATATATATATATATATATATATATATATAGAGAGAGAGAGAGAGAGAGAGAAAAAAATCCAATGAAAAATCAGCAATAGTATTGACCGTCATCTGGCGTCTCAGCTTCAGTTACTTTCGCACCACCATAAAGTTGCCGTGTCTTCTCTTTATATAATCTCATCGTAATTGTTTGGATGCGCTTTTCGCTATGATACCTAAACTTCATGAATTTAAGCGCAGTACTAGAGTGGCGATGAGGTCCCATAAATTTAGATTTGAGTTGGCTTGAGTTTAGAGTTTCAATGATTTGGCTAGATGTAATATTTTCTTTTCCTGTAATTCTCGCTTGTAGAACTCACCTCGACTGGATGCTTTCCAGACAAATTACTGTTACTGTTGTCTTGATTACTCTTCTTTTGTTCTCACTCCTTAGTAATGTTTCTGTTCCACACTCAGAAATTCTTTATCTTAGTGGTTTTATAAAAAAAAAACTAAAAAAATATTCGATTGTTAATCACAATGCTTTTCAGCATCAAATAAACCCATCGTGATGTTAAAATTGTCATATTTCAATTCCATGAGTAAAAGCCTGTTGTTATAATGTAATACTGACTTAGGCCGATGTTTGGTCATTTTATCGATTGATTTGAAATTTCCAGGTAATCTCTGAGATAAGTGACGGCCATGAAATTAAAATGAAAACTCCTTGATGTCCTATTTCATGTAAGGAATTTTCTATGTTGTAAAATCATAAAATACATTCCCGAGTGCCACACCATTTGTTTAATTTGATACCTAACTTGCGAATAGCACTCATATTTTATATAATATATATATATTTCATAATATATATATATATATATATATATATATATATATATATATGAAACCAAAAACAATATATATATATATATATATATATATATATATGAAACAATTAACTATATATATATATATATATGAAACCGATTATATATATATATATATATATATATATATATATATATATATATATATATATGAAACCAATTAACTATATATATATATATATGAAACCAATTAACTATATATATATATATATATATATATATGTATATGAAACCAATATATCTCTCATATATATATATATATATATATATATGAAATATATTATATATATATATATATATATATATATATATATATATATATATATATATATGAAACAATTTTATATTATATATATATATATATGTATTATATATTTATATGAAACAAAATGAATATATATATATATATATATATATATATATATATTTTACGTAAAAACCAATTTTTTATACTTTCCGTTGCTTTTTTATATTTTATCCCTGATTACTTTTCTATGGTTCATTGGATTCAGTAAGGTGTATTTTGCAAAATATTTGCTAAAATTTATATTTCTTTTAATTTTCTTTGGAAATTTTCATTTATTTTAGAAAAAAACGTCATTTAATTATAACATTTTTGAATATAAACTAAAAAAAAAAATTATAATCATATAAACTGAACACAGAAATTTTAACGCATTAAAAACCTTTACCGCCTAATGATTGTTTGTATAATAGATTTATATTATAACTATGGCCCGGCGTTCCGTTGCTTTTTATAAAGCATTTATTATTTCCTTGCTGATTATCTTTTGTATGTTTTGGGTTTCAGCATTCAATATGTTTGATTTGGCAGGGACCTCAATTTTCTTGCATGGAAAGGAAAAATGGAATGGAGTTTGCGTTTCACCGGCTGAGGACTTCAGTGAAGACCATAGTTTTAGCTTTTTACGAGGGTGAATAAAGGAACACATCATCGCGCCTGCCGACTCGTAAATTTGGCCGTATGAGAAGCACTGCTCCTCTAAGTGTACACCAGTGACAGACAGCGTTTGTCCTTGGGCCTTATTAATTGTCATAGCAAAACAGGGTGCGACTGGGAATTGGGATCTTCTGAAAGTGAAAGGTACGTCGGCATCTGATGGATACAAATGCATCCTTGGGATAAGCACTGCCCTTTACCGCAGCCAGTTATAATTTTGGCCTCCATAATGTTTGGGTGTAGGGCCTGAATAACCATCCTGGTCCAATTACAGAGTTTCGGTGGACGCAGGTTTCTAAGCAACATAACCGGGATCCCCACTTTAAGTTCCAGAATGTGAGGAGGGAGACCTGCAGGGTGGAGGCTGTTTAAGAACTCCACTGGAAAGTTCGCCATTTCAGCGGGGTCTGGAGTTCTGTCAATGGATTTGTAAACGTGCAACACCCCTGGCACAGTTTCCAGAAGCTGTCTATTAAGGGTTGTCACAGTGGTGTTTTTGGGGCAAGAATGGCCCGCCCAGCAAGCCACTCAATATTGTTGTAGTTGGTTTGAAGATCAGGAAAAACTGATTCCCTGAGTGTTGCAGGCGTTGTGACCACTGTAGACAACCCTTGGACGTTTACAAATCGATTAGTGTCCGCTGGAATGATGCCTTCACCAAGGGCTAATAATGGATTCGAATATTTGGCGGACCCAACATCGCCAGTTAGGTGTGCACACATGTTGGTGGTAAGGTGCAATGGTCTAACAGTGAGCCAAAGTTGTGACGATTTCAAGCACGCTCGAATAGCGTCGGCCCTTGTCCCCTTAGGTACAACGGGGAGGGTCTGGCGAAAGTCACCGGATAGAAGGACAGTTATACCTCCCATAAGGTCATTGGAGTTTCGAATATCCTTCAGAGAGCGGTTTACAGCCTCGAGTGCAGTTTTGGGACTGACAGTGCACTCATCCCAGACGATAAGCTTACATCGCCTGAGTACCTCCGCTAGACCTGATTGCTTGGCTATACTGCATACAGCTGTTTCTGCCTTAATCAGGTCAAGCGGAAGTTTAAACGTTGAGTGCACTGTTCGGCCACCCGGTTGTAATGTGGCAGCAATGCCTGAAGATGCTACTGCTAGCGCCACTTCGTCATGGCGCCGAATTTCTGCAAGAAGCAGTTTTGATACGAACGTTTTTCCCGTTCTCCCAGGCGCCTTCAGGAAGAAAATTGATCCTGTATCCTGCCTGGTGGATGCAAGAACCGCATCGTAAACGGTCCTTTGGTCTATGAGAAGTTTTGGCTCATTTGTTGTGACATAGACGTTGAGCTCCTCAACAGAATAGGATGTCTCCCGCACAATCTCAGGTGAGAGACTGGATGAAGCCACACGATCTGGCGTTGGAAGCCCAATAGCGGCAAGAGATTTCCCACCCATTTCAACGAACAGGTTCTCAATGATTATAAGCGCCCTGTTGTAAATTCCATCGTTGAATGTAAGAGCCATTGTTGGACACAGCAGTTGCGCTTCTTTGAGTATGTCTTCGGACGAAAAGTCCTTGTATTTGTCCCAAAGCGATTTGGGATCACTGGGTTCGCACATTTGTAAGATTGTGGTGAAGAGGTGGGGCAAAGCAGAGAGCATTTTTAAAAGAGCTCCCTCAGCCATTGTGGACATCCCACTGGCTGTCGTCTTCCAAAAGGCCGAGACGGAGGCAGGCCTCACGAAAAGTGTCACATAAAACTCCATTAACCGTCCGTAAGTTATTGTAGCTCGTTGGACCACTAACTTCGTGCAAAAGAAGTCGCAAGTAAAAACATTCCTGTCTCGATGGGGGAACCGTGAATACCGTTCCGAGTGTGGCGTCTTTTTTGACGCCTGGATAGCCCTCGACGTTGGCCCCGCACTTCCGCCGAGCCCAGGTGTTCTTTTTGTCCACACGTAGTATGAAGGCACGTCTGGGTACAGTAGAGTCCTAGCAAACTCGTCCTGTCGACAAAGTTTGAAGAACGCTGTAAGCGTTGTGTCTTTGGTACGCGCAGCCACATCCATTGCTGTATCCGCAGAAAAATAACGAAGTTCGTCGTTTTCTAGGTGCACAGCAA
This sequence comes from Acanthosepion pharaonis, assembly GCA_903632075.3. Lineage (NCBI taxonomy): Eukaryota > Metazoa > Mollusca > Cephalopoda > Sepiida > Sepiidae > Acanthosepion > Acanthosepion pharaonis. The sequence continues at coordinate 1,615,281 of CAHIKZ030004396.1, forward strand.
GCTGGACGATTGCTGGGAAGCGTTCGTGGATGGGGAAGCTGAATATGTGCCAAGGGCCCTCTGTGCTGCTAATGACGCGCCCTGCAAGGAAGTCCTGGATTTCGTCTACGGAACCTTCCTGCCTAATACCAAACATTGCAGCATCAGTCCCTTTGTTGATGTACTTGCATACATACTTGATGGAGCGAACTGAATGGCAATATTCGACATTGATGTGCGCATTGAACGCTTTTGTTAGCAGGGGACAGTATGGCACTACCCATCTGTTATCCACTTGGTGGCCCTTTACCACGGCTGTAAATCCTCCCTCAGCGGGACTCCTTCGCCGGTACAGTGGATAACCATCGCTCCCTGTAATGGTTTCGCTCACGAAATCTCGTGGGTACTGCCGGGTGCATTTGCCGTCGCTGTTGTGACAGCTGGTGTAATTGTAATGCGACCCGCAGGGACCATGAATCATGTTGGTTGTCACTATTTCGTACAATTCAGGGTCAGCCGACGGATCAGGAATTTCAGCAGAAATAAGATGATCGATTTCTGTGGCCTCAATCTTGTCGCACAGCCAAATTAGTATATGTGCGTGAGGCAGGCCGCGTTTCTGCCACTCAATAGTGTGCATGCGACAGCAAACAGCCCCAAAAACCTGGCCTTTGTAATCACATCCATTATCTTTCCCAACTTCAGATGGTAAACGCGCGCAATGAGGTCTGGACGGTCGTAGGCCGATTGCCCTGGCATAAGTTCTTTAGCAATTGCCTACCATTTTGGGTTACACGTGAAAGTTATGAATAGGTCTGGTCGGCTGTATTACGAACGTATGTCATCGCGTCTTGCGTCCTCGCGTGCATGTATCGTGGACTGCCTGTGAACGTTGCAGGTAGTATGCACATCTTGCCTATATTGCGTGGATCAGCGTCATTTCGTAAAGCATCACGGAGGTGAATGTAAGAGTCGCAGCGCAACTTGGTCTGATTCAATCTGATGTAACAGAGTCTTTCGGATTCCATCTTAGCAGCCATGTCTACTATGAATTGATGGAAAAGTTGCCGGCTTCGATGAAGATGATTGAATGCACCCTCATGTACCATCAATAGGTAGGCGTAGAAAGCCCTGCAAGACACTGTTTTTAAGGTGGACCCATTTTGCAGAATGCCAAAGTGGTACCCATCTTCTCCGTAAGGGAAGAGAAGTGGGTATTGCAGTGCATCGTAGGACCGGTGCGTTTCACTGATTCTTCGGAGCCCACTGCCGCGCGATTCGATAACAATGTCACGTCTGTTGTGCTGATCACCGCTGACAATGACGGAAACTTCGTTACTTGCGGGAGCATTGTAACGACGTTCGTGCTCTCCCTGAGGCCGTTTGTCAGCATCAATTACAATAATGAAATCAGAAGAAGTGTTATTTTCGAGAGCATACTTAAAACTGCGGACATAGCTGTTTGTCTCGTGGAGCATTTGTTGGAGACTCATTATGATATCCCTGCGAGGATGATTGTCCTGGCCTGTATCGTTCTCGGGAATAATGCCCATGCGGGCATCTGCCTGTTGATTGTAGTCAGCTATGAAGTATATTTGTAGAAAGGCCGAATCAGTGGCAGTTTCCGGCAAAAGAGACCCAATCCGGTGGTAAACCTGACCTTGAACCTTGAAGGTGGGATTCCAACCGACTTCGCGGAAGGCATTACCACCAAAAGAGGTCATCTGGAAGGCACAATTGTACTGTCTGATTTTTGCGAGGAAATGTTTGGAGTCTGGACTGGAACCCTCCAACAGAGCTTTCAACGGAGCAGGTAGCTCTTGAAAAAGGTGGCAACTGTACCTTACCGTCTGAACAACACAAACCTGAAGACTCTCCAGGCCATTTCTTTTGGCATTGCAATGCCCACAGACAACTGACATGGATCCTATTTGAAGGTCTTTGCGACCGGAAAGCCTCAAAACTGGCTCAGAGTTGAACGCCAGCTTAAACGAAAACTGCTTTGGTGGGCTACAGAGCACTCGCAGTGCATAGTGGCGCTGGTTAAGTTTGCAACCTTTCAAGCCTTTGAGAAGGTACTTCTACAGCTCTAGCGGCGGAAGTTGAAATTGCATCGCGTTGCCGCCTTGTGCGCTTTTGCGCAGAACTTTCCGACGCCCTTGCAGCAGAAGTTGCAGCGGCGTCGGCTGCATGGCGTGCGTTTTTTCTCAGCCATGGATTCCTGGGACCGTCGAATGGACGTTGCCGCAGCTTTCGCTGCGTTACGTGCGGTTTTCTCAGCCGTGGTCTCCTGGGACCGTCGAATGGAAGTTGCAGCGGCGTCGGCTGCATTGCGAGTAGCTTTTTCGATGCGGGCTCTGTCGAGACCGCAAAAGCGTTTGTGATGAAGCCGCTTTTTTTTGTTGTCTTGCAAGCGTTTAGGTAGTTTCCTCTTACTTTTCAACGAATATGTGTAAACTGATTTGCAGTACAAACGGTAGTTACGCTCACCAAGCGTTTCATGTGACAAAACATACTGCCTCCGTTGAGATTGACTGGAAAGCCTCAAAGAGGCCTCTACCTCGGTTTCCTCCTCCCGCTTTCTCTTTGCCGCAGAGGCTCTTTTTAGAACGCCTGCTAAGGTTGCCTCGCCATGGTATTTTGGCACGCTTAGCAAAGCTGCCGGGTCGGTCATCGCCACGGCACTCAGAAGAGTGCAAAGCAGAGGTTGAAGTAGACGCCAGCCGTTTCTCCCCAAGGAACTCAATGGAATCCTGCTCCCGTTTCCCCTTAGCTGGTAAGGCTTTTTTAGAACGCCTGCTAAGTTTGCCTCGCCTGGGTGTTTTTGCAGCCTTTGCAGACCTGCCGGTTGGTCATCGCCACGGCACGTAGAAGATTGCAAAGCAGATTTTAAAGTAGACGCTATATGATCATCTGTAACCGGAGTTATTATATGATCCTCCACAGTCGCCTGTTCTGCATGTGTAACGTTAACAGTATTAGGGGTCTTCAGTTGCTGACGTGCGGATGTTCGTCGTGTAGGAGCCATTTGAAAGGTTGTAGAAATGCTGTGTAAGAATGCGAATAGAAGTTGATGCCGAAGCTGAAGCGGTGCAACCTCGTTGTATACGAAAACTAAAAATGCAGTGGAGCGGTATGGAAAAAGCTTCTCCTAGCTATGGGCCGTGCTTTCTGGCAGCACGAAAACGTCGCTGTAGGAAGAGGTTACGCAACCAAAACGTTGAAGCGTTGAAGGTTAAAAAGTAGTGAAACACTGAGGTGTACTGGGCCGCGTAGTAAAGGCAGAAGAGAAGTAACTTGCGACAGCAGTTAACTGTCTAATAGCAAAACTGAACTACGAAAAGGTAGAAATAGGTATGGAACGCTAAGATGGACTGGGCTGCGCAGTAAAGGCAGCACGCGGAGATAAAATGGGTAATGCAAACGTTTAAGCAAATAGGCAGTGAAGTACTGAGGTGTAGTGGGCCGCGTAGTAAAGGCAGTACACTTCAACTTACAGTGAAAACTGTAATGTGGAGGTAAAATAGGTTGGGCAAACGATTGAGTAAATAAGTGTTGTGGAGTGATTTCACAGTGGAGGCTTGTATTTGTACTAAGTCGGTCCTAAAATAGGTTCGACGTACAAAACGTTAGGAACTTGATATATAATAGGTATAACGCAGAGTAATCTAGTGGTCGCTGATACTTTAGTATTCGACTGTCGTCCAGCATCGACTGACTGACCGACCGACTGACTGCCTCTTTACTCTTACTACTCCTACTTATTATAGGTGGGAGAGTCTATTAACTATAGAATAGGTGTGTTCCACTATAACAATAAGTAAGCGACAGCAGTTAACTGTCTAATAGCAAAACTGAACTACGAAAAAGGTAGAAATAGGTATGGAACGCTAAGATGGACTGGGCTGTGCAGTAGAGGCAGCACACGGAGATAAAATGGGTAATGCAAACGTTTAAGCAAATAGGTAACTTGCGGTAGCAGGAAGCTGTCAATTAATTCAAGGACAGATGCGTTAATGGCGATCAAATCATGATGTGAGGGTGGATGCAGCCGCGCTGAAGGTATTTAAAGGAAGCGTGACTTGTCATTGATTGTGTAGCCTGGACAATGGTCATGACTTAGACCAATGAATGAGTTCACGCAAAATGGAAGATGCTAGCGCGCATTCACGCACGCGCGCATGATTTGGCAAGCGCAAGGCTTGGCCGTAAACGGGTCAAGCTGCCTGCTGCATATGCAGCTTGGCTCTAACGCACGTGATGCCGGCGATGAGAATGCAAGCTGCAATGAAGCGTTTGCTCGTTTGGTTTGTGCGACAACGAAAAGCCGTTAACCGTTTGCCGGCATTAGCTTTGAAATGGATTGGGAGGAAGCCCTGCTGTTTTAGCGCAAAAACTCCTCGTCAGGTCTGGGATGCGGCCTGGGCTGGGGAAAAGGTTTAAAGAATTGGAAAATGGACTGCTGAGGGCGGAACCATTTTCACTCAGCACGTATGCGGCTTTTTTTTTCTTTTTTTTTTTTCAGTAAAGACGCGAATAAAGGAAGTGCTTATTTTGGTAAGATGCGACGATTAAAGCAAAAGTGTTGACAAAGTCGAATATGTCATTTGTGGCTCAAAGTCAGACCTGGTAGCAGGGATAAAAAGCCGAATTTCAATGGCCCTGCACCCATTCCAGAATTTGAGGTCAAATGTTTTTTCCACTCCACTGCACGCACTGACCTGGCGCATAGCGTGACCTTAAATTAATCTGCATTTAGGAAATACCCAACCGGAAAAAACATTTTTAAGGGTTGACCGATTGTCAATTTGCACTCTGTTTGTGGGGCGCTCAGAGTTGAAACTTCACATGGTGACTCCCACTGGCCTCCTCATAAATCGGGTCGGTTTTCGCTAAAAACCGACATGTGGTTCAGGCGCAATCTGAGTGTATCGGTTTTTGGGTTATATCGATTTTCAGCGCTGTTTAGGGGTCCGTGGTCATGAAACTTCTGGACAACACTTCTAATGGTAGACTCTAAGAGGGTGTCAAATTTGGTTTGAAATGCGATCATTCCTTCTGTAGCAGATTTTTTTTTCGATTATCGATTTTTTCGGAACCTGAGTCCGAACTCAAAAATCGGGATCCGTCATGTCCTTACGGCAGCCATTTGCAAACTTGTGGTGAAAACCGCATCGAAATCGGGGGCCGGTAAATGTTTAATACTGTTTATTATAAACAGAGCATTTGCTTAAATATTTATATCTATAAAAGAATGTATAAACATAAAAATGCCTTAAAATTTACAGAGTATATATATACGTGTGTGTGTCTGTCTGTTTAATTATTTCAGCCCAAGGCGATAATGCCTCTAAATTGCAATAGGTTGCTGGAAGTGAAAGAAGATGAGAAGAATTTTAGAAAGGACAGGAGACCCAATCCTGAACACACACGTATATATATATATATATTATTTTATAAAATACAACCCTACCCCGTCTATTGCAATAGACGGGGTAGGGTTGTATATATACGAAAAGAAATTCCCCATGTTACCTGGAATAATTGCAATGGTAACTGTGTTTACAATGATCATAACTAAACTGAAATTTAGATAATTAAAATGGAAATGTTCAAACATCGTTTTAAAGCATCAATATTCTGTACTTATCTTTCCAGCGATAATTTAAATGATAAAGTCGTTCCCTCATTCAAAGCAGAAATTGACTTTATTAATAAAACTAAGTGTTTAATTATAAAAGAAATCAACAAAAGAATCGGTTATTTATAAAAAATAAATACCAAGAGACGAGAGTAGACGTGGTTCGTTTAAAAAAAATTCAAGTTGAATATTGAAATGAAATATTTCCAGGAAGCAGGAACCAGTAAGTTATGTTGGTCAGCATATAAAAGACATTGTGTTAGATGTTAGTGTGAAATCAGCATTAATAATTTTATTAATTTTTATACACACACACATTCACAGAAACACACATTCACACACTACCAGGAAAGAAAAGCAGAATGATGTATGTATTTTTAATTTTCAGGGTTTCAAGAAGACGCACTCAAAAAATAATTGAACTTTATATATTAGACATATCTTTTTTTTTCCATATATGTGGATGTAAACAAACTGGCTGGCTACTTAGCTTAACTTTCTCTGAGTGCCTCTAATATTTCATCATGTGGAAGGGATTTACACTTTCTCCACCTGATTATAAACATTTGTTTTATAATGATGAAATGAAAAAAGTAACAAAAAAAAATATGACGAGAAAATGTGTGGTATTTGGTTCTGTGGGGCAAGCGAACTGGGGTTACGGTTGGGACATTTGGATGAGTAAAGAAATGGCTGATGAGTCGCGTTTGTTCAGAACTGATGGATAGATAAAAAGATAACCAGAAAAGCCACCGTAAGAAAGAAAATGTTTTCTAAACAAATCGGGAAGACAAATGTTTCAAGAATGACCCATATACGTTTCGGTGTGTTCTTGTGGGGCACGATGTCCACAGATTTTGAAGTTTTCCTAAAACTTTTAAAAATACACGCGAGTTTAATTACAACACAAGTAATACGCAACTTAATGACACCGTAGTAAAGTCTTATATCATAGTGGTCGATACTCAAGTAATTAGTAACACAGATATAATATAGACTACTTAACTGTTCTTCTCGAGTGGAAAGTGTTTATAATCTGCCTTCATAACATATTTAAATTAAACTACCACTAGCGACACTTCTAACATTTCCCCAACATTGTGTAAAAATGTTACCTAGATCCGAAACTAATATATTGCTTATTTAGGAATATGTATTTCATGGTGACCTTCATCGTTTCTTCAGAGAAACAAAGATGTGAACGTTTGAAGGAGGTTCATAAAGACCATTCATCATGTTTAGCTTGGCCCATTTCTGGTTTTGACATCGGCTTTCACCTCCTCTGTTGGCTCTCATTGTTTGTTGCTTGTGGACTGTTGACGTTTAGAAACACAGCAACTTGATCGGCTTTTGAACGACACAAAGATCATAAGAAAAAGATAAGTAGATCGGATCACTTTTCCGATACAGACACAAGTACACATAATGGTGCAGACACACAGACACACAGACACACGAGCACAAACGCCGACACAGAAATGTAAATACACATGCATATATATATATATATATATATATATATATATATATATGTGTGTGTGTGTGTGTGTGTGTGTGTGTGTGTGTGTGTGTGTGCATATATATATATACATGGATGTTGATGTAAATGAAGTGATAAACACAACGAGATTGAAAAGATGAAAGTAAGTAAATAGAAGTAAAATAAATGATGGTACAAAACAATATTTTTGTATATATATATATATATATATATATATATATATATATATATATATATATATATCTATATATCTATATATATATATCTCTGTTATATCGGTCTGTTCATATCTATCTATCTATCTATCTAATTTCAGCCTGTTCATATCGAGCGATCTCTCTTAATCTGTTAAGTCGCTCAGTTGATAATGGAGAGTAGCTCGGAATGAAAAAAGAAACGGTATGAATGATTTCCTCCCTGCAGATATCTATATATATATATATATTTATATATATGCATATATGCACATATATATTTATATTATTGTGTTCTTATTGATATCTTTTATTTTTACAAAACAGTGCTCAATGTAAATTTATAGAGCATTAATATTATAAATTAACTGATTTAAAATATGTTTTTTTTTCGCTACACAGGAACTAGCGAAGAAACCATACTTTAAATCAGTTAATTTCTTATGTATATATATATATATATATATATGACAAAAATATACTTTTAATATGTGCTATATTTATATCAGCGATAGAGCGTATGTAAATTTAAAATTAGACACAGAAATCAACACGGCAAGGCGACAGTCTGTCTCAGGCTTTGGCACAATCTTCTAGTCTGAAGTTATATTTACTGTCCACACGCTTTTGAGTAGACATTCACATCCGTATTTATTAAAGACTGCAAGTAATATCTTCCGGTTTAGAGATATGGATATCTATTCAAACATTGTACTGACTAAAAATAACGTTTTTATAAGAAGAAATTATATCAGATTTAAAAAGCATTATACATATATAAATATTTAAAATACACACATACACACACACGCACATATATATATATATATATATATATATATATATATATATATATATATATATATATATGGTGCAATGGATAAATTATAAACTGTTTTCTAAATTACGTAAAAGAAAAGAAAATAACACTGACATCTCATTATAACAGATATATTTACCAAAATTGCACAAAAATATCTTGGAATAATAAAGAGTAAATTTATTCAATATAATCGTCATTGCCTTCGACCACGACATCCAGACAACTTCGGAATATCCTGCAACTTTGGTTTCCATAATACTTGAAGTTCAAATTTCGCTGAACTGCACCCCAACATAATAATCAAGTCGGTTGTAGTCTGACATGTTAGGTGGCCAGATTTAAGGGGTGATTTGGTCGCAAAAATTGACAATCTCGTCATCACTCCAAACAATTTTCGCCATTAGACTCATTCAACTCTTTCTGCATCCGTACCCTCAGATTGACACCCAAACGTTCTGTTTGTCTTGACAGCGAATGCCAAAGGTAGTACATGCGGTTTCTAAATTTTGTCCCTCTTTTTTCATCAAAGATGGCAACTGACCTATTATTCTGTGCAGTGGCACAAACAATGTGCATGACGAAATCAAAAAGATTGAGACTATATATATATTTTTAAGACATTTTTATGTTTATACATTTTTTATAGATACAAATAAATTTTCTTTTTATAATAAAATATTCAACATTTGTCCGAGAATTTTCTCTGAAAATATTCGTTTTGAACCTATATCCTATATTTAGTTTGACGTGCTCTTAACCGGTCGAGCCACAGAGAAGCGTTCGATATATTATAAAACAGAGCATTTACTTAAATATTTGTATCTATAAAAATAATGTATAAACATAAATATGTCTTAAAAATAATTGTCGGACTTTGGCCATTTCATAATGTGTGACGTCATTTGTTTACATTTGGATACGCCATGAGCAGATAAGCATGTACGCGAGAGAATCATGGAAGATTAAAATTTAAAGACAGTAAATTCGACCTTGCTAATCAAACGAATATTTTCTATGAAAATTTCTCGGACATTCAGGCCGGTAAATGTTGTTTAATACTGTTTATTATAAACAGAGCATTTACTTAAATATTTGTATCTATAAAAAAATGTATAAACAAAAAAATCTCCTAAAAATAATTGTCGGACTTTGTTCATTTCATATATATATATATATTTATATCATATCAGAGTATCTTTACTCTCTGGCACCTCGGCTTTACTACTTGACTTCGGCGCAGTACTACATTGGCAGTTAGGTCTCGTCATTTTTAGAGTCGAAATGGCTAGATGTAACTGTAGAAACTATCTTCCGGCTACTTACTTACCAGTCAACTTTTTATCAGTCTTTATCGTTTGTCTTCTTAATTTTTGTTCAATCAATTTTAATCTCTCCTTAATGTTTTTATTTTTCTCAAATTCTTTCACAATCTGTAATCCCTTGCGTTTTATAAGGATTTGAAAATATATTATTTAAAATTTGTTATATTTATGGTCAATATCGGAAATGGAGCGTTTATTGGAGTATAGTGGCTATAGGAAGTATCAACACTATACTTCTCTCTCTCTCACTTATATATATATATATATATATATATATATATATATATATACTATAAATTAAATGATTTAAAAAATGTTTTTCGCTACACAGTAATAACCATGTTTCAAAAATGGAAGCTAAAATCTTTAAATTTAATTATATAATTAAATTAAAAGCAATATTGGAATAATTAATAAACAACTGTTCTCTCTCTCTCTCTCTCTCTCTCTCTCTTTAAACTGAATTTGTATTGAAGAAAAGATTCGTTCCCAGATGCATTTTAATGTGCCTGTGTTTGGTCTGCGTGTTTGATTTAATTGGAACAATGTGGGTGCATTGCTGACTTGCAAGTCAATCACTTCCCGGTATTTAAGCAGCAATCTTTTAGAGGGAGCAAGAAAACATTAGTGAAATCACAACTTAATATACCAATTAACACGAAATCTGTCACCGAGGTGAAAATGTGAAGGAACTGTACGGACGAAAGTAATATTTTGACATTTAATCAGGAGAAAAGCTACAAACAAAGACGCATTCCGATTGTGAGTGTTTGGGAAAAGGTTGAAGATTTAAAAGGAAAAAAAAATGGATCATTTAAAGATCATGTTATTATCACGTATACACCACACACACCCATATATATATATATATATATATATATATATATATATATATATATATATATATATATATATATATACCGGGTGTAACACCAACATTGCCTAATTTTTAGATTAAGTTTGAACCGTTGTATCTTAGAAATGATTAAAAATATCTTACTGGAATTCTCCATGGTTTTTATAACACAATTGAACTTTGAGCAATAAGGATGTATTTATCTCTAAGTTTAAATGATGATCCCTCTTTCCTGTTTTGACCTCCTGTGACCACTAATATTATCTATCTATCTATCTATCTATCTATCTATCTATCTATCTATCTATCTATCTACATGTGTGTTTGTGTTTCAGTGTGCGTGCGTGTGTGTGTGTGTATGTGTGTGTGTGTGTGTGTGATGTTTTCCTACTCTCTGGAAGAGGACAGAACCAAGATAGTTTGCAGAGAATCAAGTAGATTCTTACTAACCTCGGGGAAATCCGATGGTAGTCACGTGACCGTTTATTAATAGTCATTAATAACAAGAAGTTTTGATCCGACAACACGAATCCGACCAAGAAAATTGGAAAATATCTATACCACAAACATATATATATATATATATATATATATATATATATATATATATATATATATAGGGTAACGATATATTTTTTTATATATCAAAAACTATTATTTTTGATTTCTCCTTCAGATGGTTTTTCTTGTCTGGAAATGTTATTATTGTGAACTTTTCTTTCTTGCAAAGACTGAAGATATTATTATGATTGCTGTAAGGTTTGGCTTTTTTATTTTAAAATTTCCCCGTTTACAATCGAATCTTTGTTATATTTTTCATTCAATTTCCACACATGTCTGGGTAATCTGGTAGATTTCATAAGTTGTTTTAGCTTGAATGATGACTTATGATTATACCATCTCTTCTTGAAGCTGCCTTCAGTACACCCAACGTATATTTTGCCCTGGCCATTTGTATCTTTTACTTCGGCTTTATAAATTACACTTTCATTTTAGCAAACTCCATCTAGTGGTCGTCTACTTTTATCTCTATAGTTACATTTTTTACTGTTATGGATATATTCCTGGACGTTAGTTTTGAAATTCCTGGCATTTTGTCTTTTTATTTTGGTTTCTAAATTGCTAGTACATCTGTAGCTTTATTTAACTGTGTTTTTGTCAAAGATCTTGTGGGATTCGGAATTTTGCGGGAAGTGTCTCGAAAAATATTTTCCCTATTTTACATTTGACTTTTGGGTGTGGTTAAACTAAATAATAATTTTTCCCAAGAATTATTCTTCATTTTTGTTTTATTTGAGGTTTAAATTCCAGTTTAATTTTGGGCCACTTTTCTTTTAAAGTTTTTTCATATTCTTTCTTTTTATCTTCGAAAATTATTTTAGTACAGAATTTTCTAGATAAACCTGGACACTGTCCTTTATTAGATTTTCACGGTGGTTGGATGCAGCATTCAGTATTATAATTTTGTTTTGGGTTTCATGTATGGGACATGTGTCAACAAACGTGGGTTGGATTCGGTGACTTGACCCAGAGAGTTCAATACCTGCAGCAGTAAACAAAAACTTGGAAAGTTGAATTAAAGGGAGACAACTTAGACATCCGGAAGAGTCATGGCCCGTGGAACTAGAACAATCTACCCCGGCGCAGAAAATAAAGGGTTCAGTTCGAAATTCCAATCACCTGAAGAAGGCCGGAGTGAATATGGCAAAAAAAATATGACAATAACAGTAATTACAATACCTCATCTCAAATATGTCTCATAATTATCTTTTTGTAAATTTTTTCTAAAAGCATAATTGGAGAAAATCGTTCCTTCTTTGCTTATTTCAATTAAAATCATATCAAAGTTAATGTTCTAAGGTCAGGCGATGAGAACCAACCTAAGAAGTGTTCAATTAAATGAAGCCCTCTTGTTGTAGTGAAATTTCATCAGCTCTGCTTTTCTTGTTATATTTTTTAGAGTAGTTCTGCATTTAGGTCCAAAGGTCCCTTTAATTACTAGACGGAGTATATGAGAAAGCGAGGCTGGGGCCAAGAGACGCTATCCAAAAGTGAGGGGAATAATTCTGCAATAAAGAAATGTGCGAAGAGAACCGAAAGAAGAAGTGACAAAAAATTATTAATCATGAGAGAGAGGAGAGAGAGAGAGAGAGAGAGAGAGAGAGGGAGAAAAACGTATATTTTCCTTAAGTCTTCATAGATATAAAATCAAACGATTAGACATCTTCAGACAGTGATAAACGCACGCACACACACACACACACACACACACACACACACACACACACACACATATATATATATATATAAACATATATATAAAAGTGGGCATTAAAGTCAATATCCAGAGGCGGCAGTTTGTTTCATGCTAAACGTAATCGTCAAGCCATGGAGTTTAGCATGAAACAGACTGTCACTTCTGTCACTTCAATGCGCACTTTAAAATTTACATACGCTCTATCCCTGATATTGAGCACTTTTACCAATAACATAAAGCATAACTTAAAAAAATATATATATATATATATATATATATATATATATATATATCTAATTTTTTTTAGATACAGTATATCTGTTAAAAGAAAGGCAAAATGCAAATGTAGTCGTTGGCTTCATAAAGTCCCTCAGGGATGATACGCATTGGCTAAGTATAGTTTTCCTTTTGTCTGTTTTTCATAATAATAATAATAATAATAATAATATATATATATATATATATATAGAGAGAGAGAGAGAGTTTATGTAAACTTAGGTAATCCGTATTGGTAGACCTGAGGAAGATGATATCAGAGAGCTCAATGTGAAATTCAGAGCAGATATGTTTGAATAAAAAACAGACCACGTTAAGATTCCATGTAATAAGCTATTTCACCATAACCCTTTAACAGGGTTCTGGATCATCAGACTTTACTTCCAAAAGCTGAAATGAAAAATGAAAAAGAAATTTACAGGTTTTTTACGGACCTCATCAAGTCTACGCAAAGTTAATGAAGTGAGGAAGTGAGGTGGGAGAGAGGATATTAGTGTGTCATATGTATCATTTTAGTTTCCTATTTTAACCCCCAGTGTGTCGGCTAGATGTTGCTCAAATTTAACGCGTCTCGTCTCTAGATATAGATGGCTAAAGGGTGAATGATAAGAGCGACATTAAAGGAAGAATTTACAACAACCCCAATAAATTACACGACAGGTTTCATTCAAATTCTTAGACGCTGTCAGTTTGCGTTACTTTAACGTGCATATTTGGGTGGTTAAGGTTAATATATATATATATATATATATATATATATATATATATATATTCAGCTCTCTATATATTTCAAACACATTTACACACACGGCCACCAACACAAACCCACAAATACACACACATGCGCACACACACGCAGATATATATATATATATATATATATATATATATATATATATATATATATATATATATATATATATAGCTTATCATATATAAACATGATCGGCGCTATGCACAAATTCACAAAGATACCCCGCCAGTGTTGTCTCGTATGGCAGTTAATATTGAGCGAATGTTTCGTTTTTTGAAGGACTTCAAATAAATTAATGTTTTAACACAAACAATTTCTGTTTTTCACAAACATACCCCACCAGTGTTCTCTCGTCCGGCAGTTAATAACATCCCATAATTTTCTTTTCTGAAATACTTGAGTCGCGTAAATCTATTTCTATATAAAAGGTTTTTGCCCGTAGCAAAAAAAAAAAAAAAAAATCTAGCTAAAACAATGAGACCAATGTTTTTTGCCTACACACATCTTACATAAATTTAGTTACAAACGCCAAAATATTTTAATTTCAACTGTTTCAAAAGTTTATTTATAATGTCACAATGTTCAGTCGGATCTATTAACTACTCGACGGTAGGGAATATTCGACATTTGCGTCTTTCAAGTTGCTTACTCATCCAATCAAGAATGGTCTCCCCTTGTTTTGTTACTCTGCTTTTTGAGAGAACTATTATTGTTTACTGGGACTATAAAAGGACAGTTGAATAAAGCTTTCTTAAAGCCTAACATCTGCGTACTTTTGTCATTACATGATTATTATTCTTTTATTCTATTTCCTCATTGTGGAAATTTTAACCGTTAAAAAAGAGCAAGAGTCAAAGAATGAGGAATTGGTAAACTAATGATGCTTTTTGTTGCATCCTTCATTAGCACCCAAATGGGAAGATTTGAAATAATAATTAGAATATCTTCACAATCAATTATTAAAAATAAAAAGCAAAAGATTTACAATTCCATGGAGATATGTAATTTAATGCACGGAATTATGTTCATACCTCGGAAATGTCTATGGTTTCATCATAGAGAGGTGTATCATAATCATGAGAATAATACGCATCAAAATGTTTATCGATTCTACTACAAGCAACATTTTTGAAAATCATTTCACCTCAAACAAGGAGATAAAGTCAATAAAGCACAAAGGATTTTACTGAGAATATAAGACACTGAGAAAACGTTATTGCGGAGAGAAAATAAGGAAAATTGAAAAAAAAATGAGGAAAATAAAAGAAAAAGTTTTTGATCGATTTGTTTTTTATGGCTTATCAACCCATTGCAAGTTATTTAAATCCAGGAAATATTTTTAGATTGTAAGAATTTTTTTAGATAATAATGGATTTAGTGATATATATCTTACGAATTAATCCATAACTGGATGGTAAGAATTGGATTCATACCCTTGCCAAGGTATTTAAAGGAATCTAACGAGAATTGGAACTAGGCACTTCGATTAACAATTCCGAAAAATTATTAATTACACCACCTGCACATCCAGGCTTACAGCACCTTGTATTCTCAAGCGGTCACCCGTCTAGGTACTGACTTTGCACAAAGTTGCCTAACAACTTTATTCCACTTAGATTTCGTACTCAAACCGGTGTTTAAATTTGATGTGACCGGAAGTCAAAAGAACAAATTTCAAGGAGACAAAATTTAACGATTCAATGTTGCATTTGAAGATTGTAAGCAGGAAATCCAGAAGTTCTAAAAGAATCTTACTGACAAGAAGAGTGAGAGAAGAAACTATTAGAAGAGAAATTATGCTTCCAACGTTAGTAAAAGGATGAGACCTAACAGCCAGTCTAGTACTGTGCTCAGATTCGTGAAGACGTGGTACCAAATAGAACACCCCAACCTGAACAATTGCCAGAATATTTTGAAATCTCACTAGGACTGGCGATAAAGGCTCTTCACACGCTTCTTTATTATTTCTGAATTAACATGAATTATTTTGAAAGAGTGAGGAGAGGCCTCACGTTGTCTTCTCCATGGTTTTGAATTCAGTGTAGTTCTTTCTGCTCGACCGACTGCCATCAAGTCTAGTGAGACCAGTTTATTGTACTGATCAAACCCAAGCTGAAGATGAGGAAGTGTATCAATGCCTTTTCAAACGTTATTTATGTGAAAGTAAACGGAAAAGACTAGACTGGAATTTGAACCCCACACACCGGTTCCAGGTTGTGCACCAATAACTGTTGGTACAAACGCATACAAAACTTTGATAATGGACGCTAAAAGCAGGCAAATATTCCGCCTTCATTGCAATCGTCTCCGGTACGCCATTGAGTAATGATGACTGTGGTCATGGCTTAAACATAAAAAAAAGATAAACCGCCTACTTAATCTTAATTACGGTCGATTTTTATATAAAAAGACGAGGAAAAATTTAGTCAAATTTTATCCGCGCCCATTAACAGGGAATTACCTTGATGTATTTTCAAAATACTTTTAGACTTCTTCTTATAGAGATAAGGTATTTGTTGACAATTTAAAGTTCGACTGACTGTCTATACTTAGTAATTACTTACGGTAAGTAGCGCACACGAACACACGTAAACACAGACACACACATCCGTGTGTGCGAGGTGAATTTTTCCAAATAAATAACATTTTTGGCTAATGCTTTGTTTGTTCTTATCAGATTTTTGCATCATTAAATTTTATCTTCATTTCTAAATTTCATCTGAAAAGTAAATAAAATAAAAAAAAATGGAAATGAAAAATATAAAATGTTAGATTAGCAAATAGAAATTTTAGATTTTGAAAAGCCCTTCAGTGAGTGTGTTGGACACGATAAATATGATCACTTATATAAAGATAGTTATTAGTAGAATATATATATATATATATATATATATATATATATATATATATATATATATATATATATATATATATATATATATATATATATATATATATATATATATAATATATATATATAAGGGTTAGATTATAGTTATTCCAACGAAAGAAAAGTGTATATTTTAAAGAGAAGAGAGTAGTAGAAAACGTTTTTGGTTATAATGTGGATTTTTTAAAATATATATTATTCTTTATTTTCCATGTGAAAAATAAAGTATAATATATATTTAAAAATATCTCTTCCTTTAATATCTATCTATCTATCTATCTATCTATCTATATATATATATATATATATATATATATATATATGAACAGAAAGGGTGTGAAAGAAAGACAGACATACATAAACATATGAACAGAATGTAATATGTCACTATTTTTCTTTGTCTCTATCTTTCTCTCTGTCTGTCTGTCTGTCTCCCTCCCTCTCTCTCTCTCTCTCTCTCTCTATATATATATATATATATATATATATATATATATATATATATATTCAGAGGAGCAGTAGACAAAGCAGAGAAATGTAACCAGAGTGAGACAGAGAGAGAGAGACAGAGAGAGTGAGAAAGAGTGAGAGTGAGAGAGAGAGTGAGAGGGGGAGGCTGGGAGAGATGAGCAGATAGGTAGGTAGATAGATAATTAACAACGTCAGAAAAATAAATAGATACAAACTGTAATAGATAGATAGATAGATAGATAGATAGATAGATAGATAGATAGATAGATAGATTGGGACACACATTAATTCAAATTGAATTCGAAATGAACAGGAGAGGGAAAGAGAGAGAGGGGGGATTGGGTGAGAGGTAAACAAAAATGTATAACTGAGATGGATAGGAAAGACTTAGAAAGAAAAAAGAGAGAAAGAAAGAAAGAAAGAAATAGGAAGTATGAGAATGTACAATGATGCATTTTGGCACATCAACACGGATAGTGTGGTCACATAACATTTTCAAATAACCCACTTTTATGTCCGTACGTTGTGGATGAATAAGGTCTTTTTTGTTTATATATTTATCTGTTACTTATCGATAGATATTTAGAAAAATTAAGACAAGTTTCCAATAAAAAAAAATATTCAGTGGAAATCCAAGTAACTAAACAAGCAATAGTCAACGAGTTTATTTAAAATCACACGCCGCCAGTTTTTAAATATCAGTTTAAATTTACTTAAAAATGCTGAGTGAAGATTAATAGATTATTTCATGAGTAGAACATTAAAGGACCTCCGAGGAATATTCTTCTGGGGACATTAACTATGAATTATTTGTAAAGTTTCTGATTTATAACTACATGTATATTAGAAAATTAGAAAATACTTTAATCTGGTTTGTAGAAATATTTGTGCACATCTAATAACATGTCTTGAGTCTCACGTCAGCAGAGAAGATTCGGACATATTCAATTGTAGTCGATGGCGAAATTCCTTTGCTGACTTGCAAAGTAAATGACAGCTTTTATTACGAACAAGATATTCTCTAGCAAAGATCGTTGCTACAAACATTCTCAATCTCACATTCGTCAGTGAGAATTACGATACGGAAAATGCAGAAATTGCACTTTGCTTTTGTCTATTTCCTTGTTTATTTGTTATTTTTTTGTAAATTAGTGACAGTGATAGTTGTGTACTCATCTCCAGCGTCGGTGAACGTTTTTTTTTTTTAAATTCGGATAAAGTAGTTATTTTCCAGATAATTACACTTCATTTCGAATTTTGACGCAACGCGATTTTCTTATGCTGCATTTTTGAGTTTTTACATTTTGCAATCTCTATCTATCTATCTATCTATCTATCTATCTATCTATCTAACTATCTATTCATCTATCTAACTATCTATCTATCTATGCATCTAACTATCTATCAATTGTGTTCTATGTATGTATATGCATCTATCTATCTATCTATCTATCTATCTATCTATCTATCTGAATGTGTTCATTGTTCATCTATCTATCTATCTATCTATCTATCTATCTATCTATCTATCTGAATGTGTTCATATCTATATCTATCTATCTATCTATCTATCTATCTATCTATCTATATAGCCATCTAACTCGCTATCAATTGTGTTGATATGTATGTATGTATGCATATATGTATGTATATATCTATCTATCTATCTGAATATGTTCATATCTATCTATCTATCTATCTATCTATCTATCTATCTATCTATCTATCTACTGGATAAAGTATATAGTCATCTGCGCGAATCGAATATTCTGTAGAATATATCAAAAAGTTAAACGCTGAAAGATAGCGAACAGTAAGTAAAAAGAAGAAATGGCTTTCCTTGAAAAGAGGTGAACAAACAATTCTCGCCTTCAAGACATTAAAATAAAAACAACAAATTACTCGTCAATCGAAAGGAAAATAATTCGTATCTGGAATTTTTCATTCTCGTTAATTCAACCATTCCTCATCTCACCTGTTTCTTTAGCACCTCTTGGAAAAATCTTCCACGGAAGATATTGATCTGCTCTTTGATTAACAGAAGAATATTTTTTTGGAACGCCATCCATGATCTAGAAGCAGCCGGGCTGAGTTGCTCTTTGGCAGTAATAGGTAGATCGACTTTATGTTGTCAAATCAAATCTTTTGAAATAATATACACACACACACACACACATATATATATATATATATGTGTGTGTGTGTATATATATATATATATATATATATATATATATATGTGTGTGTGTGTGTGCTTGTGTGTGTGTAGGGTGGGTGGAGTGCGTGTGTAAATCTAGTGCAGTAGTAAGTAATATAAGAGAGTAATGGCTTTTGAATAGTTGGCAAAAGAAGAAAAGAATGCCAGTCGATTCAAGATAAAAACGAAAGTCAAAATGAAATAAAAAAGAAATATCTCCGAAAAACAATAAAAGGTGAATTGTTGGTTGTATCTGTTTTTGTCTAGACATACTGTTATTTTTTTTCTTCCTTTATCGTTTTTCTCATCATTGGCAACTTGATGGACGCACACACCATCCATTTTACTTAAAAGCACTTTTTAGCGACTACTCTATCGTAATTTTCAACGAAACACTTTTTTTTCTTTTCGCGTTGTACCGACAGAAGAAGAAAAGCAATACTTATTGGCTGATGTTAGTCACACGGGTAAAATCACCCAATTACCTGACAGGTGAATGCCGCGAATAAATATATTCTTTTGGGGGCGGGGAGAGGATAAAATACGATTAGTTATTTGTTTTAAACATGACATTCCAGCCTCTAATCTATCATCCAAATCAGTAAGAATCTTAAATGTTTAACAATTTACAAGATTATCTTATCAAAAGAAAGAAAAAATAAAATAAGAATTACAGCGATGAACTTCAGAATGTCCATATTGAACTCACAACGCCATGTATCCGCTGTAAGAGATATGTTTTCCATTTATTCTCTCAATATTATCTTATGAAAGATTGTATCTGAAATTATTCTAAAGTGATGGTTAGCAAATCTAATGTGTAAGAGTTTGATCCTGATAGGTGTCCCTAAATATGTGGTCTGATGCCAGACTTAGGTCGGCTTCATAATTTATGTTCATTCATAAATATTTGAAACTGTTCCCATCAATCCAATTCTAAGTTGGCTTATCAAAATTTATCAAAATATTCGTAACCTAATATTGAAGAAAACGTTCATTTTACCTAATACATCTTTTTAACATTTTCCCTTTTTCTTTCAATGAATTTCAATTCAGTGGTTAATATTAATGACATGTTTAAATCCAATCTAAGCTTTCGGCTTGCAGAAGCCATTATCAAAGATGACAATTACTTTTCAATATATCAACCAATACACGGACGAAACAATAATGATAGTCTGTTTTTGTTGCATGCAAAATTTCAAAGCAACGACGAACTCCTGTATACCAGACGAAAAAGCAAAAATCACGTCGCACCACAAACTCGCTTTCACGACGCTTGACTCTATATTTGAATGATAACTCTGACATTTTTAGGTATTTAAAACAACATACGTGGTCGCGTACACAATTCCGGAAAATTCTCGTTGAATACACAACTATACTTAAACATGAAAACAATAAACAAAAACTAAAAATTCTTGACGCTATATACATAAAACAGTTGAAACCTAACCTGAACAAAATAAACTACGAAATCTCCACAAATATTTTTAAATGCCTATAAATGATAACAGAAGACATTGGTTTATACGAACGGCTTCCCATACTTAATACTTCTCGAATTCGCTCTCACGTGCTCATGTGTGACGTCACGATTATATCCATTTATATTATGGATTTTAAATTTGTCTTTATGTCGAAATTTTAAAAACGGTTGTACTGCGTTGCATCATATATGGCTTATCTTTTTATTTGTAAGATTAAGTTGGATTTAATATAATTTTGTATTAATCTCCTGATAGTATTAGTAACATTTTGTACGGATGTATTGGTATTTGGTTGGTATTTTTGATATTTTACATTGATTGGTTAGTGTTATTAATATCTTATATGAATACCTTTTAAACTAAATGTTACGAACGTTGAAATTGTACTCATTTGTATTCATTCTCATCTTACCTGATATATATATATATATATATATATATATATATATATATATATCTGCTGAAATAAATTTATAACTGACTACATGATGAATATGTGAGTCTTTTCCTCATTCTATATATATATATATATATATATATATATATATATATATATCGGAAAGTTGTTTCAATGTGACGTGCGAGACAGTTTCTCTCGCCAGACACTATCTTACATATTTAAAAGTTTAACAATAGTTCATTCTTTGAATATTGATGCCACATATAGTCTGGTGATCTTGCTATATATTTAGAGATCTTCAAAATCCAGAAAATCCAAAAAAGAATCTGCAATGTTATTGGTTTTTACCTGCCACCTCGGCTTCAGTCACATTTCCGCCATCATAATGTAACTTCCTTCTACCTTTTCTATAAATATTTTCATTGTAATTGTTCTGATGACATTTCCTTTATGGCACCCAGACTTTATGAATTTAGGCGCAGTACTAGATTGGTGGCAAGACCTCATCACTTTACAGTTGAAATGGCTAAATATAACTGTAGGTTTTATGCTAACAGTTTCTTTTCTCGCTTGTAGAATTCTCTTCTGGCTTCTTGATTTCCAGTCATGTTCGATCTTCAAAAATTTAAATGCAATGGCAAACGTCATCTTCTGTCTTCTTGATTCCTCTTTTTTATCGTTTTCGCGGCTTAATAAAGTTTTCTTTATTGTTATATTCTTTCAAACACAGTAACCCCATGCGTCTTAGTGGAATTATTGTCTTGTTTGTGGTGAAACGATAAAAAAAATAGGAGGGGGACGTCTTTGAAGTCAAAACCGCTCCGGTTTGGCCTGGGGTGAATAGCTCCACATCCTAAAATCCTACTTGCTACAAAAAACAGCCGGTCGGTCATTCTACAGGGATAATCATAACATAAATAGACACACACACACACACACACACACACACACACACACACACACACACACACACACACTAATACATATATATATGTGTGATTGTTTGTGTGTGTAAGAATATATGTATATTTGTTTGAAACTCCTGTTGTAGCCTATTACGAAATTGTCTCTCACAGGCCAGTTTAGTAGAGTAAGGAGATCGATCCTCAATGTGTTTCGTACAGCTATCGAGCAGGTATTACATTGTGCTAAGGTTAATATTGTATTTCCAACATGCGACCGAGAAGAGAAAACTGCCGTATTTCATGGTATATATATAAAATCCTAATACTGTCTACACTTAATATTTCTGTCTTCTTTATGTCGTCTTTATTCAGGACATGGGCAATCGTGGCTCTCCACAACTTCCTACTCTCTGGATCTGTTAGTGTTGAGGGGTTCTCCCCTTTTTACACAAATCGACTCACCCAGTATACACATATACTATGGCTATGTGAAGACCCGAGGGAGCAAGACCGAAGAGTCGAGTCCAAAGTGACAGAATAAAAGGTTGTAGGTAACCTGAAGAGTGAGGGGTGAGGTAACAGCGTTGTAGAAGTCACAGTGAGCGAGCACGTAGACTCAGTAAGAAGTCATACAGCGATACTTCAATACCAAAGACTGTATAGATATTTGGCTAGTAACCCGTATTCCTGGAACTACTAACATGCTATACCAGTTTGTATTATTACGTTAATACATTATTTTCATATATTCATTCCTGGCGTTTGTTATTTATTGTTTCCGGATTTCAACCCGGAATCCACAACAGTTAGTAACGTTTGTTTTTTTATCATCCCCACGCTCCTTGAACCAAGATCAATTCATGCCAGCTCGCCAGGTAGCTTGCCCGCATTTTACTTTGAATATGTCCTGTAAGTGTGAAATTCTCCAAGCCCGCTTACGTGACCTAAACATTCAACTCTATCTTCCAGATTCTAAGTGTAAATGTTCAGAAATTGCCCAACATTCCACAAAGAATCTGGAATTTCATTAAAATTCATGTATAGCTGGTCAATCCCTATTGTAGACGCTTGCACAGGCGCATTTGTGTTTATTCAACACCCACAGAGCCCACTTGTGGTTTATGCTGATCAGACCTTAGTTACAGTTCTAGTGTGATCAACAATTTGAACAGAACCAGCACTACTCAAGCCCTCGGTCACGATGACTTGTGACTTTGTGCTAGCACAGCTAACGAATCCCCCCATTTCACTTACAATACTTGGGTCATGTTTTTCAGGCACTTTCCAAAGATGCTGCACGCTGGCATAACATCAGGAAGTCTGTTCCTGACAAATCGACTTTGGTGAGATTCGAACTCGACTCTCGTAGTCAGAATGCGAACGTTCTAACCACTTGGCCACGTGTTAAAATTATTAAGTCGCAGTAAAATGACTTTATATAAATTGGATAAATACTTCATATGACAATTTCATTAACATATTAAATTACAAAGTTTATTAAAATTAAATAAAAAAAAACATTATATTACATTAAAATTAAACAAGAAAATCCCATTTGTTTGATAAAAAAAAACAAATTAAAAAGAAAGTATTTAAAAAAAGCGAAAAATGTTTGAAAATAATAATAATAATAATAATAATAATAATAATAATAAAATTCAAGATAAAATGTCTGAACAATTGTGATGAAGAGCAAATGAAATAATATTTGTTTTTATTTAAAGAATTTTTTTTATTGTCCTGTCTGAAAAAAGATTTTTTATCTTTTGCTTCCTATCACGTCACCAGCTCTGCCACGTAGACTTGTTAAATGGAACCTTGAATCTAACTTTAAAGCTTAAGCAGTTACAATTATTATGATCAGTCTAAATATAAAAGGCAAGTAATCCACAGACAAAGAAAATAATGGCTTCTTTCAAAACTGACGTTTATCTCGAGGATTTCATCAAAAAACGCAAAGTCATAAACTTCACTACAGTTTCTGATCTAACATTTGAAATCTCCTTTAGAAGTTTTTTTTTCTTTCTTTTATTTAGTTTTAATAAGAAGATCTGGCCGGATCAAAGAGGAACGAGAAGAAAGAATGTTTGTTGAATTGAAGATAACAACTTCAGCAACAAAAAATGCAGTGTCTAAATAGTAATATAATTAAGTATAGTGATCAGAGGACAAACGCTTGTCCGTCGAGTAGCAACAATTTCTCATCTCCTGATCAAAGAACATCAACCAGATGAAAAAAAAAGGTTCACTTGATAAAGACTTGCTGGTATAGTTTAATGCTGACAGAGTGGAGGTTGAGAGATGCAAGGTTTTATATTTAATCTTGTGTTGTGCACAGTACTCTATATAAGCACACTTAATATTGTAATACTGTCTGAGACTTCATTACTTTTATATTAGTGCTATTAATTCATATCTTCTATTATTAAGTTTAGCGTATGTGCGAATAGGAGACGAAAAAAAGATTATCGATAGCCATGAGCATCTTCTCCTGGCATCCTCTTTCCAAACGTCGTCACTTATTATGTCTCTTCACACATTGTTTTTCTTTATTATCGTTGAATTACAATAGCGTTTCGGGAAATGTAGTTCAGCATCCTTCTCTACGGTCTCGATTTAAGAGTTTTCTTTCTCTTAGATTGGTTGGCAAGAGTCAATTTAACATTTAGTTCGCTGGAGAAAATACGGCTTCATAGAAATCAGTGTGAAATGGTGATTTTCTAAGCGTATCTTAGAGGTAGTACAAAGCCCAAAGGATGGGGCACCCAGTGAGGATCGAACTCACTAATCGTCATTATTTGAGCGAGACAAGCTTGCCAATCATTATATCAGTAGAGGTACCCAAATAAGTATAGCTAATATGTGGCACAAGGCCGAATGTATGGGGCACCCAGTGAGGATCGTAATTGATCTAGCGAGACAAGCTTGCTAAACATTACACCGCGTCGAAGTATCACTGTGAGATTGACCAGAATTTGAAATCCACGCGAAGATTCTAATATTTACCAGCGGTTATTCGTTAGACAACCCACTGCAAATACTACAATACATATTTTTTAAATTACTGTAGCTAAATGCCCCCCCTATATATATATATATATATATATATATATATTTACTGGTATGGGCTTCAATTTAGTCGAAATAATATATAAGAAATATATCAATCTTATTGTATTGATTCTATTCCTCAAATTTTATTAACAGGCATATATATATATATATATATATATATATATATATATATATATATGTATATGTATATATATATATATGTATATGTATATGTATATGTATGTGTATGTATAAGTATGTATGTATGTATGAATGTATACATGGGGCATATGTATGCGTGTATATGTATGTGAAAAGTGTATATATGAATATAGATGAATATAGATGAATATGTGTATGTGTGGATATGGGAATATATTTTAGGTTTTATATATATATATATATATATTTATATATATATATATATATATATATATATATATATATATATATATGTGTGTGTATGTGTATATGTATGTATGTATGTACACGTATGCCTGTGAGTGTGTGAAAAAAAAGTGTATGTGTTTTACTTGTATATTTTTTTGTGTATTTTTGAACATAAAATATTTGGTCCTTGTGGAAATGAGACAATCGTTATATTCATCTTCATATATTTATATTTGATTTATAACCTGTAGTCTATACTAATTTTCCCAATTACAAAGCGGCCCTTTAAGTAAACACAATTTTATTTTCCTTCGAATCTGAATTGTCTGTGGTGTGTATATGTCACCACGAAATGTATCTTTATGTATTAGACATCCGTCGACTTTCTTTCTCTCCTCTTTTTAAATCCACCCCACCCACATCTCCAAAAAAAACTCTTTGTTAAGGTTTCATGTCACCCTCCTCATACTTACACTTTCTCTAAATTCTGTTTTGATTTCCGGAGTTTTTTTTTCTGTTTTCATTTTGAATTTGTAGGTCTGATGATTTGGATCGTATTTACGATTCCAATGGAATACATTATGACCATGGAATATTTGTTTTCTTTTTTTATATATATATATATATATATATATATATATATATATATATATATACATACATATACACACACATATATATATATATATATATATATATATATATATATATATATATATATATATATATATATATATATATATATATATATGAATAAAAAAGAGACAGAGGAAAATACATATATTTGTCCCTCAGAAGATGAAACTCGTCGGCTAAGAATATGTTTTTCCCTTTTGTCTCTTTTTATTTATTTTGTCTCCTCTACAGATGCATTCCCCACACACACACACACACACACACACACACACACACACACACACACACACACACACACACACACACACATATAACAACTGCAATTAGTTTCTTTGTGAGTATATTACATATGTTTTCGTCACACGTTCATATATTAACTGTATTTGCTTCATTCAAAATGAATTAGGCCAGCAGGTGGCAAATAAGGTCGCAAATCTTTATCGATCTCTCGTCAAGAGAGAAAGAATTTTTGCAAAGTCGAAGAACGTCAAAACAAAGGATTGCGTTTCGATGCAAGAATTACTCCTGATCCAAATAACTGATTCAATCAACAAAAACAGAAAATGTAGCCAGCATCAGAAACATTAGTTTTTAGGATGAAAAAAAAAAAAACGTCTTATTGCTTCTACCTCTGCTGAAACAAATTTTCGAGACTGCAACAATTTTTTTCACCAATTTTATTGCCAGAAACCAAAGATAAATCACATCTATTTTTAGAAAAAAATCAAGATAAAATTAAGAAAAAATTTAAAGAAATGAAAACGTGTAATACAAATAAAAATTAGTTACACGAAATCATGGCTGCTCGATATGGAAAAGTAAATAAAATTAGTATCGACTGAATATAGATCTTTATTAAACTTAGCCATACTGCGTTTCGTGAATAAATTGGTTGGAATATCGGAAAACAGGTAATTTATCTACAAAACATCCTTAAATCTGAACGAAAAACTGAATAACATTCACAAAAAATCAGCGATGTTCAACTTAGATATGATAAAGCGTTGTCTGAGAAAATATAATATTCAAATGATTTTAGTATGGGATAAAGTGATATTTTGTATTTTCTTATATAACCGGACACTGTGAATTTTTATATATATATATATATATATATATATATATATATATATATATATATATGTTCACCAGAAGAAATGCCTTTATATGTATATATAAAAGTGAACATTGAAGTCAACAGTTAGAAGTGACAAGCTGTTTCATGTTAGACGCAATCGTCAGGCGGCCTGACGATTGCGTCCAGCATGAAACAGCCTGTCGCCTCTAACTGCTGACTTCAATGTTCACTTTTATATTTACATACGCTCTATCTCTGATATTGAACACTTTATCCCATAAATATTGCACACCTTAAGACTATATTTCTTCATATATATATATATATATATATATATTCATCACATGAAATCCTATATATATACATATAATTTTATCTTCTTTCTCTCGTTCGCTCTTTCATGCATACACACACATACGCAACGCACACGGAATGCCTTCATTAAATTTTACAGATCAATATTTGAATCCCCGATCAATTCGTTCTAAAAAAAAAAAGTTTCCATTTTCGATCATATTCGCCATTTACTCAATTCATACCATGCATATGAGTGTTTCAAACTCTGTGTCTCTTCCTGTCCAATAAAGCGGCCCACCACAAATTTCTCTCTTTTGTTACTCATGATTACACCATGACGGGATGTCTTAGTGGTACTTTTCAGCCATTTGTTTAAGCCTGTCAAGCTAGTCGTTGTTTTCCAATTGTTTTTATTTTCGATGTGTCTTGTGAGTGTTAATTTGTCCAAGTCTTCTTTATAAATTGTTTTCCCAATATTGCAGCTGTCTCTGTCAGAGAGTTATCAAAAGTCTCATTATATTTTAATAATTTAATAATTTATTCCATCCTATTCTCTGCATTCCTCAATCGAATAGTTCATTTCATCTCTGTGGAGATTGTCTAGCATTTACTGTCCTATAGCAGTGTAGATCATCAGATTGCTTTTCGGATGATATTTCTGGTATTTTTCAATCATTGAATACTTGGCTTTGTTTATGAGAAATGTTCTTTTTTAATCCCATGCATTTTCGCATATGTGTATCAACCTTTTCATCATCCGTTAGTGCACTATCAGAAATTTTCAAAACCTTTTTAAATGTTTTTCCCATGAATTTAGAGAAACGAATTTCGGTCAGCATTTAAACTCTAGTGGTTCTCTTCCTGATCGAAAACTGATCAGGATATTAGATTTTGCTTAGATCTAAGACAGTTTTCTGCACATTAGCCTGAAGAGAATCTTCTGGGTGAAATGTTTCTTATGTTTGGTTCCATTTCGTATGCATTATTTAGTATGAAGCCTAAATAAAGTCAATTTGAAAACAATTTGGAAGCAACTTGCTGGTTTGAATGGTGCATTGGAGAAGAAACGGTCTTTTCTGAGTAGGACTGTCTACTATGGATTTAACGGAACTTGAGCGATCATGGCAAATGCTTAATCATGCGACATCCTGAACTTTCATCTTCTTTTCTTATGAAAATCTTTCAAGTTAAAAATTTGAAAATTCGAAAAATTAATCGAATCAAAAACGGGAACTTTATTTTAGATAACCGAAGAAAATATATTGAAAAATAATGGAACTGTTATTCTTTAAGAATAGATATACCGATAAAAAAATTTCTTTTATAAATGTTTGCAACAACCCTTTTGTAAATTTAGAACCATTTTTTTCTTCAGAGGTTTCTGGTCATGTTGTCGTGCAGTTTTTATTGACTTTCTTTATGTTTTTCTTTTTATCTTTTTAATTAAGTATCTGATCTTGTGATAATAGAAACGGCACTGAGAAAGTTGAAATAGTTTAAGAACTTCGACGCAAATTTACCATGGATAATTTAGCTATCAAAACACATTTTAAACACATTTGTCTTAGCAAATTGCTTTCTCTTTTAATTAAAGCAGGATTATTTAAATCAAAATTATGGCCAGACTCATTACAGTGAGAAACTAATGCATTGCGCGTGTTATTTTATAAAATGTCTCTTTCGTGCTAATATAATAATTTAAATTCCTTGTAGTTTCTCTGATGTATTGCTTGTAGCAATCGTTACAGGTAATAGAGTATATTCATACTACATGTTTTGATTTTATATTATTATTTTTCCTTCTATTAATTAAATCTCTAATTGTCTTAGAGGTAGTTGCAACACATTTTATGTTAATCTTAGTTAATGTTTTTCAATAGTAGTTGCGATAGGGTTGGTTTGGATCATAGATTTCGATTCGTTGGATTTAATTGATTTTTTCCTTGTTTATTCTATAATATTTCACGGACTTTCTCTTTGGCGTTGAATTTACCCTAATTATTTCATATTTAACGCAAAATAGAATGTTTATTTAACCAGAATTTGTTGTATTTATCTGCATATATATATATATATATATATATATATATATATATATATATATATATATATATATATATATTATTATAAATTCATGAATCATTCATACAAAAAACAAATATAGATGTATGAATGTTTCATGAATTTATAAATAATAATTGCACCTTTTAATTGAAATGTATATATATATATATATATATATATATATATATATATATATATATATGTGTGTGTGTGTGTGTGTGTGTGTGTGTATGGCGGTTAGACGATTGCGTGCAGCATGAAACAGCCTGTCGCCTCTGAGTGTTGACTTCAATGTTAACTTTTATATTTATATTTACATACGCTCTATCTCTGATATTGAGCACTTTATCTCATAAATATAGCAGAACACCTTCAAACTATATTTCTTCCTATATATATATATATATATATATATATATATATATATATATATATATATATAATACAGAACATGTAAGTATACATTATTTACATTATTCGGACTATTGTCCTCATTTTTGTCGCCATATTTATTACAACCAGTACTCATATTGCAATTTTTGCTGTTATCATTTCGTGTTTTTACCAGAGCTCATATTGCAACTTTCTTGTTATCATTGCTTTTCTCTGGCACTCCTTATTACTGGTTCCCATATTGTATTCATTTCTATGCTTGGTCGGCTGAAGTATTGATAAAAATGGTTGCTGAAGGTTTATAATACTCAGAGATTCATACCCAGATGTCCTCAATGACACATGGCACAGTGGATAAAGGCGTTAGTTAGATCCAGTGACAGGTTAAGGCAGTGGAGAACTTTCAGAGGGGGAGTAACAGAAAATAACTGATAACTGACATCAAACATGGCACGTGGAACTAGAACAGTTTACCCCATTGAGCGAAATAAACGGTTCAGTTCGATATTCCAACTACCTGAAGAAGGGTGGGGCGTACAACTGCCGAAGTGTCGTAGTAAATATGGCGACAAAGATGAGGAAAATAGTCCGAATAATGTAAATTATATACATAATACCTCATCTCAGAAATATAGACAGACAAAATTGTATATTTTGTTTCGACGTTTAATAAACAACGTCTCAACAATGATGGTAACAAAGGATTTTATTTAAAATTGCAATTTATGAAACATCAACCCATTTTCCGTTTTTGGAAAATTTTCAGTAGAAGGTAAAAAGGATTTTTATAAAGAAAAAATGAAAGAAAATAAGAAATCGATAACAGGAAAAGGAAGAAGAAAAGACAAAAGAAAGAGATTAGTAGATTCAAAATTACACAGATACAAAGGAAGAGGATAGTTAAGAAAATAACATATGAGAAGATGTTGATTCAAATTTGAACGGAAATGAAACGTCAACACTACTTACAACGTCGCGTTTCAAATTTTATGGCATTTTTAATGAAATCCCAAATTCAAACAAAATTATCCATAGAACGTAAGGACAAAGAAGGAATGCAAAACCTTACAAAACCAAACTTACATTATTTATCATTTAGAATAAAAAATGAATTTTAAACTTTAATATATTTATATTAATTAACTTAATTTAATTTTTATATATATATATATATATATATATATATATATATATATATATATATATATATATATATACGTGTCAAGACAGCACTCTGTAGTATCTAGTATGAACATGGCCACAACGAGGCTGACCGTGTTTGGAAAAGATTCTCATCCTTATAGATACCCATATATAAAAATCTACATATTCAGATAAAAATAGAAATAAAATAAAGATTCTTGATAATGATATAGAAATAATTGCTGTTTGAAAAAAGAATTCATTAATTTCGAAGAATTTTTTTTTTGTTCATATTACGGATACGAATCGAAAAGTGTCTGGGTGCTCAAAAGCATACCGGATTACATGGTGGTTTGTACTACAAAAGGGGGGGGTAGCAATTTCCAATCCACCCGGAGAATCCAGAATTTAATTAAGCTCCCGAATGCGCTGGCAAGTATAAGTAATTTACGTGGAGTCTACTTAAATATGGATACAAACTAAAATAATATTTGGGGTAATATGAAACAGACACGTGTTATCATTAATAAAACTATTACTAGTCTGAAGAAGTTCATTCTGGAAACAAAACGCGTTACTTTGAAATTTTTAATTTTGATATGCGGTTATTCACTATATATATATATATATATATATATATATATATATATATATATATATATATATATATATATATATATATATATATATATATATATGTGTGTGTGTGTGTGAAATTTTATTGATTCAAAAGGAGTTCTCACTATAGGAGATAGAGTGTTAATAGACATAGACTGTTTGGACTTAAGAAGGTGACTCTCAGTTTTTTGTTTAATACGATCATCAGAGAGAGAATTGGTCTATAGATCGCATTGATGTGTGCAACTCACAGTGTTGATTCCTTTGTCCGCTTTCTCTCTATATCTATCTATCTATCTATCTATCTATCTATCTATCTATCTATCTATCTATCTATCTAAGCCTACTCATATCTATCTATCTATCTATCTATCTATCTATCTATCTATCTATCTATCTATCTATCTATCTAAGCCTTCTCATATCTATCTATCTATCTATCTATCTATCTATCTATCTATCTATCTATCTATCTATCTATCTAAGCCTACTCATATCTATCATATCTATCTATCTATCTATCTATCTATCATATCTATCTACTACACACATATATATATATATATATATATATATATATATATGGTGCCTGTTGACTCGCAAAGAGAGTATTAGCATCACTGACAGGTCCACCCCTTCACTTAAATTCCCCATGTACAACACAGCATTCATCGGTTGTGTGAACGACAGTGGCTCATAAAATCAGCCATCGATCTGCATTTCCTGTCACATATGTGACATAACTAATCATCCCTGTGTGGTGGAAGTAGACTTTGATCATCACTTCCAATGTGCTCTTTCTATGTCTTGTCAGGCCTTACCTAGACTTGCAGACCTTAATGCAGGTCGGGCATTCAAAGCATCGCATTACAAAATCATCATATATATTAGGCTGTTGGTGTTAATGTGACCGCTGGTGACTGAGCAGCCCCGCCACCGGACAGACATATCCAATTGCATTGGGCATATGGTCAGGTGGCACCTCATGTTAATTCAAACCCCTTTCTTTAGTTCAGGATATTATTGTGATGCCTCAAATATATATATATATATATATATATATATATATATATATATATATATATATATATATATATATGGTCAATAGCAAGAGGGATAGTCTGTTTCATGCTTGAATATTTTGGCCTTAAAATTTGGTATAAAAATGAAAAAGATTGTCAGCGCACGGAATTGACCTCGGTGTCCATTTTTAGGTTTACATATACACTATATCTGATATCGACCACTTTTACCCATAAATATAGCTTGCCTTTAAACTATAATTTGCACCATTACTTTTTTTATCGACAGATCCAAAAAGTCGGTTTTCTGACAACTATATCTAATTAGTTCCACACATATCCGGCTACTGCGAACAACTCTACAGAACAACATAAACTTCATCTTGGCACTTGGAATGTACGAGTTCTCAAAGACAACAACTCAGCACCAGAAAAAAACAGCTCTGGTCGCATTGGAGCTAAAGAAGTACAACATTGATATAACTGCACTGAGAAGTAAGCATCAGTCGTTTGCATGAAACGAGGAAGCACAATAAACAGTGTTCCTGCTGCCCTTGAATACAATGCATTCTCCTGCACTGTTTGTGGTCTTTTGTGCAATTCTCAAGCTGGTCTTAAAATTTATGTCCATCATAGGCATGCAGATAATTAGTTCGTGGTCGAACTCGACGGGGAGAGAGAGAGAGAGAGAGAGAGAGAGAGAGAGAGAGAGAGAGAGAGAGAGAGAGAGAGAGAGAGAGAGAGAGATAAGTTGAGGTTTTAGGTTGAGATGTTGACGGCCATTTTAAATATAGTCTTGATATTCTTCAGGCCCGATTCTTGCAATAAATATATTTATCGTCATCATTGCTATTTATTCCAGGCATAATTTTTCTCTGATTTAATCAAGAACTAATGAACATATATTGCAATGCTTTCCCGTGACTGTTTTTTTAACTTCATCGGAAATCTTGTCCTGGCATCGCAAATATTCTAATGGATTAGACGGCACATACAAATAATTAATTGTTAAATCAATAAACACGCTTCTACGATTTCCCTAGCACGGTGAAAAATATGGCGCACGAAAATTTTCCATACGTAAAAATATTAGTAAACATCTTATTGTAGGAAAGTGATCGTCATTCGTATAAAAGGAATACAAATCAAGCTGCACTATTCAAAAGAGCTCATCTTCGTCTTGTATAATTCGAAAAAATGAAGTGTATAAAATAAACACTTATTGTTCTACAAGCATTTTAACATCAGAATATGAACGCAAAATACAGATTTTATAAACGAAAGTTAAAGATTCTGTCAATGGAGCCAAACTGATGACATTCATCAATAAAGAAGATCTTTTCCCAGTTGTCATAAGGCCCACCATGAACCCCACATATGAATATCATTAATCATCTGCTTTTCCCCCACCAGTAAAGTGACATGCGCACAACAATCGGTAATACTTGCTCTGCGCATAACACATTTGGCACACATTCTAATAAAACGCGCGTTTTGCTTTTCAGCAAGAACTTCAATTACATTTATAGAGGCATGAAGTATCGATCGTCTTTCTTTTCTTTCTTACCAAAGTGGTATTGATTTGTTGAAACTTCACTTTTTAGTGTTAAGCATGTTATCGTGGGAATCCAGTTCTATCCACAGAGTCAATTGTTAAAGCTGGCATACAAAAACGTTTTTCCTCGTTGTCCAAATGAAGACTATTTTCATCTTATCTTCTATGTCTTCTCCCTTCAATTATTATTATTATTATTATTATTATTATTATTATTATTGTTGTTGTTGTTGTTGTTGTTGTTTGTACAGATGGGGTTTTCAAACCATTAGTGATTTTCACTGGAGATCAAGCGGCAACAAGTCTTTTTGACACTGCAACTCTCTTCTTGGTATTGAGGCTGATATTTAAATGCTTTCGAGTCTACATCGGATTTCCAGTTCAACTTCGTTGCAACGTCTATTGGAATTTTCTAGAATCGACATTTCTAGTGGTCCTGAATTATGTTAAGTGCCATGTACCTTCAGAAGGTAAACCTACACAGTTGTCCATGGATTCCTTTTTTTTATTATCTGTCCACTACAATAACTTGTGAAAAATATTGGCGTGTGTTACTGTTCACTTCTCCATAGTTTTGTATACAAAGTTTTCCTACTCTTAGATTGGTTACCACCCAAGGCTAGAGAGAGAAGTCTACTCTGCAATTTAACCTATAGATAGAGAGGGGTTCAAGTATAAATAAATTGGCCAAGATCACTGGTGCAAATATGAGACCGAAATATTATGGTCAAATTTAATCGCGATTATAACTCGGACAACAAAATTTATTTCAGTTCTCAAGCAATGTCTTTGTAATTTTCCAAATTTTTACGTCTGAAAATATCATCATCGACTAACAACCGAGTTCCATTTTTTTTTCAATATCTCGATCAGACATTTAGAGTCAATTTCAAACCCAAAAGAATTTTCTGCATTCATGTGTGTTGATTTGTAAGGTCAAATCCGCATCATTTGCGCAAATCCCAAAAGATAACTTTTCCTAACCAGTCAAATTTGCGTTTAGAATCTAATTTCGTCCATTGCTTATTGTTATTAAGCGTCTTAATGGACAATCTTTTCAATGTTTTACGGGATCTCACGTCTAAGACGAATATTTTCCTTGCACAGACCGAACAATGTCCATCGAGAAATGTGCTGCCCTCTGACAACCGACTACGCTATTATCGATATAGAAGAACATAGTGTGCTTGATAAAAGACCTTTCATTAAATATATTGAGTCAAATTGGGAAGACAGCCTCAGGATAAAAGCTGAAAATTCTGAGAGAAATAGCGAATATGAAGAATATAAAAACTGGTTGAAGAAGAATCTGGTGAGGATAGGCAAATTGAATAAAATGTCAGATGGCAAAGTTGAAAATGAAAAGAAGGAAAGATAAGTGAAAATGAACTGGGAAAGAAAGAAAGACATGGGGAAAGAAAGAAAGAAAGAAAGAAAGAAAGAAAGAAAAACATAGAGAAAGAAATAAAAAAGAAAGAAAGAAAGACATGGAGAAAGAAAGAAAAAAGAAAGAAAGAAAGAAAGAAAAGGAGAAAGAAAGAAAGAATGAATGAATGAAATGGAGAAAGAAAGGGAGAAAGAAAGAAGGAACAGGAGAAAGAAAATACGAAAGTGAGATTGAGAAAGAGATAAAGAAAATCGAAGAACAAAAGGCAAAAGAGATGCTAAATAGAAAAATGAGTGGAGAGAGAGAAAGTAAAAAGAAAAGAGGAAGGGAATAAGAAAGAGAATACGAAACAAAGAGGAAAAGAAAGTTAAGCAGGAAAGAGAGATTAAGAGATAGAGTGAGAGAAACGAAGAGAGTAAAGGAATATAGGAAAGAAAGGGAGATACAGAAAGATAGATGAAAGGGAGGAGTAAGACTAAAAGAAGTTGGACAGACGTAGATAAAGACAAATAATTTACAGAATAAAAGAAATTTGTATGAAAAGATGTGGAATAAAGAAAAAGAGAGAGAAAGAGAGAAAGAAAAATTAGAAAGAGAGAAGAGAAAGAAAGAAAAGACTGGGTAGAATACAAAGAAAAAGAAATAAAAAGGTCCGAAAATATGAGAAAAAGAAAGAAAAAAAGAAAATAAAAATTAAAAATAGGCGAGTATGTTAACAATGGAGACGATGCAATAAAGGAAAACGTCGTGAAAAATAAAATAATAAAAAGAGAGTCTTATAAAGAGAGACAAAGAAGAGGTAAATTAGGAGAGATAGAAAAGAAAAATAAATCGAGATTGTAAGAAATAGAACGAGAAAACGAGAGAGAAGAGAAAGAGAAAAATAAATAAAAATTAAAAAGAAATTTGCAATAAAATAAATATTGAAAATGAGTGTTAAAGAGAAAAACATGGCGGGAAGAAAATAAGAGTGATAGGTAAAACGAAATGAGAAAATATGAAAGAGAAAAAAGAGAAAGGATAGAGATATCTAGAAAGAAAGAGAAAGAAAAGAAAAGAAAAAATGAGACTATATGAAAGATAAACGGAAAAAAAAATCCAAATAAAGAAAATAGAGAAAAGAGTGACAGTAAAGACAAAGTAAAAGATAATGTGAGAAAGAAAGAGAAAGATGAGAGACAGAAAAAATATGTCAATAGAGAAGAAGCTAAAAGAACACAAGAGATAGGGGGAAATAAAATGAAAGCGAAATGGAAAATTGAGGAATGAAATTTGTTCGAAAGAAGAGGAAGCAACTGATCCACTCCATAAATCCTCTATTTGCCACTATTCAGCTTCCATCTGAAGACGATCGTGTTTGGAAAATATAGCATCAAATTCTTTACTTTTTTGGTACCTAAGACAGAAATGACTCAAAGCCTTATTACAGGAATCCATAAAAACAGACAGCACCTTCACCACCGTTCTAAAAGATATGAATCCCTAATTAATCCCTGGTAGCTGAAACATCCCAAAATAAGTGAGATGGAAATTGGACTAGTTTTGACGCCATTACTGAGCTCTAAATTTGCTATAATCTTGTGTCAAACTTACCATAATGTAGAAGCAGGCAAATAAAATATCTTGTCATTTTTTTTTCCGTCTATCACCCGAAAACGAAGTATAGTAAAAATGAATCTTGCCTATCTCATCCACCGAAGTCGGAGTGCCAACCATTTTGTAGAGCAGTTAATTTTAATCTCTATAATTCTTTCATTGAATGTAGATCATGTACTTCGCCAGGCCCAGATACGGTTTTGAATTCAAAGTCGGCCTTCTCCTAAAATGGTTCTCAATCAAAGCTAGAGAGCCTGGTCTCCTTTACTATTTAACACGTAGGTGAAAAAAAAAAAGATTCATTCCTTTCAGATGGTGTATTTATACGAATTCGAAAACAGTCTGCGGATTTTTTTATTCCAAGCTTTTACCATTACCGTCACATCTGAGAAGATTATGCTGTTGCAGTAAAGGGGGTGGAGAGGTTCGTTGTTCGCCCCGATACTTGTGCACCATAAGCTACAAGGGGCAGGGAATGATAAATCGACTTTGTGCCACACTTGTCTTCATGACGAAGAGAATAAATCAGGAAAGATAACATCTGAACCAAACATATCAGCACTTTTGATGTCTGTTGGACAATAGATGTCTTTGAGATTGAAAGACAAAGGCATTCATAAAATAAATTTAACAATAGAGAAAGAAAGAAAAGAAAAAGGGATACAGAAATGTACGAGAAAAACTATCTCCCATTAGTATACACCTTTTAGGCTTGCTAGTTGCTTGATGTGATAGCATTTGCCAAAGCTTGTCAGATTTAGTCACTTTTGAAAACACAAGAAGTCATTCCCTGTACAGCAGTTTCCTCATTGTACTGAACACAACAGTGTCTATCATTGATGCTCCTTTCTTTTTAAAAAAGAAATTAGAAGGGAGACTGGGAAATTTTAGTTTTTATCATAATGAAAATTTATGAGGCACGTTAAATCGACACTATTAATTTTACTCTCGTGTGAAGACAAATAAAGGATTATTTTTGTATGGCTAATAGTTGTAAATTTTGAACTGTGCTAGATTTCTAAAGAGAGGCTAATTTACTACTTTTAGCTCCATCTGGTAAATATTAGTTATCTCTTTGTCGACCTTAGATAGGAAATAATATCACGAATTCTGATTTTCAAAGCATCACATTCCCTTTTTGAAATACTGTTGGAACCCGATCTCATGTCTTTTTTGTTCTTTGCAGGACTATGCTGAGCTTATACATATTTATGAAGCTTCAGTTATTAATTCAACAGTCTAAAACATACGGACAAAAAGTCTATCGAATATAAATATATTCTATACATACTTTCATTGTAATTGTTCGGATAAGCTCTTGCTATCAAGACGTTTTGAATTTAAGCGCAGTTTTGAACTGGCGACGAGATCTCATCAGTTTACAATTGAAATAGCTACATGTGACCTCAAATTATATGCTAAGTTTCTTTTCTCGCACTTCTCACTTGTGGAACTTCTTTCCAGCTCCATGTCTTCCAAATTTAATCTACAAAAATTTAAATGCAGTGCCAATCGCTATCTACTGTCCTCCTGATTACTTTTCTTCTGTTCTCGTTTCTTAATAAAGTTTCTGTTTTCTAATTCTTTCATATTCAGTAACCTCTTGTGTATTAGTGGCTTTATTGCCTTGCTTGGAATGAACTCAATTAAAAAAAAAAACAGATGGTAAAGAGATTATTTAGAGCAATAAAAACAGATGGTAAAGAGTTATTTAGAGAAATAAAAACGAAGTTATGCAAATGCATGATCGCCCACATCCTGAATAAAAATATCACATAAATTTGTCATATTGAAGTAAAAATGTGACTGCTGGATAAAGTCGCCGGATCTAATGAATCGTTTCGCTCGGTACTTCAATTTAAATAACGATGACGGGTGTGGCTGCAATGGTGGCTAACCAATCCTATGAACCAAGTTGTGAGAAATGTATGAAAGAAAGGTATGGATCCTATTTTTCTCCCCCCCCCCAGCTATAGGTAAATAGCAGGGTAGACCGGGGTTTATAGCCTTGGATGGCAACTGGTCTATCGCAGAAAGAAATGGCAAACTACTGCGGGAAAAATCTGCCTCGTCAGTCATATATCGAAAGATACATGATCGCCTAAGCGAAAGGAGCGAAACACTTACATCTCATTTTAACAAATATATTTATCAAAATTACACAAAAACATTTTGAAATACTAAGAAGTAAATGTATTTAATAAAATCGCCATTGGCTTCAACCACGGCCTCCAGACACTTTTGGAATCTCCTGCATCTCTTCTAGATGGTTTCCTTGTTTAAGTTAGTGAATGCTGCCATTATCTGAGCCTTCAGCTCATTTCTGGTGTTATAGGGAGTTTTGTTGGTATCTCGGAGCCCAAACATAATATTCAAGGGGGTTGCTGTCTGGGGAGTTAGCTGGTGATGTTTTCGCAGAAATTGTTTGACAGCCATGATGGGTTTTCCTGCTTGCGTTGTAATGTGAAGTATCCTGTGGCCAGACATAGTGTCTTCCAGCAAACACCTCCTTGACCCAGGGCAGCGCTACCTCCTCAGGGCACTTGATGTAGGTCACCGTTTTTGAATCTGAGCCCCTGTGAGGAAATAAATGGAGGTATAACGTCGCCATCATCAGTGATCACTCTAAACACCATGATTTTGACCGGATATATCATCCAATTCTTTCCGAATCCTCTGCACTGTTACCATATTAACACCCAGACACTCTGAAATGATCGTATTGGAGGATCTGGCGCGAATGCCAAGGAAGGAAGCATGACGTTTCCAAGTTTCTGGCCGAGTGAATTAGGTCATAGTGGTCTGTTTCTCACAGACGATGGCCAAATGATGTTACTATACTGTGTAGTCGACAAAATCAAAAACAAACAACGCGCATGCGCGAAATTAAAAATATAAGATTGCGACAATGTACCCATCGCATCCTATATATATATATATATGTGTGTGTGCGTGTGTGCGTGTGTGTGTGTGTGCGTGTGTGTGTATGTGTATGTGTGATTGTGTGTGTATTAATCATCTGAGACAACCCTTTCTGCCTTCCATCAGAATGGCTGATGTTAACCTCCTTTTCTCTCAAGAAACTATTTTACATATTCATAAGTCTACTATTCGTCCTTGCTTTGAATATTGCTGCCATTTCTACTCTGGTGCTCAGAGATCAGAGTCAAAGAAGAATTTGCATTGCTATTGGTCCTGACCTGGCATCTTGGCTTCAGTCACTTTTCCACCGCCGCTCTTTAGGATTTATTTCATTTATATACAGCGGTGTTCGATAAAAGTGACTCACCTGATTTTTTTTTACTAAAAATATTTTTGTCTATTGTTTCTAGGGTTAAAATAATTTTCAATCTTATTAATATAATGACCCCTTCCCGACCACCTAGTAAAAACGTTTATTCGCCCTAAGGTATTCTATTGATAATTATAAATTTGGATATAAATGAGATTCAGGAAAAAATTCTGCGCAAAATAAGTGACTCAGATATCGCATTCTAATGATTAAACTGATAAATTTAAAGATCTTTTGACAAAATATTGAAAACTATTTTACAATACACTCAGAACAATATTCTAGAAAATTCTAGAACAGCTTAAATTAAATCTAGAGTATTCCAGAATATTCCAGAAAGCCTCATACAGTATAAAAACAGCTTGAAATAGCCACTCTAGTCACTAACCAGATGAAAGGGTACAAACACACGTCAGAACCACTTCAGGCATCTATTATGGCCCTCTCAAAAGCAGGCAAGTCTACGAGAGAAATTGCAGAAATTGCTATAACCTCGCAATCAACTGTCTCTCGAGTGGTTAGGGCACATAATGATGTCCCTCCTGATCCATTGAAGGAAACAAGGGGACGAAAGAAAAAGATTGATGATGGAACTGGCAGGGTAATCAAGAAAGAAGTTGCGAAGAATAGGACTATAACTAGCCAAGAAATTGCAGCAATTGATTGATGATTGATTTTCCTTTTATTATATATATATATATATATATATATATATATATATATATATATATATATATGAAGAAATATAGTGTTATGGTATGTGCTATATTTATGGGTAAAAGTGCTTACTATCAGAGATGGAGCGTATGTAAATGTCAACATTGAAATCATCACTCAGCGGTGACAGACTGTTTCGTGCTAAACGCAATCATCAGGCCACATGATTAACCTGATGATTGAGTGGCCTAATGAATGCGTTGAGCATGAAACAGTTTGTCACCTTTGAATGTTGACTTCAATATTCACTATATATATATATATATATATATATATATAACTGTAAATATTATTTTACTGCATCTGTCTTTCGTAGATATATGATTAGCAATGTAGTTTCAGTAAAAAAAAATATTGCCAGAAGGAACAGCCATATATATCTATGGAATTTTTTTTTATTATGGAACAGTATCTAATAAGCTAGACTTGGAGACCATAATTACTGAGATGAATCCAACCTCTTTCAGAATCTATCTATCTATCTATCTATCTATCTATCTATCTATCTATCTATCTATCTCAATCTCTCTGAAATATTTTTAAAAGTTATGTAACCGGTGCTGAGATATATATGTATATTTCGAAATGCTCCCAGAGAGGTTTCATTGCCGTATTCCAATATCTAAAGATCAAAACAACATTTCTGGTGACATCTTCCATACAGGCTCTCCCTTGCTACTATTTCTATGATATTTATATTAATCAAAGCTTAAAATAACACTTATTTGAACAAATATACTCTTTGTTTGAATTGTTCCTTAAATAACACCAAGTAAACAAGACAACAATAAAATAAGGACAAATATTTATTATTACATACTTTTCAACCTCGGGACTTACAACTATTCACCAGGAAACTCTCTCGATCGGAAGTTGACGCTTTTCGATACAAAGTTAAACTTAGTCCACCGCAAAACTGTCGTATCTGAAATAAAAAAAAACTAAAGGACGTTACACAGAATAATGGAGACCTAACAAGGGCGTTGTCATATTGTGTAAACAGCTGGGGGGAAAGTTTTATCAAAATCATTTCATAGAAAATCAAGAAATCCTAAATTTCCCTACCATGTTATTAGCCTGGTTCGGAGTGTATGCATTGTCGGTATATAAAAATATATATATAAAAATGTATTGCTTTTATTTTTACGATAAAAAAATATTTTTTATACTTTCATAGTGTTTTTTTTTTTGGATGGTGTGGGGGTCACTATTTGCCCATAGTTGGGACCCTCATAGGTAATTCCGCCCCGTGTCAAGGTGAACCTGGGAACAAGAGCAATTAAGAAATGATTACACGCTCCTCAAAAACTCCAATCTCCTTATTAGAGGTCTTGCTGCTGGCGGTAGTTTATCGTCATACCGAGGAATAAAAGAATACCTATGTTGAGATTATTAAATATACATAAATATATGACTATCAAGTTTGAAATTTGTTTGCATATTGTGAATGACATAGTTACATCGACACTGACATATTCCTGAAAACCATTTTGACAAAGAAGGATAGAAGTTAGTAGCGATAATTAAGAATGGTACACAAAAAAATCCACTGAAATTCCTTCCTGTTTTTACACTTCACGCTGCCACAGGGAAAATAGGAAAGTATTCACACGTGGCGAATTTGTTACAAGTTGAAAGAATAAAGT
Source organism: Acanthosepion pharaonis (assembly GCA_903632075.3). NCBI lineage: Eukaryota > Metazoa > Mollusca > Cephalopoda > Sepiida > Sepiidae > Acanthosepion > Acanthosepion pharaonis. The sequence continues at coordinate 1,658,125 of CAHIKZ030004396.1, forward strand.
AAAAATAAAAATATGCCGGATTAGCCGATGTGAGCAGTTTGTTGACAGTCTGTCGTTCCAAATTAAGCGCTAATTAGTACTCGGAGGATTTTTATGAAAAATAAATAAACGCGGAAAATAAAGGATAAAACAGAAATCGACCAAGAAAGATAGAAAAATGTGATAAAAAAAGCGCGTGTGAGAAAAGTAAATAGTAAAGAAAGGATGAGTTAAGCAAAAAAGAAAATAATTCCTTGAGACTGTTGTAAACTTGCACCATATATTAAATTGCGACCGTATCATATAAAATGTGAATTCTTCGGTCGGGACAATGACTGAACGGCAGTGAAATAAATAAATAAAGAATGAAAAAGAAATGAAATGAGTAACAATTAAAGAAAAGATATGGAAAAATAAGTGAATGTAAAAATGAATAAAAATCAAACATTTCGCTGGTTTTTTCTACTGTTGTCCGAACACAAAATCTTACGTTGTCCGTTTTGAAATAGTTTCGAGAAGTCACCTCATTATTCTTTCTACGTTTGCGAGTTAAATAAATTATTATTTCATTTTTCTAGTTATACACAAATGCTCTACACACTATAGCAGTCATTTTGTCACTCGAGATGCTATCGATTAGATTTTGAGAAAAACAAAGCTGAAGTTACAGTAATCATAGTAAATCTTTAAACAGAAGATCAGAATATGTTTTATTAGATTGTGTTAAGTTTACTAACCTTTCCCAGGAATTTTACACTTCAAATTAAAAATAGTCCTGCGTATGACGATAAACTACATCCGACAGCAAGGTCTCTGATCGGGAGATTGGAGTTTTTTAGGAGCGTGGAACCCCCTCTTAATTGCCTTTGTTCCCATGGCCACCCTGACCTTGGGTGGTAGAACCTATTAGGGTCCCAGCTATGGATAAATAGTGAACATCCCAGATAAAAACAAAACACAATGAAAGTATAAAATTACTGAACTGGGAGGTAGCATCTGTTAGGGTCCTAGCTATGGGCAAATATTGAACCCTCAAAAAAAAAAAAAAAAAAAAAAAAAAATAAAATCGGTAAAAATACCAGCAATATATTTTATATCAAAATGACCAACAATATATTTTATCTGTAGTTGAAGGCATGCAATTGCGCTCGAAATATATTTAGTTGACACCATAAAATTGTGTTCAAAATATTTAGATTTCGGTATTAAATAACTTATAGAGATTGATATTTCACTAAACATAAACAAACAAAACCAAATATTTTAATGATTATGAGAAAGAAACGGATGAAAATAAGATCTTAACACGACATGCCTTTTGGTTTATTAAATAAAATTTGAATTATATTTATTAAATTAATTGAACAAAAATTAATTGATTATATAAAATAGTCCCCATCTTTTTTTACATTATTTTTTTTTCTTGTTGTTTCTCACTCTGGACTTCTTCTGGTATCTTGCAATCCGGGTAACACTGAGTCAATTTTGAACTGAAACCTTTTTATTCAATCTACGAGGATAGACTGTCCTTGTTTCGTTTTCTTTCATTTCTTACCTTCATTTTTTTTTTTAGCATTGTTGAGTTATTTCTAGCATGAGTAGAAATAGGACTAGCAGTAACTGAACAGTATTAAAAAAAAGAACAAGAGGATCTATCCCCAGACATAGAGAGCACAAAGAAAAAAAAGCTAACCCAATATCAGTTCAAAATTTCCTTAAGAATAGCCAGATCGTCAAACACCTGAAGAAGGCAGAAACGTCGTGATATTTACAACAAAGATAAAATCAATATTCCTAATGTAGTTAAATTAAATAATAATAAATCTTCATTCTATAAAATTCAGACAGAAAATATTCCAGACGGTCTATTCTGCCAGCTTTCGCTCAAAATCAGCATTCCATTCAACCTTTTATTTTTCATAGAAAATCGCTGATTCAGATTTGCAGTCCTCTCCGTACATATTGAGAAAATCTCGACAAGATTGGAATAATGGTAAAGTGAAAACATTGACTTGTATAAATCTGACATTTTTTATAATCGTTAAGGTTTATTATTGGAATTACTTTGTTATACTAATACACAACGTCTACTGGCGTTGTGTTATATTAAAAACTACATTTTTTTTAATTCAATATATAACATAGGTACAAATTAGAATAAAAACGCTGATTTGGTGAAGGAATATAGATTCTACTTATTTATTTTTGTTTGGAACGTATATGAATGAATTTAGACATGTTTTTCTTGTGCTATAGAACAGTGATATAGAATGTACATTAAATATTGAGTTTGCTCATAAACCCATATTCTCCTCGCATAATGTTAAGCTTAGGTAATATTTTTTTTCCATATATTTAAACTATAATTAAAGACCATAATGCTGGAGAGTGAAAATGCCATTAGAATATATTGGAAGATCATCAAGTATCACCTGAAATCAAGAAAATTTGAATTTTTTAAGAAAAATGTCAATGTATGTAGAAAAAAAAATGCTACCAGCTTATATTTATACCAGGAGGATTTCCGTCCTGGTATGACAATAAACTCCATTCGCGTCCTGGGTTAGACGATAAACTACGTCCGACAGCACGGCCTTTGATCAGTAAGTTTTGAGGAGCGGGGAACCACTTCTTAATTAATGGTGTTCCCAGGTCCACCCTGATCCGGGATGGTAGCACCTGTTAGGGTCCCAGCTGTAGGCAAAATTTTAACCCCAAAACAGAGCACTATGAAAATGTAAAAATAAGTTTTAATACCAGAAATACTTTTTTGTAAAAGATTATAGCCAGCAATACATTTTTGAAAAAATATTACAAGCAATACATTTTCGAAAAGAAGTAATTAACAGCAATACATTTTTTGGAAAAAAAAATATTACCAGCAATAAATTTTTGGAAAAATAATATCACTAGAAATAAAAATTGGCATTTAGTAACCCATTGAAGTTGATATGCTGTAAAACAAACCAAACCAAACAAAACCAAACCAAACAAAACAAAACAAAACCAAACCAAACCAAACCAGGAGCATTTGGATAAAATATCACCTTGTTACCTGATGTACTACCTTACTTTGTCTGGTGTTTCTATATTGTGACATGTAACCGTCTTGTTTTAATAATATGGCGTCAGAAATGTATAACAATTGATTTTCTTTATAAAAGAACGAAGAAGTATATAAACTGCAAAAACAATTCCAAGACAACTCTGTCTTTAAGTTTACATACGAACTTAATAAGAGAAACAAAATTCCCTTCCTTGATATACTGATAAACACTAATAACAACTTATATTAAAAAAAACAAACATTAATAAAATTAACTATGAATACTCCACAAACGCTTTAAAATGTGTAAAATAGATATTTTGAAATGTCAAGATTTGTACTATTAGTACTTTTCTTTATATTTTCTACTACTCGCTTTGTAACATCTATCAACAACAATACCTAGTTACCTCCCCTTAAACGTTTTTCCGTAGCCATGTCATGTAGCTGCACATCTCACTCCACATATTAAAAATTTAATTTTCACATGATCAGAACAATTTTTGTTTTTCGCAATTATGAACACTACAATACTTATTCTGTAATTAACAATACCCTGGTGATAACATTGTGCTATGACGAAAGTACTCGGTAAATAAATACAGTATGTATCAACACGGAATTTTCCTCTCGTCTTTCAATAATCATACAAAAATGCTTATCCGTGAATATGAAAAGATCTCACGAGAATAAATTGACAGAATATATACGCTTCTTCAACACTCACAGAACAAAAGGGTAGTTGAAACTACAACTGTTGAGTGGACCATTGTAACAATTTCTGGAGAGGTCTAAGAATCTGTCGGAATCTTTAGCTGAACCAGGCCACTAGATTAAAACCCTCGGTCTCGATGACTTGTGACTTAGTGCTATCAGTTTCGTCGACTGAGTTTCGCTCAAAAACCTGTGGCAAGCTTTTAAGAGGCCTTTCCTAACATTGAATTTACTTTCACATAATAATGTGAGGGTCTTCTGAGCCCCTTTTCAATAACGGAATTTTCAATTTGTCAGACATTGATGAATGCTTGTAAAAGCAAGAATACAAAAATAAAAAATAAAAATTTACAAAACGCAAATGAAAAAAAATTCTGTCAAACTTTTTGAAAGTTTTAGTCGCGTTCGAAGACTTCAAATCATTTGTAAAGGGCATTTACTATAGAGAAACGGTTATCAATATCTAAATAGTTAATCAAATTACGACGATCGATATTAGTAGTTTTCATGTAGATTTAGGCCAACAGTTTCAGAATCGTGATTCACATTGACATCTTGTTCAGTATCTATTGATCACTATTGGTATAAATGATCAAGTGAACACTACTGATTGGTGTAAGATTTGGTTTGTAAGAAACTTTTTCACGTCAGTGTTATTTTACATTGTATTTGAGTAACTTATAAAGTATGTAACTTATAAAGCATGTAACTTATAAAGCATGTCTTAGTAAGAATCCGTATTCCTATGTCTCGTGTGCGATTTTAACATTAGACAATTTTCTTATTGAATAAGCAATAGAAAATGTTGATTCCCTCGACGTCGAGTATTTATTAAGAGGTCGTCTGCTTCTTCAGCAGTGCGTTCGATCCTCATCGGGAACTTACGTTTTTGCGCTTGTATATTAAGAAGAGTAAGCAAAGGTGTTTGTTTTCATTTGTGGAAAGTAAAGTTTTCTTCAAATTATTTGACGTCAATTATCATAGGAAACCTTATTTCTGATTCCAGAGTGAGATAACTCGCATTCTATCTACAACATATTTTTGTTATTAAAGACAGTATTAAATATAGAGGAATATAAAGAGACATTAAAATATAGCGAACTATTAGATATTTAAGTGAATTCATTAAAACTTCCTGTTACCATTGGGGTCTGTAATTATTGCTGAAGTACAGACTATATTTACCTGCTAATCTCATTTCTCTAATTGTATTAAAAATCCTAAGAGATCAAACTAAATTTAGACAGCCCATTTTGCAAAGAAGTTACAGTATTTTTTTAAAAATATGATTCTATTTATTTATCTTAGCTAAGTATGGAACAAAGCCAGACAGAACTGGGCTCAGATCTGGTTTTGTCAGTCTATTAAGTGGTAAATTCTTTTATTTTAAACGGTATCAGTCAAAGCAAGTCAGTAATGCCACTAAAACACGTGGGATTACAGGCTATGGAAGAATTAGGAAGAGAAACCTTAATGATGAGCAGAAAGAGAAGAGAGTCATCAGGAGGACAGTAGATAGCAATTGACAATGCATTTAGATTTTGGACCATTAAAGTTGGCTGGAAAGCATGGAGCCGGAAGGGAGTTCTACAAGCGAGAAGTGCGAGAGAAGAGACTTTTAGCATAGAATTTACACCTACATCTAGTCAGATCAAGAGCAAATTGATGTGATCTCAACGCCAATCAAGTGCTGCGCTTAAATCCAAAAGCACTAGCTACCATAGCAAAGAGCTCACTCAGACAATTACCATGAGACTCAATTTTATGTTGATTCGAAAGTCACTGGAGCTGAGGGGCCAGATCAGGACCAATAATATTGCAGATTCTTCTTTGGATCTTATCAAGGAACTCTAGGTAAATAACAGGGTTGCCGGACCATATGTGGCAGCAATATTCTAAGCATGGACAAATGGTAGACTCATAGATATGCAAGATAAATTCTGGAGAGAAAAATGTCTCACCCAGCACAGTGAACCAATTTTGTTTGCAGCCGACCTAGCAATGAATTCAATACAGTCTTTCCACTTCATATCAGCAGAAAACGTGAGCCCGAGAGGGAGCAACGCGTCACTTTCCTGGAGGATAGCATCAGCCATGCTGATTGAAGGCACAGATGCCTCTCTCAGATGAAAAGAAAAGCAACATTAAAAATCCTTTAAATTCATCTAAGTTCGAGCACTGGCCTGTGGCATCTTTGACAAATATGAATGATATATATTTAAGATTAGTTTGGTACAAGGGCTCTGTGTTTGGGGCAATGTGCAGATTCAATTCTCTACAGTAATATTGGTGTTCTAGATTAGCTCATTAACCATTACCTTGGAGAATGCCATTATATTGTATATAGCATCTTTTATTCATTAGTTGCGAAATGTCATAATGTAAGAAAAATTAAAATTAATTGTTTTGCTTTCCTATTATGTGCTGTGGTGCAATGAATAATGGCTCAGAATGAGAAATCAGAGATCTGAGTTCGAATCCCGGTTCGTTACTTTCACTTACACGCAAATAATCTTGGGAAATGTATGAAAGCATCTCTTCTCCCCCTCTATGGGTTGAATAGTAGGATAGACTGGGTCCTATAGTCTTGGTCAGCAACCAATCTACCAGAGAAAGAAATGGCAACCGACTGCGGGAAAATTATCTACCTAGTCGAAGATCGCCCAACCGTGTAACATGTTCTTTATCACTGATTGGTTACGTAGTAAAAATCGTCTGGCGACTTAAACCGTAGCACCGGATTTTTATAATATTTTCAACTTGACTCATACTTCATTAAGACTAATGTCACTCAACTATCAACCATCGTGGTCATCAGCCGGAGAGAAGTGGTAGCAGATCACTTATATTTGTGATAGTAGTCTGCGTTCAATTATCCAACACATTGAACCTTCATTCCTACCTCAAAGAGACGAAACCAACAAGAAAACATGTTTAACTTGTTCAATTATTGAGCATTGAGTTTATTCTAAGAAGACAATTTATTTCGCTTGACGGCTTTTGGGAAATGAAGTAATTAGAGTTTTAAATTAGCTAAAGAAACAGTGTCGCATCGTATGCGTCATTTTGTTTCGTTGGGAAAAAAGGTGTTAATCTTGTTGCAAAGTATTCAAATAAGTGTTGTAAATATTATGTGATGCAAAGTGATGAAAATATTATGGATCAATTCTTTTAGAAGTGCTTCCATGGTTTTGATCTCCTTACCACAACGGTTCAGCCACTAAACTCTACATCCTTCTGCTATCGTCATCATCATGATCATCATTTTCATGGGCGTACGGTCACTACGCAACAGAGGACCTTATTCCCCATGACGTACAAGAGATTCATTAATGCTTAGAATATCTTGGGTAAAGTGGATCTGGCGCAGCCCATCCCTCCCCAGGTTTGACCCTGGGCGATTTCCTCTACCTTGAAGGCTCGCCTTGGTTGTCGTTTTGAATTTAGAAAAGCCTTTCCCTTTCCTTTGACTTAAGACTAAAATGTTATCCACCCAGTAATGCAGTGTTGTTACCACCTTGGATATACAACAATTAGTTCAGTTTTTACATAACAGGTGTCCCCATGCATCAATGTGGGTTTTGTCGGTAACGTGGAACGGTTGACATGGAGTTCTGTGGAAGGCGACTTCAGGAAAAATATCGCGAACGACTGTTCTTCATCTTTTGAGACCTTCGCAAAGCCTTCCTTGACCAGCAATGTTGTCCATACTCCGTCCCTTCGCATCTCCGGCGTCCTGAAACAAGGTTGCATCTTGGTTCCACCCTTTTTCTTCATTTACCTAGCAGCGATGCTCAATGAGGTCCATGCCATTCTTCTGGTGCTGACATTCGCTATCCCCTGGACGGTGGACTCTACAACCTCGCGCTCTTGTGATACACAACTCGAACATCGAAATCTCCAGCACAAACAGCTCACAAACGACAGTACCACATCTACCCGCTCCGTTGCCGACCTCCTATGCTGTTCGACGTTCGTCTCAGAAGCCTACGATCGTTTTGTGATGGAAGTGAATGCTGACAAAACACAAATATTTACGCATCTTCTTGGACAAGAAATACTAGAAATTACTATCAACATAGGGGACTTGCCACTCAAAGTTGTCAACAACTTTCAATAACTCAGCAGCACCCTCTCACAATCTGGAACCCCCCTTCCTTCCTTAGTCTTCTCTCGTTCAAGCTGCATTCCACCCTATGACTCTTGGCGAAGAGCAATTCATTTCGGTTGTTCCACTTTCGATGCGAGGTGAATGACTGGGGAGGAAGTCTGGAGAGGAAGATAACGTAGGCCCCGACAGATCCAGTCAAGACCATCACTCGCCCTACCATGCGATCAATAGCCGAGACAGTTCCATTCACGACTTGGCCTCTCGAGCCATGACGGGTTCAAGCATAGTGTAGGCACTGGTTGAACCTAACTCGGACACGAGTGGTGTGAACGACGTCAGCGTTCTCTATCTCCCTCTCACTCGTCCTATTTGTATATATATATATATATATATATATATATATATATATATATATATATATATATATATATGTATATATATGTGTTTGTGTGTGTCATTTTATTAATTCCAGCTGACAAATCTGCCTTTTTAATCGTTTTATTGTATTTTTCGAAATTTCGAATGCACATTCAGATAAAATGTTCAAAATTCATGTCTGTTTTTCTATTTTGTTCTTTCGTATTTATCAATCATTATCAAGAAGCAAATGCTGTTATTATCGTAAAAACAATTTTTGTTAGCTACACCCTTGCAATCTTTTAGAACATTATATTAAAAATTTAAATTTACTGGTATCACATAAGTGACGTGTGGAAAAAATTAACAGAGCTTAACAAAACCAGAAAAGGAATATATTAAATGTTTATTATTATAATTATTATTATTATTATTAATATTATTATTATTAATATTATTATTATTCCTATTATTATTATTATCAATATTATTATTATTATTATTATATTATTATTATTATTATTATGTCATTATCATCATCATTCGATTTCTGCTATATTATTATTACCAATTATGGAAAATTAAGGCATTAGCCACATTTCATGTTATTTTTTTTTTTTTTTTTTTTTTTTTTCCGATTAGCGTTATTATTATTATTATTATTATTAATATTATTATTATTATTAATATTATCATTATTATTATTATTTTATACACTTTTTAATCTGTCGTCTTCTATGGTGAAATACATTAAATGTGTTGTGTACATTAAATAAATGAGGTATGTCAGCTCTTTGTTCAACAGTTTTGCAGACCCAAAACATACAGGATTGGTATTACTTGATTTCTAATTCAGATCTTAAATTGTGAACATTATAGGGCATTTGAGCGCATTTTTATGCGCGCACGTTCGCAATGTTTGTGTGTATGTGTACAGATGTGTGTTCGTATAGCTATGCGTGCATGTGGCTGCACCCACCTACCTCTAGTTGCGTATGCACGCGAATACGTATCAATAAGTGTTTACACCTACATATACATACATATATATATATATATATATATATATATATATATATATATATCTTTAAACTTTTACTGATTGTTTACGCATATTTACAAGGTTGTTTATGACATTTCGAGGGGAAAATGTGTTTGGCCTATTGCCTTTCGTCTCCTCCTCTAGGCAACTGCGACTATTTGTACTAAGTTAAAGAGTACCAGCAACAGGAGGTAATGCCTAACTTGACCTGTTTTGATTGAAGAACACGAAATCAAAGTAAAGCCGATGTTTTCAAAGGAATCATCGGCCTTACAAGATAAGAATCTTGTTCCTTAACCTTCCAGATATTATTTACGTATTAGGGGGAGATTTCCTTCGGTTTATTAAAATAAAAATAAGTTGTTTTCCTTTTTTTTTTAAATTTTATTTTGACCATTAACTTGAGTTGAAAACATATTCACCATTTTCTTCTATTCTGCAATTTTCATCAACAACTTCATCATTCAACTTTCTCCAAATAATTTATATTAATACCAGGAGGATTTCCGTCCTGGGTATGACGATAAACTCCATTCGCGTCCTATGTATGACGATAAACTGCATCCGTGTCCTGGGTAAGACGCTAAACTACGTCCATCAGCAACGCCTTTGATCAGGAGGTTTTGAGGAGCGTGGAGCAACCTCTTAATTGCTGGGGTTCCCAGGTCCACCTTGACCCGAGGTGGTAGCACCTGTTAGGGTACCAGCTATGGACAAATAGTTAACTATTACCAGCAATACATTTTTCGACAAAAAATTATTACCAGCAATACATTTTTGAAGGAAAAATATTACAATAAACAGATTTTAGACTTAACAAAATATTACCAGCAATAAAAAATTTTGTCGGCATTAAATAACTCATTGAGGTTGATATGCCGTAAAACAAAACAAACCAAACCAAATCAAATAATTTATCATTCGCAAAAAAACTACCGTTATGCTTTTTTCAGTCTTCCAGGGAAATGATTAGCTGTAACTGTAAGTTCTATGATAACAGTTTCTTCTATCGCACTTCTTGCTTGTGGAACTCTCTTCCGACTTCTTGCTTCGAAGTCAACTTTGATTTTGAAAAATTTAAACTTCAGTCGTTATCTTGTGTCTTCCTATGTCCTGTCCTTTTATTTTCTTCTTTCCTTAATTGTAGTTTTTCTCATATTCTCTAACACTCAGTAACCCCTTTGCATTTTAGTGGCTTTATTGCCTTGCTTACGGATAAATTATTTGAAAATGCATTGCCATTAAAAGAATTCTGTAAAGACTTGTTTAAACGATAATATGAATGCAAAAGATCAGGTGCATGAGTAAAATGTTTTTCCGTATCGGGCTTCTTTCAATGTCGTGTCCTTTCAGGGTCTGGGAGATTGTATATTTTCTCAGCTTCCTTGTCCTTTGTAGCATGAAGCAACCTTTCTCTCCTTTTTTTTAACATACTTTGCTCTGACCCTTCAATATGTCTCATCGAGTTCGAATTCCAGTCGAATCTATTACATTCACTTACGTGCTGATAACCTCGGGAAAGGTATGAATCCTCGTCTCCTATTTTCTATGGGTAAATTGTAGGAAAGGCTGGGTTCTATAGCCCTGGATGCAACTGGCCTACCACAGAAAGAAATGGCAACCTACTGCGGGAAAAATCAGCCCCATCAGCCATGTATTGAAAGGTACATCGTCACCTAAAAGTGCATCAGGCATGTCACATAACTGACTGACTGATGCTTTATAAATATTAAAGCCTCCAATGCTTCCGTCCTTATTATCCATACCCCCCAAAGAAAAATACATTGTACCTTTTATCTCTCATGTTTTTGCGCATACGTTTCGTCCATGGTATTATTGGAATCATTCTAGATTCCATATCGTTTTCACTTCGTCTCATCTTTATCTGTGAGGTAATTTTTCAGAAGGGTGTTGCGATTTATACACTAAATGACAGTTTCGATAAATACAGACAAAAGTCAGCATATCCTGTGTTAGGAGGTGAATTTGCTTTTTATTATTATTGGAATAGAGAGAGGCTTCACACTGCTTTATATTATGCGAGATGTTTTTATTATTAATAGAAAATATATTTTGGATTCTACTCATTCATTTGTCGAAATGTTTACTTTTCTCTAATGCAGATTCCATTTCATAATTGTTAAATCACCTTCTCCATTTTCAAGGCTAACTTTCGTTTAAGCTAAAACATAGTTTTGCGAGAAAAAATTATATTACTTTAGGAAATATTTCAATTTCGAGAAAATTTAAATTCAAAAATGGAAGCGAGTAATATTGCTTTAAAGTAGCGGATTTTATTTATAATGTACATAAATTGCTAAACACAAACTTTGTATCCAATATTATGACGTCAACTGTTAAATTGACAGTGTATAAATATATTACCGAACTTGCTCCTGATTTTAACTTTTGGCAAATATGTAATTTTCAAGTACGGTAGCGATTTAAAGGTTCTGTAGGATTAATGTCTTCAATCACGAATTGAGTTTTGAGTTTCAGAGAACAGTATAATTCAATTTTATCTTCTTATTCCATAAATTATATTTAAATATACACACTAACGAATCAGATACGCTACTTAAAGAAATACAGGCAATAATTAGGGGTTCAGTTTAGCATTATGTTTATATTGTAAATCGAAGAATCTTGTCAAACCTTTTAAAATAGTTATGTTCCTTTTAAGCACATGAGGACATATTCGAGGAATACATTTTCATACAAAAATACACCTGTATTCTCTACTCAGAGATTTTAAATATTTACACTCAATGACATTTTCTTTAGGAGGCAGTTGTATATTTGAATATTTGTTGTGGCAGTCAGGTATCTGTGTCCAGACACAGATGAAGAAGACAAGAAAAGAAAACGAAAAATGTAAAAACCCTTTCGCATCTTGATTTTTAAAAAGAAAAACAGCCATTTTTTTTTCTTTCTTGACATTTGGAGATGTTCTAATCTTTTGAGCTTAAATTATTCGCTGTGCCTTGTTACGAAGTGAACAAAGCTTAGAAAAAATGTATTATTTAAACCCTATTCACTGAGCGAGTACACACACGCATGCACGCACATACAACGTGTAATATATATATATATATATATATATATATATATATATATATATATATATTATAATTAATTCATCGAGTCTATAAGAAACCTCAACTGAATGCAAAAAGCACTGGACGGCCATTTCGTCCTATATTTAGGACTACATCAGCAGTACGCATCCACTACCGAGAATTAAAACCCGAACAGTTACGTTATCAGACAAATGTCATGACAACTGTTCCAACGGGCGTCAGTGACGAAGAGGTAGCGAATTAGACTTGATATAGCGCCGCTCGATCACTAATTCCATGGTGGAACTCACCCGAGGTTCTCTTTTACCCATAGGACTGTGCCCCCACGAGCCACGATTACTATAAACAAGCCGCTCCATCCAGAACCTTAGAAGCCGGTTCAAGCGAGGATATAAAAGTGATTAGGAGGATTTGATATAATTATAATTAATTCATCTAGTCTAGAAGAAACCACAACAGAATTCAGAAAGCACTGAACGGCCGTTTCGTCCTATATTTGGGAGTCATTAGCAGTGCGCATCCACTGCCAAGAATTGAAGCCCGGGCAGTTACGTTAACAGGCAAATGTCATAAAACAACTGTTCCAACGGGCCTCAGTGACGAAGAACGAGGACGAAACGGCCGTTCAGTGCTTTCTGAATTCTGTTGAGGTTTCTTCTAGACTAGATGAATTAATTATAATTATATCAAGACCTCCTATTTTCTATCACTTATATATATATATATATATATATATATATATATATATATATATATATATATATATATATATATAAAGTTTACTATATTGATGATGTTTATTGGTTATGAGTTTTGGGCGACTAACTGATTTTGACACGTCAATCCCTCTGACTTATTTAATAATGAAATCAGTTTTTGTCACAACTTATTAATGGGGTCTGTAATAACAACGATAACGCAGTTTAGTCAGGTGACTTCTATCTTCAAAATCGATACTCCTGCTATTTATTCATAAATACATAATCTGGCCGACACGATATTTACATGTCTAAACAAAAGATGAGTGCATGCATTCATTTCCTTAGTTCGAGGTTACAATACTCCTCCCCAATTAGTCAAAATTTAATTTAACAATATGATTTTGCGAACTGCTACTTAGGTGGGAATATCACTGGATATTTCAAAAGAAAACAGTTTATCAGGGGCAAGAATTGTTTCATTTCCTGTCATAGTTACGTCATCATCATCTTCCATATCTGAGTCATCTGGAATTCTATTATCTGCCGATATATTTTCAGTAACTTCCCTGCATTGCTTTCCTTTGGTGTCTTCTTTAATGCCCGTGTGCAGTTTCTTGGAATCACTTTCAGTCTTACATCTCTCCGTTTCTTTGGGGTTTCTGAAAAGGTGTTCTGATGGACGTTCGATGTTGCTGATGTTCCTCTTTTTGTCCGTCCATTACACTGTGTACTCGATGCTGAGTGTCCCTTCAAAGTAAGCGTCCGTGTTCTTCTTATTGGTTGGTTAGCTCCTTCGGGGGCATGTATCCTATTCTATTGGACTATTCACTCGAAATATGATTCACATGACGTTTCCATACATGCCCATCCTCTATCCGAAAATCAGTGGTCCAAGTTGCTCCTCTAGAACTCCAGACATCCATTTTGGGTTCCTTTGAAAGTTCATAATGTAAACAGAATCCCCCAGATAGAATCTGTTTTCCTGTCGCTTCCGATCCATCGACAATTTAGTTTTGTCGATTTTACTGGACCAGGTCAAGCCAAGATCTTATTGTCGACCCATTAACAACATGGTTGGTGACTGACCAGTTGTTTGTGGAAAAAGATGGTAGCGAGCCAAGACATGCAGTCGTCAAGGGAACCCTTTTTTTTTTAACCAAATCTTGATGGTTTGTACGGCACGTTCAGCTCATCTATTTGACGATAGTTGGTATGGCGAACATGGAACATGCTTAAAACTACGGGCATTGTCCGATACAATCACATAAGGGCTCCCATGTGTGGCAAATGTACACAGCAACATCCGTTCTGTTTCTGATGGTGATGGTGTTGAAACGAGATATGCATCTATTTACTATGAGCAATGAGCATCCATTATCACAAGAATCAACTGACCATCATAATCTCCATGCACTCAAAATCATGCCCTTCCTGACCATTCCCATGGATATAACGCTCCTTTCTGGAGTATATTAGTCTTTTCCTGGTACATAACACAACTTCTTAGACACAGTTTAATGCCCGAATCCAAATTGGACTTTCAGATATGACAACGAGCAAAAGATTTCATCCGTGAAATACTTGGGTGATCTTCATATAATTCTTTCAGCAAGGTATCTTGATACTTTGCGGGGATAACGACTCGGGATCTCCATAAAACACAACCCAGTTATACTGATAACTCCTCCTTCCTGTTTGTGTACAGTCGAAATTCCCGAGAGCCATTGTACGGCCATCCCTGTATGATTCACTTACGCGGAATCCCTGGATGTATACAAAGCAACACTTTTCACCATGACAGGAGTTGAATCTAAAGTTGTCATACAGAGTACTACTTCCTCTGGATAAAGCAACAGTGTAAAATAGTTCTTCACTGGTAGTTGACTAAAACCATCTCGAAGTCTTTTTAATGATAAACGCAAATTTTGTTTCTGTGCTGCCATATTTTCGCCTGTGATTAAAATGTCGATATAAGCAGCAGTCACTTGATTTAATTGGTCTATTGGTCGTTGAAAAATTCCTGGTGAACAGGCAATTCCAAAACACAATCTGGTGTACATAAAAAGACCCTTATGAGTGTTTATGATAGTTCTTGTGAGTCTTCCGCCAATGGAATCTGTAAATATGCGTAACTCAAATCCAGTCTCGTAAAACAAGAGACTTTTGAATACAAGTCGTCTATATTTGGAATACAGCACTTGTCTGTCTGTAAGGCAGAGTTTACTGTCTGTTTAAAATTTCCACAAATCCTAAATGAACTATTTTTCTTTAACACTGGATGAGGGAAACCCATTCAAAAAAGAAACTAGATTGATAACAGAAATAGTTACCATGTAATACAGATCGTCCTCAACCTTTTCTCGGAGTGTTGACAGTACAGGTTAAGGTTTCACGAAACGTGGGGGTACTGTTACTTTTGGCATGCAGCTTTGTTGTTGTGCCTTTCAAAGTACCCAAGCCTGATTTAAAAAAATCGGTCGAATCAGTCCACGTAATTTGGTTAAGGGTAGCCGATAATTGGTAATCGTTAAAACCAATCCCGTCCAAAAAGATTGGGCCCTGATCCGGGTACAACCAGCACTCTTAAAATATTAGCTATTCCTCTTTTGTTTCAGTCATTTTGGCAAAACTCTCCGAGATTCAATGATATACCCGCGAAATGAGTACGCAATGTTTGTATTAAAATCTTTTTAGAAAACAGTGCATTATGTATTTTCTTTAATTGATTCTCACGTAACAGAGAAGATGAACAGTCGGAGTCGAGTTCCAATTCGCAACTGATCCAATTTAACACGGGTTTACACGTACTGGGTGCGATGGGTAAATTATCCCCATTTTATATTTTTAATTTCGCACATGCTCGTTGTTTGTCTTTGATTTTGACGACGGCACAGTATAGTCAGGTTAGTTGGGCAGCGTCTGTGAGAAAAAGAGCACCATGATGCAATTCACTCCGCCAGAAATTTGGAAACGGCATGCTGTACTGCTTGAAAATCGCACCAGAACTCCAATACGAACATTTCAGAGTGTTTGGGTGTCAATCTGAGGACAGTCTAGAGGATTCGGAAAGAGTTGGATGAGTCTAAGGGTGATTACGAAGGTACAGCAGTTCGGAAAAATGACACTGATCGTTCTGATAAAAAAGATAACTACCGATTATTTTGGTGAGGGCCTCAGACTCAATACGGTGGCCTACTGTATGCCTTCCCTGGATAAAGAGGAAATGTCTGGCAATAGGACTCTGCGCCATGCCACACAAGCAGGAGAACCCAATCATGGCTGTCTGCGACCGCAATCTCCCCTTATATCTGGTCACCTAACTGCTCAAACTGCAACCCCCTTGATTATTATGTGTGGGGCGCAGTTGAGCAAGAGACCAACAAAACTCCTTCTAACACCAAAGTTGAACTGAAGGCAAAGATTATGGCAGATTTCACCAATTGAAACAAGAAGACCGCCCAGAAGAGTCGTAGGAGATTCCGAAGTCGTCTGGAGGCCGAGATCGAAGCCAATGGCGATTATATTTATTTAGCAGTATATTTATTTATTTTCATCCACCGGCCTGAATATTCGAGAAATCTCATTAAAGACAAACATGCGGTCTTCTTCAGAGCGCGTGTTTTTCTTTAATAAGATTAATTAAATCCCCCACTGCAAAGAAAGACTCAAAATTCCCCAAACCATTATTATACAAATGAGGCAAAACCCCCTTAAAAGAATATCTTTCCGTATAGAATCGATATCTTGAAATCTGCATAAACTATTTAATATGCATGCATAATAATAAAAAATAATAGTAGTAATAATAATATCTGTCTATGTAAAATGTGTGTAATCTTAGTTTTGACTTTTTGTTTTGTGTTTTGTCTTTACAAACATCGTCAGTGGAAAATGTCCTGAAGCCATTTCTGACCTTAAGTCTCTGGTTGGGACTCGGAAGGAAATATGTACAAAACAGAAATAAAAGAAACAATAATAATAATAATAATAATAATAATAATAATAATAATAATGATAAAAATAATACATATAAATATCTTATATTTGCTCTTCCGGTGAGGTCAAGTTCAGTGTAACCGTTGCACATGATTTCACTTTGGACTGATTCATTTTTCTTCTTTGTAAAAAATACCTGGATGTAGCCAGCGGAATCTTGTTTCTCACACTGACAATACAAAGTGATTGATAATAAATGACACAGTAGAAAGTACTTGAGAAAAGAACAACGTGAAAATGAACTTTGAATTGTTTCTTTGATTGCTGTATTTGATATCTTGCTCAAAAAATGGTAAAAGTATTAAAATAAATTTTTTGGATGAATTCTTGCTGCCTAAATTCATCTTATTTACGATACAAATGAGTAAAAGTTTGCTTCGTTCGTAGCTGATTCTATTCTTGTACGCAAATGACCTGCACAGATTTACATAAGATCAAATCAATTGTAAGATTAAAATAACCATCGAACAAAACCAGGAAGCGGTCAAAGAATCCAAATAACACGATTTGGAACTTATTTTTACATTTACTTTTGTGACGGTCGTGTAAAACTCCATTTTGTACATCTGTGCCAACATTGTTTCTCTGCCAGTAATTTAAGACCAGAGCTGACAATCTGAAATATCTAAATGTCTCTAATTTGCGAGTGAAAGTCTGTTTATCATCCACGAATATCTTTGGGTAATTACCAATTCCTGATGGCTGTTCATATACACGGATGACTAAAATAAGAATTTTAATGTAGAATTACAGAAAGATGAAACAATATTGAATAGAAGAGACCATTATGGAGTTAATTATTGGTATTAGAGTACTTAAGGGTTTTCAGTTTCAGAATACAGAGAATAAAGAGTAGTAATAATATTTTACCACATTAAGATCAAATTATATGTTTTAATACAAAATAGACATCATATTAACAGCGTTACTATAGTTTATAGCAATATTGCAGCTATACACTCCAGCTATCTTTGGGTGCTGTATTTTATAATATCGAATTTTGTTTTGATTTTCCCATACTTGTTACATTCGGAGATCTTGAATTTCTCTTTCTCTGACCTATGCATTCAACCTTTGCTCTTCCAGGTGGATGTCACCAGCAATCCCAGTTTCAGACATCACTGGAATAACCCAAATTCATTATTTGCTCTCTTTTGATTAGTGACACCAAAATTATCTTTATATCTATGCTTGATCTGCTGATTGCATAAACTCCACATCGAATGTGGGCTGATTCATGAAACGAAGTAGTCTGCAGAGTACAGCAGTCAAAATATGACAATAAAAATAACAAAGACAAAGAAAATAGATCAAAGGAAACAAATATATTGGGTATGTGCAAAAGCTATCAGCATTTTGGAAATTGCAACTCAATTCCCTAAAACCTATGTTGTCGTTCGTTATTGCTCATTACAAATACAATGATGAGAATATTAAATAATCAGATTGATCATTTCGTTTTACAGAAAACTGGTGGAAATCCTCCTGAAGGCATGCAAACATCTTGGCTGTAACATATTGAAGATCCACTCCTCAGTACTGCAAGTGACGAGCACGGTGAATGAATTCAACAAGGCATTTCAGCCATGGACGAAAGGCACAGAGCAAGTGGAGTCTATAAATCTGGCTGATTATTGTTGAATTATGACCAGAGATGTTCCTTCTGCAGTTTACAAAGGACAAACTAAGAAGCGACGTATGGTTGTTAACTGCGCATATATATATACACTTCTGAAGAGTGTTTCCCCAGTTGTATATTAATTAAATAATCACATATGTAGCCATTTTGATCTGTTTGCATATTGCTCTGGTTGCCTAAATAAAATAGAACAAAACATCAAAGCAGATCTTGCAAATCAACATTATCTTTCTTGGAGACATTCATTATATTGTACCCAAGTGTATGACATACGTGACCAAATATCTCTAATTCTAGAGTCAATCATCTAATTCGAAGGTCATTTTCAAATTTGGTATGCTAAAATACATGAAAATTGGAACATTTCACTTCTGAAGTAGTCAATTTTTGAAAAATTGTAGAACAGTTATAATTTGGTTTTGTAGGGAAGTCTATATTTGTCTCTCTGAACACATAACGTACACATACATATCCATACATACACACTCTTAAATATATACATCTATATATAATTAAGAATTAAGGAATCATTTTAGCTTTGACGGCATACTTTAGATCCTTTTCTTCTATGTGCCTTCAGATCATGGCCCTCCACAACTTCATATCGTTTGCAGTTCTTATTAAGGTTTAACTTTTCACCATCCCTCCAAATTCCTGTTTTGATATCCATATTTAAAAAAATGTCTTCACTGTTTATCTCTGTTCCTCTTAGTTTACTTAGCTTTTGGAAGGCTTCTTTCGCTATTCCAAGGAGTCTTCAGATGTTACGTTTTCCCTGTTTTGCTAAAACACTTTCATGATAGTGAAATTTTCTTATTTACTTAATTTCGCCATGTCTAAGTCGTAGTCCGAACGTTGGGGTGTTCCCCTGGCTGACAATCCTAGATCGAGTCATGGCAACCTACATTGTTAATTCTTCAAATGAATTTCCAGAATTGCTTATTAATATTGGCACCATTTTCATTTCAAAACCTATTAAGTCATCCCATAAGTTCTGTCCGAATTTTAACTTTTTGTTAAAATGAACGAAATTTAAAGACTATTTTATAACGTCTAATGGAGCTGGACATTATTTTTATGTTTAGATGCATTTAAACTGATAAAATTTTATTTCAGTGAACAATAAAATTAAATTTTGTTTGATTAAAACACTGCTAACATGGAAGTACCCAAGAATCATTTGAGGCACATAATGCTTTATGAGTTCAAAAAGGAAACTCAGCAGCCGAAGCGGCTATAAATATTCACTCAGTTTATGGAGAGGAATATGTGAATGAAAGAACTTGCAGAAGATGGTTTGCAAAATTCAGAGGTGGATATTTCACCCTTGAAGATGAAGATCGAACTGGACGTCCAGTTGAGTTTGATGAAAAGCTTCTTGAAGCAGCCGTTGAAGAAAATCCTGCTTTATCAGTTGACGAATTGGCAGCGGTTCTCAGTTCAAACCATACAACTGTTCATCGTCATCTTCAACAACTTGGAAAAGTTCCTAAACTTGGAAAATAGGTGCCTCATGAATTGTCTGAAAACAACCTCAAATCCCGAGTTGACATCTGCGCTTCTATCCATTCTCGCCAACTTTTTTGGATAGACTTGCGACTGACGACGAAAAATGGATCTTTTATCGAAATGTTAAGCATCGTAGACAGTGGCTTGGTAAAGAGGAATGACCCCAGCCACGGCCGAGAAGGGAACTTCATGGGCAAAAGGTTCTTCTTTCAATCTGTTGGCATCGCCAAGGAATAATCCACTTTGAATTCTTACCACCTAATACAACAATTAATGCTCAAATATACTTTCAGCAATTAGAGCGTTTGAACCAATATTTGAGGAAAAAAAGACCTGCTTTAGTGAATCGAAAAGAGGTGATGTTTTATCAGGACAATGCGCAACCCCACACAGCAGGAATCACGTCACAAAAGATCGAAGAACTTGGTTGGGAGAAAATTCCTCATCCACCCTCCCGATCTTGCTCCTTCAGACTACCATTTGTTTCGTAGCTTACAGAATCATTTGGAAGAAACAGCTTTTGTAACACAGGAAGAGGCTAAAACTGACATTTGTGAGTTCTTCGAATCAAAGCCAAAAGAATTTTACAGAAATGGAATTAGTAAGCTTGTTAATAGATGGAAGGAAGTCATAGATAATCAGGGAAAATACATTGTTGATTGAATCTGTAATTAAATGTAACATTTGGTCACTTGTTTTCTTTATTCCAAATTTGGACATAACTTATGGGATGACCTGATATAAGCCAAAGTGTGTAATTTTATGAAGATTATTTTGATGGAAGCCGTATTAATTTAGCGGATGTGACAAAAATCTTAAAATAATTTGTTCTGTAGACTCAATTATCCCAATAAAAAAATGAGGACTCTCTCTGGCTTCTTTCTTCCCAGTCAACTTTGATCTTCACAAAATTTAAATGCAATGTTTATTCATTATCTTCTGTCTTCTTAATCCTAAATTCTTGTTCTTTTATTGTGCTCTCTTCTTAATATTGTTTCTTTTTCTCATATTCGCTCACACTCCTTTGCGTCTTCGTGGCTTTATTGCCTTGGAGTGAAATGATAAAAAAAAACAAGATATATCTAAGAATATCAAAAGAAATTATTCTATTTCTTGCAGGTGCTTGTATCGGCTTTTTTTAATACTAAATGGCATTCACCTAAAATATATCAGGTTGTAATATATGCAAATGGTTCTTTGATTTTTCTTTCTGACATAAATACGACAGAGAGCAGAAAAACAGATACGACACACTGACCCCAGCCAAAATGCCGGGGAGTGTAGATTCTGTTCCAGGGAGCGTGACATACTTAAGGAATCCTGCTATTTTTGGTTAGCACGTATATATCGACATCTTTAACGAAAATAAGCACATTTGCATATTTCTAAAGTACGCATTATCAAAGATATATAAATATATTTTCAAAAATAGACTTTCGATCCACCAGACTGTCTGAAAAGCTATATTATTCGCGTTAATCGGCACCAAGCCAGATGCTAGGAAAAGGTTGGCGTCTTTTTTTTTTCTTTGGGACGTGCCGGCATTGTTTCTTCTTTTTTTTTGCTTAAATATATAAAAACATCTTTTAAGAATTTAATTTTGATATTTGTGCTCCGGTTGTAAGAAAAAAAGAGAAGAAAGGAAAGCGGAGTTATCACTGCCAGAGGATTTTATATATAGACTCAATTTCACGCAGGCAAAGAGCGAGGAATTCCCAATACGAGACAATCTCTTTGGAATATTTATTCTGGGGTATCTCATGAGACCCGAACACCGAAGAAGATTTTTTTTTCGAGGAACATGATGGAATCAAGTGATTCCTAAATTCGGATAATTACAAAATTAAAAACAAAAAGTTGTTTTATTCTTCTATTTGTGATATAACATACTTTTGTACTGATCGCTTTCATTATTTCTTTCTTTTTTCGTCTCTTTTCATTTCTTTGACTGTATTTATTCTTTCTTTTTCTCATGTTTCGACTGATTCTTGCCATTAACTAGTCAACCTTTGATTACTGAATACCAATTCCTTCTTTTATTTATTGTTTTTAAGAATTTCTTACTATACCTAGGAAAGTCTTATTTGTTTGTTTTAATTCTTATACATTCTTGATATTTTTATTTTTAAATTTTATTTTGTGGTATTTCATGGCTTCCATACTCTCTCCTTTGTCTCTGCTTCTTTCTTAACGAATATTTCTCCATTTTTTTTTTTACTTTTAACTGTTTATTCAACTTCGTTTTCTTTCATTTATTGTTAAATAACTTTTCATCCTTTCTTACCATAATTTTTTCCACTGTATATTGACTTGACCCAAAGAGTTGTGTGTTCAATACCTGGCCACTGCAGTGGAGAACAAAACTTGTCTTTTATTGTTTGTTTCTTTCTTTACACTATTTACATTGTTCGGACTATCGCACTCATCTTTGTTGCCATATTTATCACAACGTTTCGGCCTTCTTCAGATGGTTGGAATGTCGAACTAAACCTTTTATTTCTCTCGCTGGGGTTGACTCTTCTAGTTCCACGTGCCATGTCTAATGGATCTCAGTTATCAGTTATCTCCTGTTACCACCTGAAGAGGGCCAGAGCGTACAACGGCCGAAATGTTGTGATAAATATGGCAACAAAGATGAGGACAATAGTCCGAACAATGTAAATAGTGTAGATAATACCTCACCTCAGAAATATACAGATACTTTCTTTCTTTTTTTTCTGGTCATCTTCCTCGCTCTGCCCTATGCTTCTTTCTTTCTTTCATTCTTTCTTTCTTTGCTGATCATTTCTCCCCACATTATGGTTCTTTCTTCCTTTTTTTTCTTTGATTTTTATAGATTATTTTTATCTTACTTTCTTTGTTTATTGATCGTCTTATTTTCTCCGCATTATGATTTTTTCTTTCTTTGCCTTTTCATTGTTACTTTCTATTTTTCTTTATTTATTGACTGATCTTCTTTCTCCCTCTGCGCTATGCTTTTCTTTCTTTCTTTCTTTCTTTCTTTCTTTCTTTCTTTCTTTCTTTCTTTCTTCATCTCTTCGTTTTTTCTTTCTTTCTTTCTTTGCTGATCCTCGAGGTTGCGAATAGCAGTAAAACAGAACTGAGGAAGGAAAATGAATATTTGTTTCCTGCTGAAATCCCTTTCCATACCTTGTCCAAAATGAAAAAGGTAGCAGTCTATTCATTCTCTATTCTAGCCGTCTCTATTCAAGAACTCTGAGAAAGAGGCCCTTGAAGAAACCAATATTGTAATCTAAGTGCTGGATACACCGTCAAGGAAGTACACGACAACTGGAACATCCTCAACTACATGAAGTTCGTCACCAACTTGTATAATCCATGTAGACGGCACTGTAAAACAGGCTCGTAAATAATCCCAGCTCGTAATCTCGAAAAGATTAATCATAGGCAAGGAACACCTGAAAATAGTTAAAAAGATGATAGTTTCTGTTTTTATTGTAGAGAAAAAAAAAGGAAAAAAAACAAAAAGAAAAAACAGAATCCTAAAATCAAAGGGCTATGTGAAAAAATTATTGGCTGAACATGGTTTGCATTTTCAGCAGATTGTAAACGGAAGAGCTTTCCGATTGCGGGAAATTCTTTAACCAACCCCCGAGGACTGTGTAACCAAAAACGATATACAAAATAAATACAGCTTCATACGTGTGAAATATCATGAACAAAGTCGGATGCAGATCACGGTATATGAGATACTAATTTTTACAATACGACAACAGATTGAGTGTCTATGGAGAAATCCTGGACATAAAAATTGATTAAAAGATAGGAGAATTGTGTTTTAGCCTAATGATAGACTGGAAGGCGTTCAAAGACATCCCCAACTGGGCTGAATTAAACGGCTGGAAATTGGCGGTCGTAGTAGATATTTACTTGCCCCCCCCAATTGAGTCAGGTTGTGACTCAAGGTCATTTTTTAACGTGGAGAACCAAGTGTTTTCACTCGGGCCGCTGGTCCAAGCTGGTCAGAGCTGGTCTAAGCTAGTCATAGCTGGTCTTGGCTTGTCAGGGCTAATCGGAGCCGTGCTACCACCAGCACGGGGACGGAGCCCTGGGGCAGGTAAGTATCAGAATGTGTATACCACTCGAGAGAGCGGTCGTGGTATCTGGCAGCGTGTTGGTAATGCAGTGAAAATGTTCACCGTTCTGTAAGCTGTCCCATGAAGAAGGTGACAAGGGGGAAAAAAACAAGGAGACAACACAACATACGCCAATCCTTCGAAAAGAATTTAGCAACAAACCAGAGTGACAATCAAGTCCTAAAAAGGCTAACAGAAGCAAAAGCAGATCAACCTTCCTTGACATCACAAAGAAAAAGGCCAATGAAAGAAATTGCCAGTGAATAAAAAATACCGAGGCAGAAGCGCCACTTAGTCACCGATGGAAGGCAGAAACGACGACATGAGCAGAAAGCAAAACCTATGCAACCAGCCTGAAACAACTGAGGCAGCCCGAAAAAAAGAAAAGAGATAATATTAAAGAAATAAATGGACTTGAAAAACACTAAGGAAGAGCCAAATGAGGGGGTCTGCCTCCTCCAGCAGTGAGTTTCCCCCCAACAAAATGTACTGTGCTATCTTTGTCCCCATACCCGATAAAAATAAGTTTACAACAAAACAAATCCCCTACCCTCTTCCTCCTCCACTCCACTTCCAGAATAACCCTCACTCAGCAAGGAAGAAAAGTACCACCTCCTTCGGCCAGTCCAATTCCTAAATCTCCACAGCCT
Organism: Acanthosepion pharaonis; assembly: GCA_903632075.3. Lineage (NCBI taxonomy): Eukaryota > Metazoa > Mollusca > Cephalopoda > Sepiida > Sepiidae > Acanthosepion > Acanthosepion pharaonis. Next base: position 1,683,046 of record CAHIKZ030004396.1, read on the forward strand.
CCAGCACAAAATACCAGCAAGAGATATCAGTGGGCTCTCCATGGATGGATTCAACAAAACTGAAATGGTCCAAGGATCTATGGGGACAGGCCGTCGGTGTCCTGGCACAAGGCCTGTCCTCCCCGAATGTTCAAGTTTGAATGGCCGTAAAACGGCTCGTCTTTCTCGGACTCTCAAATGCCTCGGCGTGAATATCTTTTGCATACAGGTAACTCACCTAATTACAAGCAACTATAAATGTGTATTGTCGACGAGCTTTCTTTCCTTCTCAGGATAGCCGTTCAAATGGTGTTTCCTGGCCATTAAGTAGTTCTTTGGATGCTATTTGTTCGCTTGTCTTCGCAGATTCGGCGGGAAGTTTAAGCGTGCTGGAAGTTACTATAAAGGAGAAAACGTTCGGACTCATTGGGATTTATGCGTCCAGTGAACGGGGGGGGGGCAGAAAGTCATCTTTCGTTGGATCGATTAGTTTGGGATATCGTGGAAACGGGTTGTTTTAGCGGGTGATTGGAACGTTGCCCTTGATCCCGAATTTTATGGCGAGGGTGCTACTACGGATACTAACATTCCTTTCGATACAATAAAAAAAAAAAACAAAAAAAAAAAAAAAAACGCAAATTTATCACCAGACTCGACCTGGTTAATAGATTCCGAAATGAAAATCCGAAGCAGGTAGAATGGACTTTGACAGACAGGGGTGGCTCGGGTACGATGCAGCGTTCTAGCTACATCGACAGGGTTCTAGTTAGGAGAGTCGACTTAGATCTCCAAAGATGCCCATGTTTCCATAGCATAGTTTATTCGGTCTATAGGCTTGTCCGGGTCAACATAAATTGAGATAAGGCTATGCCTAGTTCGGCTGGCTACTGTAATTTTTTTTTACTTCTTTGTGGAACGTGAAGTATATCCTGGACCAACTGCTACTAACAATACAGCGGAAACTGATGTGTTTGGGAATAAGTGATGGGGGCAAAGAAAGGATAGTATTAGTTTTTTTTTGTCGCCGATTATAGCAGATGGCTCGATCTATATTGACTAGTGGCACGAAAGCCAATATCTAGAACAGAAGGTGTTTAGCCATAGCTAAGGCTGAACTGGCCTTCTTGCTTAACAAGTAGGATCAATTCCGTATAGCTAGAGCTAGGTTAAAAATAATGTCTGCCGAGATAACGAATATGGCCGCAGAATTATTGGTAGATTGCACGTGTCACATCCTCGGACGGGAGAACCCTGACAACGGACTATGGCATAATTGTGATTACTTTCAGAAGCTGCTCAAACAGGAGACAGGCGTCTCAGTTCGACAAATATTTGATTGAAATTCCTCGCCTCGAGGTGACTGAATCAGGAAATTGTGGGGGTTGTATAACAGGGGCGGAAAACTTGGAATTGCTGAAGAAGGGATGGGAAGTATAAGAAGTCGAGCATCGAATGGTTTGTCCTACGAAGTGTACTTGAGGATATCGCCCATGTTTGTCCCCATGATGGAAATTCTCTTTAACTACTCGTTGGAACAGGGGACTATTACCGGACGTTACACCAGGGGACATCACTCATCTGGCTGATGAACACGTACTGGGTCGACAGTCTTTCGCAGCAGGACTGGTCACCTTGATGCGTTCTTTAAATATCAGCCGAAGTTTAGGCTGGAGAGGAAGAGGCTTTTCTTCCGAGGTTTTTGCTGAAAGGTGGATGACTGTAGCACGATTCGTGCGAGTTAATGGTTCTAACCTCGAGTAGAATCTTGCGCTGTCGAAGGACTTGTTCTTATGAGTTAAGCTAGTGTAGAGGTTTTTTGTAACATGTTTTTCCGAAAATTGGTTAACACAACCAGGGAATGAATGGGAATTGTTCTCGTTCATTTTATTTAGTCTCCCACATTTTCCGTTTTCATTCTTCCTCCCACACCCCTTATAGGTGCCAGAAGACATGCACCCTTGTTCAAATTAATTGAAACAACCTCTTTAAATTCCTTTTTTTCAGGATACGGTCAGTTTTAGACCCACTGGAGTGACATGGTGTGATCGATTTCTATTTTTGCCTCAGATTATATGTCATTTGCAGCGGTGAGAAGTAATATGAATCTTTTTTTGGGATGTATGATTAAATTTGTTTGGCCTTGAAAAATATTGCATTATCCATGATTGCATCAGATTTTTATCACCCCCAGACACTACTGTCTCGACTTCGTTGTCCTACGGCTATTATCTGCGATGGACGTTACTCCAAGGAAGCCTACGAAAATTTGTAACACTGCACGAACACACGGGCAAGCTTTACCAATGAGAAATCCAAAGTACTATAAACGGGCCCGGAAACTCTCCTGATTTAAATCCAATCGAGAATCTGTCGCCAATCTGCAAGGAACGACTTCGTGGAATGGGCGAAGTATTAACATGTGCACTGTGTCATTTTTCATTGAAAAAATACGAAAAAAAATAACATAACGGAATTATTACTTTTGTTTCAATTAATTTGCATAAGGATATAGTTCTCTGGAGTGGTGGAATCTTTTCCTATTTTTATTTTTATTTTTAATTTATTTTTACTACACATTTCCCGTAATATTCAACCATTTAACTTGCTTTTCTGACACATTGTTCGTGGGGAAGGTCCTATACTAACATTTTTATTATTACATGGTAAATTGTTTTTATTATGTAAGTAAAAATCCTGCATACTTTTATCCCTCTGTGCACATGTTTATAAATACGGTGAATTAGTTTAGGATCTCATGGTGGGAGGCATATGTTTTGGTGATCGTGGTATGAATGTTTTTTTTTCTGTATAAATCTGGTATTATTGTGAATGGTTTATTATATGTATGAACGTGAATAGTTAAGTTAAATTTAGACCAGTGACAACCAGCCTTCCCTATTAGCCTTTTTGGTCTTATGCCACATTTCTAGTATAAATATATAAATATTAATTCCTATTGATGTTGAGTGTCCTATTTGTTTGCATTTTTTCTAAAACGTCATCGTTGTTGACATATTCAATATCCTTCTACTATTCTCAGCATACTCCTGTTGAACTATATTTCTGTTGTTTCAAGTCTCTTCTTCATCAGTAAGAACATTGTCGAGCATACACAGCCATATAGGAGGACTAATATTACATAACAGTTCAGTACTCTTTTTTTTGTTTCTGTTGCTTCAACTCTCTTCATCTTTGAGGAGATTGCCAAGTATACACCGCCATATAAAAGGACAGTTCAGTACTCTTTTCTTTGTTTCTAACGAATTTTTTCCTGTTTCTTAACACTTCGCTTAGCTTTTGGAAGGCATCATTCGTTATCCCAATTTTGAGGTCGCAAATTTTGTCTTTTCGCTTGACTTCAACACCTTCTGTAAGAATTCCTGTAATTTCCTTTCTGTGTCTGGCATTAAAACTGTGCCATATTCATATCTTATGATTGTAGCTGCCAACAATGAATCCTTGTAGGACTTGTATTTCTCTCAGAATCGCCTTAATTGAATATGCCAGGTGTAAAGACAAATCCTGGGTTTACACCGTTTTATATTTCTTATATTTAGTAAATTCAGTTTCTATCCGTAGATCCGTCCTGTGTAGGACGATAAAATACATCCGCCTCCTGTGTAAGACGATAAACTACATCCGCGTCCTGGGTATGACTATATGACGATAAACTACATCCTACAGCAAGACCATTGATCAAGAGGTTTTGAGGAGCATGGAATTATCTCTTAATTGCTGGTGTTGTTATGTTTTCTTTGACCAACTCAGTCATTTTCAAGAACCATGAAATATGATACACGATATAACAATAACATCATGCTTAGCCAACGGAATCTTGCCTACCACACGGACAACACATAGTTCTTAAAAACGACAAGTCGATATATATATATTGATATATGTAAAATTATGCAATTTAACATAAGATGAGCTGAATTTTTATCGTTAAGAGGGCTGAACAGATACCTAGAAAAATAATTATGATCACTAAATAAAAAAAACATCACCTTACGTACCTAAATCGATTAAAATTTTCACGATGTTAACTTTCTTCCAGGTCAAGATTGAAGAATATTTAAATTAAGACAACTCGAATTCTCTATATGCCCCTTGTTATTTATGTTTTAATGAAAAATTTGAAGTCATTTGATTTAAAGACAAGTCCCTTCTCTTAAATCAAAGGAAGAAACTTTTGTGTGTTTATGAGTTTTCTTTTTTATATATTAGATAGTTTTATTTTATTTTAATTGTTACATTTTGCCAGGACATTTGAATTTGATTTTTTATGTGTGTGTATATATTTATTTTTCTATCCATTTCTATATATTTTAGTATCTTTTTTCTTTACGTTGTTCATTGATGAATATTTGTTTTTCTATTCTACCCCCATTAATTCTTATCTATTGAACCATTTTTATCTATATATCTTTGCCCATGTAAGTTATATTTTAATAGTATGTTTGAATTCGTTTACTAACATTTTTAAATTTGAATATTTGTTGGCGGTATATGTGTCAGTCTTTATTAATGTATGTGTGTATATCGTTTATATATGCCTTTCAGTGTATGTATATGTTGTCTGTTTTTTTAAGGATCATGGGCATCTATTTCCTGTTGGGTTCGTGTTTTTGCGTGTTTATATATCTAAATGTCTACATATTTGTGTATTATAATCTGATTGTGTATGTAATGTTTTTTACAAGATGTCACCCTCCTCTACCCATATCATCACTTCAAATGTATCTAAGCTGTAACGAAGCTTAGCATCAACATTAGATTTTAACGTTAAATTCTAACTGAATTTTGACCTTTTAATTAAAACAAAATAAATAAGAAAACATATGTATTTTTTCCTCAGTTTCTTCTTTAAGTAATTTTATAATCTTTTAAACTTAATATAGATTAAAATTAAAATTGGTATTTTTTAATTTTCAATTTTATAGTAAAATTTACTATTAATTAGAATGATTTATATTTTAGTCTAATCGTAACATTAAAGCGTTAATTATTATAAACAAAGTTCTTTACCTAGTTTTTTTGAATTCTCATATACTTGTATTTTGATTGGTCATTGCAGTTTATGTAACAGCATTTCCCCTTAGCGAGGGGGTGTTTGATTGATTTGAACCTTTTAAAACTCTTTATTCTATATTCAAAACCATCTCTTGATAAGGCACCAGAAGTGTTGAAACAAAATGGCTATTTTTGTAATGATGTTATAACATATTTATGTTATAACTTTCGAATAAATTATATATATATATATGTGTGTGTATGTGTGTGTGCACGCGCTTGTGTGTCACGGAACAACTTTTTTGTGTGTAAAATTAATTTCTTTCCTCCTAATTACGGAATTATTGATGTACCTATATATATGTGTGTGTGTTTGCGCGCGTGTTTCAAGTTTATTTGAATTTGAAAAGGAATCCTAATGAGTGCCAACCACTTTAAATAACATTTTTTTGTGCGGAATTATACGGAGTCATGATATCCATCAGTTATTTAGACAAACATTCCCAACATGAGATTTAGTTTGCAATAAATCTTTCACCTAGCAACATCATGAATCTTTAAACAGTCATTTTTGTAGCTTTAAGGTATTGAGTCCAAAACAAAATACACGCCTCATTGAATAATTTAGAGGCAAGTTGGTTTCATGAAAGGGCCGCCCACACGGCATAAAACGATTTGCTTCGATACTTAGTTGAGGTGAATCGAAATAAATAAAGTATTGAAATAAAGCAACTAAAAAATTTAGTTTCTTCCAAGTACACCGAAACACATTTATACGGTGAGAAATTCTTTTGCCGTATCCAGTATCAACATTGATCCATTAGTCAGCACTATTGAACATCAATTATTTCAGGGTTTATTTTGAGTTCGGTCTACATGATAGAAGCGGGTCGAGATGATATTAAACCAATGCAGATGAAAAACGAAAAACGAAATGAGAAAAGAAAGACAACGAGTCGTACATAGAAACGAGAACAGAAAAAGAATAATTAGAAATTGTTAGATTGGATAAATTTGTTTTTTAATTGGTTTGGTTTGTTTTACGGTATATCAACCTCAATGGGTTATTTAATGCCGATAAGATTATTTTTGTTAATAAAAATTGTTAACTTTTTTTTAATAAAAATATTATTTTATTTTCAGTTTATAAAAATCCGTATCAATAATCATACGCTCCGGAATAATAATTTAAAAATATTATTGTTGAATTGTTATGTTTCTTTTTTCATAATAAATATTGTTTAAAAAACGCCTGATAATGAACCAACCCAATAACTTTTTTCTTCAAAATTTATTGCTGGTAAATTACATTGCTGGCAATAACTTTTACAAAAATGTATTGCTGATATTAAAACCTATTTTTATACTTAAATATATTGCTGGTAATATTTTTTCAAAAATGTATTGCTGGTAATATTTTCAAGAATTATTGCTGATAATAATGTATTGCTGGTACTATTATTATTTTTTTTTTATAAAAACCTATTGCTCGTATTAAAACCTATGTTTACATTTTCATAGTGTTTTGAATCCATTTTGGGGGTTAAGTATTTGCCCAGAGCTGGGTCCGTAACAGGTGCTACCACCCCGGATAGGTTGAATCTAGGAACACTAGCAATTAAGAGGTGCTTGCACGTTCCTTAAAACCTCCTGATCAAAGGCCTTGCTGTTGGATGTAGTTTATCGTCATACCCAGGAAGGAGATAAATTTGTACGTTTACGATCTTTGAAAAGAAGCCTTGATGGAGGCCGACATTTTTCGGAAGGTCCTATTCTACAACTTTCTATTTTCTCCGTTCCAGGTTTATTCTTACTATTTTATTCCTGCTAAGAAATAAATTTTATAAGAATTAAACTCCTACCGTGATAGGAAAACATATAATAATGAATTGTTTTTTCGACAAGATGAATTTAAAGTAACTAGTCTAAGAATTTGATGTTCTGCCTAAGGCGGTGTTATTCCTGCCTTAAAGGTGGAATTTTAGCTTCAAATCCTGACATATGATGCCTCCCAAAAGGAAAGAGAACTTCACCATTCTCCTATCCCTAGTCGCATGTTCGCGTGTGTGTCTCTTTTGAGCATAATTTTCTGTCAAATTTACTATACTGGTAGGGTGTCAGAAAATCTTAAGAATTTGACGCATTCTTCTTTCTTTCGGCTATATCACACTGAAACACTGGTTCTTGTCTGATCACGGAAGCAACGTCGAGTACCCCAGATGGTTTACCTGGGAATACCTGGTGCTATCAGTTTGGCTATTCAACTGGTTTAATAGTTAATGATTCGGAATGAGAACTCTAAGAGTGGAGTTCGTATTCCATACACATTCTTTACATTCATTTACATACAAATACCCAATGAATCCAACTATTCTCCCTCATCCATGGGTTAAATATTAAAACCTGTATCTGAAAATCATTATTATCTCATCTATTGATTAGTAAATTGTTAATACAATATTTACTCGTAAAAATATTATTAAAATATATCTCGGCTTTAAATAACCTACAACAGGTTGATAAGCCGTAAAAACAATCAATTTTTTCTTTCTTTCTCTGTCTCTATTTACATCAAAGGAATATCCGAAACTGACGGCCGACAACAAGACTTCTTTTCGAAGATCTTCATCTACATCCAACAGTAAGGCCTCTGATTAGGAAGTTTTGAGGAGTGTGGGAGCACCTCTTAATTTCTGGTGTTCCCAGGCTCACCTTGACTCGGGGTGTTAGTACCTGTTAGGGTCCTAACTATGGGCCAATACCTAACCCCCAAACTGGAGTCAAAACAATATGAAAGTTTAAACATAGGTTTTAATATTACCAGCAATACATTATTATCAACAATATTTTTTGAAAATATTACCAGCAATACATTAAAAAAAAAAAAAAAAAATTACCAGCATTATATTTAAGTGTAAAAATAGGTTTTATTAACAGCAATACAGTTTTAAAAAAATATTAACAGCAATGTATCTTACCAGCAATACATTTTTGATGAAAAATAATAATATTTTGGTGCATAAATATCAGGCGTTTTTTAAACAATATTTATTATGAAAAAAGAAACAATTCAACAATAACCTTTTTAAGTGATTATCCCGTAGCGTATGATTATGGACACGCATTTTATAACCTGAAAATAAAATAATATTTTTATTAAACAAAACAACAATTTTTATTAACAAATAACTCACCTACAAAAACGCCTGATAATTATGCACCAACCCAATATTACCAGTATTACATTTTTGAAAAGAAATATTACTAGCAATAAAAAATCTTGTCGGCAATAAATAACCCATTGAGGTTGATATACCGTAAAACAAACCAAACCAAACTAATTAAATACCAAATTTATCCAATCTAACAATTTCTAATTATTCTTTTTCTGTTCTCGTTTCTACGTACGCCACCTAGTTTTTCTTTTCTCATTTCCTTTTTCGTTCTACATCCGAATTGGTTTTATATCATCTCGACTCTCTTCTATCATCAGTTTAGCATAACATCCTCCTTTTATATTATAGAAAGTTAACATTAACTATCCATTTCAAGGGTGATTAAAATTTTTCTCTTGAAAATTTTTCTCTTAAAATGTTTCTCAAGATATATTAAAGGCAACGAATTTAAAAACTGATTTTCATTGTCATATTTCTCTCAGTTGCGTACATTTGGATGGAAGAGAGAGTACCACAAAATTTCCCTATCTATTGAAACAGTGGTAGATATTGCGATGTAAATTATCTACAAAAATGCAATAACAGATACAACGCAGTCCAGCGAGAATTTAATTCGCCCTGAGATAAACTGTATTTCATTCATGAACGTAAAACTAATATTTTCAAACGACTGCGAACACATGAACACGGAGAGGCGGGTTAAAACATAAAACATAAAACCTAAATTTCCTCTTGAGAAGCTAAAAACCCCTGGCTATATCTCACCCTTTTCTGTGCCTTTTATCTTCATGATGTTGAAGATCGTGGCTCTTCCTAACTTCCTATCTCTTTTAGCGCTTATAACTTTGGTCATTTTGCTCCCCCTCCCACCCCCGTTTACATAAACTCGTCAGGCGTAGGTGTACAGCTGCACCCCCCAGTCACTTTTCACTTCGATACATCCAACAATTTCCGAATTCTCCCAGGCTTCTCCCTTTTCAGCTGTTTCTTTCTGAGTATGTCCATTCTGTTTCTATTTTCTTTAAGGCTTCTTCCTGGATTAGCATCTATCCCCACTCCCGGCCAATGATTTTGTCAGCATTCCTTTCTCTATCTATTGACACTAGCCTTCTTTTCATCCGTGACATATTGTCCAACATTCTTTTCCATAGTGATAATAGTCAAATACTCCTTTCTGAGTTTCCAACCAAATTTTCCTGTTTCTGAGTACATTGTTTAATTTTTGGAAGACATCTTTTACTATTTCAATACGTGTTCGGATTTTGGTGCCATATTTTCCATCCTCTAATATTTAACATTCTGCACTTGCTTGATTTTGATATCTTCAATTCGTAGCTTGCACCTTCTTCTCATTGGCAACCATAAAATGTCTGTCTATATCTTTGAGATGAGGTATTATGATCCGACCAAGCATAGAAATGAATACAATATGGGAACCAGTAATAAGGAGATCTAGAGAAAAGCATTGAATAGCAGCAAAATTGCAATATAAGCTCTGGTAAAAAAATGAATTAATAATAACAAAAATTGCAATATAAACACTGGTAAAATTGGTTGTTGAGACATTAGTTTAATAAGTCACAAAAATTCATACACGGAAGTCCTCAAGGACACAAGGCCCAGTGGATGAAGACGTTGGTTAGATCCAGTAATTTGACCTAAAGAGCTGTGAGTGCAATAGCAGGCCACAGCGGTGGTGTAACATAAACTTGGAGAGTTGCGTTAAAGGGAAATAACTGAGACATAGTAGGGGCATGGCATGGGGAACTAGAACGATTTACCCCGGTTTGAAATTACAATCACTTGAAGAAGGCCGGAGTGTACAACTGCCGAAACGCTGTGAGTATGGCAACAAAGATTAACATATCAGTCCGAATAATGCATGTTACCACAAATTATTATTTTTTTAAATTGATGCTTTGCCTTTGCTTTTCTCTTTCCTTTACTAGCCAGGAGGTCCTGTAGTTTTCTGTCTGTTTCTGTCATCAACATGTCACCTGTAATCGTATACTGTTGGCTGTGCGTCCATTGATAATACATCCTGCTACGATCAACAGCTCCCTTATTATAGCGTCGTTGTAGATGTTGAATATATCCCACGAAAACACACACACACATAATTCGTAGTTCAGCATGTTTATCTTTTTACTAAGAAACAACAAAGAGACAAAGAAAGACGTTTTATTGTAACACAAGGAGTTCATCCAACATGTTAAAGGTGAATGTCGATGGAAGTAGAATATAAAACTTCTCCTATTAAAATCTAATTCTTTTTGTTTAGTTCCGCAGTTGCGCGGCAGGTTGTTAAAATGGCGGCTGGTATGAAATCGAGTATGAAGTCACTGAATTACTTGCAGAAAAAGTTACATCTATTGACATACATCAATGAAGATTAGGGAACACCAAATACTCGATGTGAGCACAGTTACTGGGAACTTCTACAGATTTTTACGAGTGGGTAAGTAGTGGTGACGATGTGATAAAACTAATTTTATGGAGGAAAAAATGCTCTCTACAATAATGTTTATAGTGCTTCTTCGGCTTGCTATAGTTTCCGTGGAAATAAATACGAGAGCTTACTTATTTTTCGCATATCACCTATCATATATATTTACAGTAAAACACTTCGAGTGTTTAACTATAAATAAATCTGTTTTTAAACCCAATTCATATTAAAGACAACACAGGCTACCTAATGAAATATTGCTTTAGTCCCTTTCAAATTACTCCATTCGAAATATTACATTCAGATTTCGAACAGAATCTTTTATTTCGCCCACCGGGGTAGATTGTTCTAGTTCCACGTGCCATGCCTCTTACAGATGTCTCAGTTTTTTCCCTTTAACTAAACTCTCCAAATTTTTGTTTCACCAATGCTGGAACTTGGTACTGAATCCACAATTCTTTGGGTCTAGTCACTGGATGTAACCAATGTTTTTATCCACTTGGCCATGTGTCCTTGGGGGTTCAGTTCGAAATTCCACTCACTTAAAGAAGTCCAGAGCGTACAACGGCCGAATCGTTGTGAATATGGCAATAATGATGAGGACAACAGTCCGAATAATGTAAATAATGCAAGTAATCATAGTACCTCATCTCAGAAATATAGACATATACTTCATAACTTAATTTTGCACAATGAATTTCTAAGCAAGTTTTCACATACAATAATTAAATATATAAAATTTGCTTTAAGTTACATTTATAGCGCATTAAATATTTACTCTTTCGTAAAAGTAAAATATTAATAGCGGAAAATATTATTAATATGTTAGGCCTTTTGGAAGCTGAGAATATGATGTTGTTGCTTCAGTCAAGCAATGACATGTCCATCCCTTTCCCATCCTATATATATATATATATATATATATATATATATATATATATATATATATATATCGTTCTTTGAAAAAAAAAAAAGGTAAGAGTGTTCAATATCGGTATACAGCGTTCATAGATATAGACAGTATAAAGATATGAATCATCATTGACAAGTTGTATATAAAGCGAGGCACGATCAGGGTTGGGTGGAAACCTTTTTTTTCAGTTTCCTTCGTTCAAGTCTAATGTTAACGGTCATTTATTTTATAGGAAGCTCGCATTGAAGCATGAATCAGGCAATGTCCTCTCTCCCCTTCCCTCTCTCCTCTATATATATATATATATATATATATATATATATATATGTATATATGTATGTATGTATATAAAGCGAGCTTTTTTTCTGTGGGGTACGATGAGGGTTAAGTGGAAACCTTTTCCAGTTTCGTTCGTTCAAGTCTAATATCAACGGTCATTTACTTGATAGGAAGTTAGCATTGAAGCATTACTCTTGCAATGTTCTCTCTCTCTCTCTCTCTCTCTCTCCCTCTCTCTCTCTCTCTCTCTCTATATATATATATATATATATATATATATTTATGTATGTATGTATATAGAGCTTCATGCTTCAATTTAGTTTAATGTTCCACTAATATGTAATATATGAAAGGCCATTGAGTAATGCCCAATTATTTTTGATCCAAAGAAGGTTCAACTATAAGTTCGTTACTAAGCTTAGCTACTCCCGCTCATTAACAGAAATGTATAAGTTTTAGCCCCTAGCGATGTGTTCAACTGGTTATGGTCATGTCCTTAATAAGTAAACCTATCGTAATGAACGGGATATTTAATACAGACAATCTTAATTCACCAATGAAAAATATATACACGTTAGACCTTCAGAAGCCGTATGAACCATGTCCAATTCTTCTTCTTCTTCTTCTTCTTCTTCTTCTTATTATTATTATTATTATTATTATTATTTTCTTTGATTTCTGGCGTTTAGACATTTCTTTCCGGGTCCCGCCCTGGGACCGAAGGTTAGAAATGGCAGCATGACACTTTCCACAAAAAAAAAAAAAAAAGAAAAAAAAAGAAAAAAAAGAAAAGAAATTACATAGATAAAGCCCTTCGTAAAGTGTGAGCTGTACTTGTCAGAACAATTTTTTGTATCTCCTTGAGGCATGGACTTCCAGGAATCCCTTCAATTAGTCTACTGCAATCTTTTCCAACCAGTCCTAGGGCTCCAACTACAGCAGGGATTGTTGATGTTTCCATATGCCACATTTTCGAGATTTCTATTTCAAGGTCCTTGTATTTTGACAGCTTTTTGAATATCTTCAAAGATACATTGCAGTCAGCAGGGACTGCCATATCAGTAAGGAGGCACCGTCTTTTTTGTGGTATTTAATCACAATACCCGGGCGGCTGGCCTTGATTGTTCTGTCAGTGTGTATTGTGTAGTCCCATAGAATTGTAACAGGTCCTATCTCCGTAACTGGATCTGGGTGGTGTTCATACCAGTTTCTTTCAGTTTCCTTCCCGTAGAAGTTTCAGATTTTCCAGTGCAGATATTGGCCCACTCTGTCATGTCGGGTTTTATATTCAGTGGGTGCCAACATCGTGCAACCTGATACAAGATGATCAATCGTTTCTGGATATTTATCACAGAATCTGCATTTTGGGCTGACACAATATTTTAGTATATGTGCTTGATAATTCCTAGTTAGCAAGCATTGGATCCTGCGCAGCAAGGATAAACCTTCAGTTTCCGCTTTCAACCCTGCACTATGTAGCCACTGATGGGTACGGGTTTTGTCTACGTCAGCTTGTTTGGTACGGGCAGAGTACTGGCCATGAAGCGGTTTATCTTGCCATAGCTTCTGTATCTGGTCGGTTGCATTTGTTTTTTCTGTCTTTTTTAAGTATTTTGCAGTTTCAGCCGGTGTATTGTGCTGTAGTTGCATCTCTACGCCCATTTGAAACTCCATTTTGAATTTGTTGGCTTCTTTCATTACGGAGTAAAGACGCTTACTACTTTAATGTTCCTTGACGCATACCATCATCCAGTCTTCTGTAGTTTCCAAGTATCGTTGGAGGCCAATTGTTGTAGTTTTGTAGGACAGTTCTAGTTGAACTAATCCTCGGCCTCCTTCGGATCTGGGCACATACAGACGATCAACATCAGCTTTGGAATGATGCATGCGATAGCAAGTGAGAAGCTTTCTCGTTTTGGCGTCCATTCGCTTAATTTCAGCTATGGTCCAGTTAAGGACATTAAAGCTGTATTTCACCACAGGGACAGCCAATGTGTTTATGGCTGATATTCTGTTTTTTGAGTTTAGCTAAGTATTTAGTACCAGACGTGACAAAATCTAAATCTATTAAGGGTGTTTCTGTAATTCTACCTTTCTTGAATGTTACTTTTGCACATTTATCTAATCCGAAGTCCATACCTATGTCGTCACTGAAGTATTTTACAATATTGAGGAGGCCTTTCAACTCATTGTCGTCTTTGGCAAAGAGTTTGAGATCATCCATGTAGAGTAGGTGATTGAATATTTTCTTATTTATTTTGTAACCATAGCTACTGTTGTTCAGTTCATGTGTAAGAGGGATTACGGATAAACAAAACAGAAGGGGTGACAGAGAGTCTACTTGAAAGATTCCACGTCGGATATTCAGACGGTTGGATATGGCAGTGCCCCCGGTGTGACTAAGGTATAGTTTGGTGTTCCACATTCCCATGCTGTGCTTAAGGAAATTTAATACCACAGGTGAGACTTTGTACATTTCCAATGTCTTAAGGATCCAAGAATGTGGAACACTATCAAAGGCTTTACGATAATCAATCCACGCTGTACTAAGATTTCTGTGTCGTCTCCTGCAATTTTCCAGGATCATTTTATTTATCAGATGTTGATCTTTATTATTATTATTATTATTATTTTTAATATTATTATTATTATTATTTCTTTTGATTTCTGTTGTATTGACATTTCCTTCCGGATCCCAACCAGAGACCACAGGTCAGAAATGGATCCATGACATTTGCCACTGATCATTTTTTCTAAAAGGATCCCACGCATATTAAATATGTAAAGCTCTTTGTAATGTGTGAGGTGTACTAGCGTGTACATTTTTTTTTGTATTTCTTTAAGACTATAGGCTACCAGGGATCCCTTCAAGGCTTCTATCAGAACATTTTCCAATCAATCTGAGGGCTCCAGCTGCAACTGGAATTAGGGATGTCCTTATATACAATATGTTTTAGATTTCCACTTCAAGATCCTTATATTTTGATAGCTTTGAAGAACTTTGAACATATATTATAAAATCTACAGGGACTTCCTGGCCAATTACCTTTGATTGTTCTGTCTGTGTGTATTGTGAAGTGTCATCAATTTAGTACAGTAACCGTGTGTGGGTGATATTCATACCAGTTTCTTGCAGCATCCTTCTCGTAACGATTTCATCTTTTTCAGTCAGATATTGACACAATCTATCATGCAGAGTTTTATATTCAGTGGGTGCTAACACTTTGCAATCTGATATAAGATGGTCAATTGTTTCTGATAATTTATCAAAAAGAATCGGTATTTCGGGTCAACACAAATTTTCAGTCTGTGTGCTTCTAGTTAGCAAGCATTGGTTCTGAGCACCAAGAATAAAACCTTCGGTTTTAGCTTTTAACCCTGCACTATGTCGCCACTGTTGAGTACGTGGTTTGTCTTTATGAGCTTGTTTGGTACGGGCTGAGGATTGACCATGAATAGGCTTATCTTGCCATCGTTTGTGCATTTGGTACATTGCATTTGCTTTTACTTACATTTTATATTCTTTGCGGCTGCAGTTGGTGTATTATGGCTTATTTGAATTTCTTCATTTACTGAATAAAGTTTCTTATTTCTTTCATGTTCTTTGATAGACCATCATCCAGCCTTCTGTAGTTCCCAGGTCCCTTTGAAAACCAATTGTGCGGTTTTGTAAGACAGTTCTAGTTGAACTAATCCTCTGCCTCCTTCGGATACGGACCTGAGTATGAATGTTTTTCGTTTTGACATCTATTCGCTTAATGTCAATGCTCCAATTAAGGATGTTGAAACAGTATTGCACAACTGGGACAGCCAAAGTGTTTATGGCTGATATTATATTTCTCAGTATTTAATATCAGACTGTAATATTCTTTTCTTACTTTCTCCTTTATTTACTTATATTGTATTCCATCTCCTTCACTGATTCCTAGGTATTTATAATTTTTTCCTTGTTCCAGTTCCCTAATCTTTGTGACAAAATCTGGATCTATTGAGTGTGTTTATCTAATTCTCCCTTTCTGGATTGTTTGTAATTTTTATTATAAGTTATGAGGATTTACGTTATAAGTAATTATTAATGTAAGTTATTATTATTATTATTATTATTATTATTCGTTGTTTATTTGTTCTAGGTTTTAACTGGAAAGGCAAGACGTCATCATAGGAAAGAATTGACAGTTATGAGTTTGGATATTCCTTCGGAACTACGTCTGACATGACAGGTAAAGGCTGAGATCAACACACCTCCACAGATCAAAGAAAGATTTCATTTTACATTCCAAATAGGTGAACGAATCTTACACAAGCACCTGATTAAATCTTGAGTATTCACCGCCTTAAATAATATATTAGCTTGTGCTATAAACAAGTTCTATTTATTTCATTTATCAACTACATTTTAAGCAATTATATACACATATTCTTGTCTAAACACTATCTTTTGCATTGAACATATGCATTCAAACCCATTTCAGCAGCTGCTATATATTTAAGGAAGGGTAAGTTATAATGATACATTCGACATTACAATTAGCTCCCCAAACGGAAATTATTTATCACTTAACATACTAACAATCATTTTCAGGAGTTTTATATTCATAATTTCTCTTTTGGATTCGGATATTGTTCCGAAATGATCTGTATATCATCGATAATTCATTTCATCTTCACTTTTTCTGGAAGCCCTTCTGCCGTAGATGAAATTTACTAAACAATTTCTTTAAAACTCCCATTAACTCTAATAATCAGTTGTATTTGAAAGCCAACTGCAGTGAAATACCATTTTTTTTATTTTAGAGCCCACAGACTTTATTGCTATTCCCTCTAACCTGCTTAACCTCAGTCATTTAGGTCCCTAAAGAAACATGAACATATTTCTGGTAGAAGGTGAATAAACATTGATAATTTTGGTAATAATTTACCTATAGTGTCTTTTAGAAAATTATGGTACTATATCAGTATGCTAAGCATTAAGATTTACTAAGAAATGAAAAAAGGGAATATCGGTGGACAGGAATGAGGCTAAGTTTTATTGTTAGAAGACATCAATTATATACAGAATGCTAATGCATTAGTAAATATTTTACGACGAAAAAGGATTAATGGTAATTTTACTGAAGTAATTGATTGTAAATGATTTAATTATAAAAGC